>OY744529.1:35603884-35708884 GCA_963556195.1 Sepiola atlantica | reverse complement strand
TACAGCGAACTAATTTTCGGCAGGTTATATATACACAAACATTTCAAGATATGGAAAACAAATCCCACTGTTCTTTGCAACTTACATGAAATGAAAAACACACGCACAGAAAACACGAGGAATCTAAAGAAAAGTAACAACGCGAAAATCGCAACTTGTAATTTATAGATACCAAAGTTTGATGATAGAGGCCAATTACTGAATCATAAATCTTAAATTACAATAAATGGTAGCCATTTAAGAAGATATTCAAACCAGTCGTAACATTTGATAGACCCCTGAGATACGCCCCCCGTTTAATATAAACAAACGGTATTAATGCAGTATTGTATATGATAAAACTAGAGATAATAAGATTTAGTGTTAGAGGTAACTGATTAAATCAGAGATTGGAGATTACAATAAATAGTTGAAAGGTTAGGGTTATTAATAGAAAGGTTTTTAACATCAAAGTAAATATTAGACAATACAACCCTCTACCCTTAGTGTATATATATTTTAGTCATGTGATAATGAAAATACCTTGAACAATCAAATAATAATTGTGTAAGACTTACTGAGTCTAATGTCACCCCCTTCCGTCTCAATGTATTACTTCCAAAATGGTTGCTGTCTAATAAGTAGCGCTACATAATCGTCTTAATGATAATTGTTAACGTATATCTCAACAAGAAATACATTTAAATATATGTATATGCCCTGAAAGTCCTCTGAACAGTTCATGTATATTGTGTATATGTACATATGCTAACACGTGTTTAGGTTTATGTGAACTATGTGCGTATTTGTGTATGCATGTATGCATGTATGCATTCATGCATATATATATATATATATATATATATATATATATATATATATATATATATATATATGTATATATACACATAGAGAGATAAATAGAAGAAGGGAGAGAGATATTAGCAACCATTACCTTTTATCAAAAGCAGAACTCTAAACTATGATAACATTTAGTTAGAAGAAATCTCAGGACATCGCAATAAGTATATATATATATATATATATATATATATATATATATATATATATATATATATATATATATATATATATACTAAAGTAAGTCTATTTACTGTTTCTTTACAATCAATAAATTTCTTCCTACAAAATAAATATTTGATTTCAGTTCATCAGCTTTTCTTGCGGATCGTTTCATGCTATTAAGAAAAAATGTAATTCGATTTAGTTCATTTTAGAAAATATTGTGTTCTGGTCGGATTTGTTGTAAAAAAAAAGATAAAAATGAGTCTGCATTAATCTATAGTGTTACTTCCTTTTAATTACAATACAAAATTATATTTTGGAAAAATATCGGGTTTTATTTTTTAAATATAACTTTTTTGTGCGATCAAAGTGAAGAAACTTTGTATCGATTAATATATATGTATATCTATTTAAAAATAATTCCGACTCAGACAATGTTTTTTTTTCCAAAGAATCAATAAAAATAAAACAAATAGCAAGTAAAAAACACTACTCAGCAACGCTGGGTAAGTAGAGCTAGTATATATATATATATATATATATATATATATATATATATATATAAAATTTAAAGTTCATATTTTTTTAAGCATCAAGTTGACGTTTATTAAAGAATAAGTTAAAAGAAATACCTTTTTAAGCATATAAAGATGCGATATCATTTTTTGTTTTTTAAAGAAAAATAAATCGAAGCCGATTTTTTTTAATTTCTTCTTTATATAAACCTTAAACATTTTTTTTTCTTTGGTTTATAGTGATACAGATAATTTCGCCAGTTGAAAACCTGGCCTCATCAGTGTGTCTATATCCCGATGTTGTTGGATTTGGATGTTTTCCGACTACTGTAGTGGTGAACGGGCTTAGCGGAAGTTGTTGTTGTTGTTGTTGTTACCCGTTTTCAAATATGAAAGGCGCGTATGCTCGCGAGACATATATAAAATTTTAAGTTCATTTTTTTTAAGCATCTAGTTGACGTTTATTAAAGAATAAGGGAAATAGAAATACCTTTTTAAGCATATAAAGATGCGATATCATTTTTTAAAAATATATTTTTATATATTTTTTTAATATATTTTATATATATATATATATATATATATATATATAGGATTTGACCGCTCTATTATTAAAAAATATGATGATGAGTACGGATTGTATTTCAGGCTTTACTTGCCTGAAATAATCCTTTTTTTTCTTTTCTTTTTCAATTTTTCTTTGTTTATATACGAGCACTGAAAATAGCCACCCCCAAGAAATAACTGCATAGGATACAGGAGCATTTTATAAATATATTGGTAGAAGGTTGAAACAGTTGTATGCTAGTAATGAAATAATTTTTTGTAGAAATTGTGCGAATCTGTTCTTCCTAACATTTTACGTGGTTTAAATTAAATAAAGATGTTAAAATGTCTTTATTAAATGTTAAAAAAAAAAACCGTCAAAATTGAACAAGTAACCCACGGGACTTACATTCACCAATTTGACCGAAAAACTAAATGGACCATTCGGAAAATTGAAAAAATCAAAAAAAGGCTTATCAAGCAGGAACACTCCGTGTTATTTGATAATGTTTCTCTCTCCCCCCTCCCCCTCTCTCTCTCTCTCTCTCTCTCTCTCTATATATATATATATATATATATATATATATATATATATATATATATATATAAAATTGAGATAACGAAACATTATTTTCTAGATAAAGCCTGGGATGGTGTACTACCTAGAGCTGTACAAGGTCCTATATATACATATATACACACACATATATATGTGTGTGTGTGTGCATGTGTGTGTTTATATTTAGATGGTTCTGTACAGTCCTAAGAGGTCTACTATACCAGGCTTTCCATTACTTCTGAGAAAAAGGTTAGTTTATTGCTGATCGGCTGAGGCGCCGTTTCCGGGAAATTCTGACGGAGATTCTCAGACACTTATTTGCAGGCCTTATCCTAGTGCGCTGTTATCTTAACATCACAACTGATCTTGTGCTTGACCTCTTTGCTAGGAGTCAAGAATGATAATCGTGCGACCGTCAGGGATTGTATCCTCCTATACTGGTGATTGCAGGTTTGGCATGAAACACATGTGTATATGGGTCAATTTTAAAATAATATTACTTTATGAATAATTGTTTGACGCTCTCGCTAGATGGAACACTAAGTAGGTCAGTGACAAGCACTTATGTATAGCGTAATGTAATACTCTAGCTCATGCCTGTTGAGTTCTGTTTGACAGCTTGCTAACATGCCCGCTTAATTTGCCTTTTAGAGGTTAATTTACTTCCCCCTTTCGACAATTAGTGCTCTGATTACTGAGTCAAGAATTACTTTTGTGTTGGAGTTCGAATAGTGCGACCGGCAGGGATTGTTTTTTCCTGTACTGATGATTGCAGGTTTGGCATGAAACATATGTGTATATGAGTCAATCACAAAATAATATGAATTCAGAACTTAGTGTTCAAAGCTCTCGCTAGATAGAGTATTTTAAGTAGGTTAACAACATGTACTCATTTATAGCGTAATACAATACCATACGTCCAGCCTATTGAGTTCTGTTTGACAGCTTGCTAACATGCCCGTTGAATTTGGCATTTAGACGTTAATTATTGTTGGCCGCCATGATTAGCGCTCTGACTTCTGAGTCCAAAATTAATGACTTATTTTGTTTGAATAATGTGACCGGAAGGCAATGTCTCCTCCCATACTAATTGTTGCAGGTTTGTCATGAAACACGTGTGTATATGGGTTGATTTGAAAACAATATTTATTTATAAATAACTTTTCATAGTTTTCGCTAGACGGAGCACTTTAAGTTGGTCAAGGACAAGCACTCATTTTAGCGCAATGCAATACTCTAGGTCCACCCCATTGAGTTTTGTTTGACAGCTTTCTTACATGCCCGCTGAATTTGGCATTTAGACGTTAATTAACTCTTCCATTTCCAAGGCAGTGTTGGCCGCCATGATTAGTGCTTCGACTACTGAGTCAATAATTACTTTTGTGTTGGAGTTCGAGTCGTGCGACCGGCAGGGATTGTCTCCTCCTATACTGGTGATTGCAGGTTTGGCATGCAACAATGTGTATATGGGTCAATTTCAAAATAATATTTATTCATAAATAATTGTACATATATGTGTTTGTGTGTGTGTATTAAACCTTAGCCTTTTAATGATGATATGGATATATTAAATGAGAGAATATTTGACTATTCCTCTTATAATATTCTTCATCATTTAACTGAAAATCATTCCATCTCATTAACTTGTATGCTCAAGTGACGTTGTCCCTTTATCTATGGTGACTACTAAGTAAAAACACCTATGAAATAGCCCATTTTCATAAATTAATGCTTACAGTAGAATTATTAAACTTTTTAAAAAATGGATAAATATTTAGATCACAAAGTCAATTTTTAACTCTAACATACTCAAACTATTCTGGGAGTTACGGTTAGAGTGAGCTAGTGCGTAGCAGAGATGGAGAAATATAGACTATTTGGGCCATCCGTAGCTAAAAATGTCCAATTTTCATAAATCAGTGCTTGTAGAGTGATGTTGCTATCGCATATAAGACATGTTTGGTGAATAATTATTATAAAAAAACGATGTTTTTTTTTCATCTTTTTAGTTGATTAAATTGTCTACTGTTCTGTTATCGACGTTCAGCAATGTTGGACGCCAAACAAGATGTTTATCTTTTGAATAAGAAACGATTTAATAGGATAGACATAATTATATTCGCAACGTAACATCGTCTTAGGAGTTCGAGAAGCATTTCATTCGTAAAATCATGAAGATTAAAGAAAAATAAAGCTTCCTCTTCTGCGGCCATTTGTTTACTATGATGACCTCTAATGAGGACGGCGAAATAATTAATTGGAAATACACGAATTAAAATGAAAGAAGGATTCTGAGTGAAAAAGAGGGGAATTGAAAAGAAGATCAAGTACAGAAACTTTGTCCTCGTAAAAAGAGATCCTTCCTCACCGTGGTAGGAGGCAGCGGTAATGGTAATGTCATCGCTATTCGGAAAACAGTGCTCTCATAAAAAGCCAGGGTGTATCGTCTCTGCCTCTGAGTGGAAAGACCTGTTAGGTGAGGAACCGCAAATTAATGTCGCTTTTGTGTCATTCCTTTGTATGTACTGGGTCAACACCTCCTCTACTTCGTATGCAACCGCTTAGTCTTGCTACTCGGTCGTATGCAGGTATTTATTTACCTTTTCTCCAAGAGGTTAGGTAGAAGGTCAGGTGTGGGTTTTGATAAAAGTGTTTCTGTGGAACGAATGTAGGTATGCTTGCAAGGTGTATGTTTGAAACTTAAATGTTTCAAATATACGTCTTGCAAGCATACCTGCATTCGTTCCAAACATACATGCATTCGAACAGCGATTCATACAAAAAGGTCAGGTGTGGGTTTTGATAGAAGTGTTTCTGGGGAACGAATGCAGGTATGCTTGCAAGATGTATATTTGAAACTTACGTGTTTTAAATATACTTCTTGCAAGCATACCTGCATTCGTTCCAAACATACATGCATTGGAACGGCGATTCATACCAAAAGGTCTGGTGTGGGTTTTGATGAAATTGTTATTGTGGCACGAATACAGGTATGCTTGCAAGGTGTATATTTGAAACTTAAATGTTTCAAATATACGTCTTGCAAGCATACCTGCATTCGTTCCAAACATACATGCATTGGAACGGCGATTCATACCAAAAAGTCAGGTGTGGGTTTTGATGAAATTGTTATTGTGGCACGAATACAGGTATGCTTGCAAGGTGTATATTTGAAACTTAAATGTTTCAAATATACGTCTTGCAAGCATACCTGCATTCGTTCCAAACATACATGCATTGGAACGGCGATTCATACAAAAAGGTCAGGTGTGGGTTTTGATGAAATTGTTATTGTGGCACGAATACAGGTATGCTTGCAAGGTGTATATTTGAAACTTAAATGTTTCAAATATACGTCTTGCAAGCATACCTGCATTCGTTCCAAACATACATGCATTCGAACGGCGATTCATACCAAAAAGTCAGGTGTGGGTTTTGATGAAATTGTTATTGTGGAACGAATGCAGGTATGCTTGCAAGGTGTATATTTGAAACATTTAATCAAACGGCGATAAAAACAAAAACTATTGAACATTTATGAGTGAAACTTAGTGAACACATCGAACATTAACTGAAGTTGATGCATACTAATTATGGTAGTATTGCAGAAAGGATTGTGAATTTTATTAGCGATTTCATAGGTGGCATTTTTGTAGGGTCAGGCTGTATTTTGTTTCATTTGTGTTAAAAATCAAAAAACTTTGATATTTAGCTAAACTCTAAATCCTAATCTTGGCTCAAGAACCTTTAATGAAAACGAACCGTTTCTATTTTAAACAATTTTTAAAAAGAAGCAGATTATTTGGATTATTCGGACTACTTTTCTCATTAAGAATGTCATTCTCCACATGTAAAGGCCGATGTAACTTCCGACCGTCTTCAGGTGCGTCCCGTCGAACTCGGAAATATTTATGTCAAACTCGGGAATATGTACGGAATTTCGACCGATAAACCTTCTTTTTAATCCACGGGGGCTAGCTTGTTCTCGTTCTGTCAGCCAGTACCGGAAAAAAGTTTTTAAAACTCCGTAATATTATTCTTAGTATCTTCGGAATCACTTAAGACTTCTATCCGGTCATGGCTGACGGAATTAGAGCAAGCTATCCCCGAGGATAAAATAAAGGGTTTCGAATAATCCAAATAATCAAAATTATCAATCTTCATTTTAAAACCTCATAAAGGTTGTTACTTAGAAGTTATTGATCATCAACGCCTTTATCCATTGAGCCACGGATCCATTATCAATCTTCATTAAAATAATTCCGAAACACACCATGAAAGGAAATTATCAAATTTTGAAAACGATAGTTCAGTGTTTATTTGGTCTTTAATAAATACTGTAAATATATAAGTCCCTTGTTATCACTTGTTATCCCTTGTTATCACTTCATTTAATGCCCACCCAATTGCTCGAAAATAAATATTGTGAGTGGTATTTTTCATTCATAGTAATTTTAAATTATCAAGGTTTTAATAAGTTAAAATGTAAACAAATAGCGTTGAGTGTTTTTGAACATAAATAATAATCAAAACCGAAAAAAGATAAAAGTAAAAACAGTTTTGTCTTAATAAATTAAAATGTAAACAAATAGCGTTGAGTGTTTTTGAACATAAATAATAATCTAAACCAGAAAAGGATAAAAGTAAAAACAGTTTTGTCTTAATAAATTAAAATGTAAACAAATAGCGTTGAGTGTTTTCGAACATAAATAATAATCTAAACCAGAAAAAGATAAAAGTAAAAACAGTTTTGTTTTAATAAATTACAATGTAAACAAATAGCGTTGAGTGTTTTTGAACATAAATAATAATCAAAACCGAAAAAAAAATAAAAGTAAAAACAGTTTTGTTTTAATACATTAAAATGAAAACAAATAGCGTTGAGTGTTTTCGAACATAAATAATAATCAAAGCCGAAAAAGATAAAAGTAAAAACAGTTTTGTTTTAATAAATTAAAATGTAAACAAATAGCGTTGAGTGTTTTCGAAGATAAATAATAATAAACACCGAAAAAAATATAAGTAAAAACAGTTTTGTTATAATAAATTAAAATGTAAACAAATAGCGTTGAGTGTTTTCGAAGATAATAATAATCAACACCGAAAAAAATATAAGTAAAAACAGTTTAGTTATAATAAATTAAAATGTAAACAAATAGCGTTGAGTGTTTTCGAAGATAAATAATAATAAACACCGAAAAAAATATAAGTAAAAACAGTTTTGTTATAATAAATTAAAATGTAAACAAATAGCGTTGAGTGTTTTCGAAGATAAATAATAATCAACACCGAAAAAAATATAAGTAAAAACAGTTTAGTTATAATAAATTAAAATGTAAACAAATAGCGTTGAGTGTTTTCGAAGATAAATAATAATCAACACCGAAAAAAATATAAGTAAAAACAGTTTAGTTATAATAAATTAAAATGTAAACAAATAGCGTTGAGTGTTTTCGAAGATAAATAATAATCAACATCGAAAAAAATATAAGTAAAAACAGTTTAGTTATAATAAATTAAAATGTAAACAAATAGCGTTGAGTGTTTTCGAAGATAAATAATAATCAACACCGAAAAAAATATAAGTAAAAACAGTTTAGTTATAATAAATTACAATGTAAACAAATAGCGTTGAGTGTTTTTGAACATAAATAATAATCAAAACCGAAAAAAATATAAGTAAAAACAGTTGTTTTTTTTAATAAATTAAAATAAAATAAAATAGCGTTGAGTGTTTTTGAACATAAATAATAATCAAAACTGAAAAAAATATAAATAAAAACAGTTGTTTTTTTTAACAAATTAAAATGTAAACAAATAGCGTTGAATGTTTTCGTACATAAATAATAATCAAAACCGAAAAAAGATAAAAGTAAAAACAGTTTTGTTTTAATGAATTAAAATGAAAACAAATAGCGTTGACTGTTTTCGAACATAAATAATAATCAAAGCCGAAAAAGATAAAAGTAAAAACAGTTTTGTTTTAATAAATTAAAATGTAAACAAATAGCGTTGAGTGTTTTCGAACATAAATAATAATCAAAGCCGAAAAAGATAAAAGTAAAAACAGTTTTGTTGTAATAGATTAAAATGTAAACAAATAGCGTTGAGTGTTTTCGAAGATAAATAATAATCAACACCGAAAAAAATATAAGTAAAAACAGTTTTGTTTTAATAAATTAAAATGTAAACAAATAGCGCTGAGTATGTTTGAACATAAATAATAATCAAAACCGAAAAAAATATAAGTAAAAACAGTTTTGTTTTAATAAATTAAAATGTAAACAAATAGCGTTGAGTGTTTTTGAACATAAATAATAATCAACACCGAAAAAAGATAAAAGTAAAAACAGTTGTTTTTTTAATAAATTAAAATGTAAACAAATAGCGTTGAGTGTTTTCGAACATAAATAATAATCCAAACCGAAAAAGATAAAAGTAAAAACAGTTTTGTTTTAATAAATTACAATGTAAACAAATAGCGTTGAGTTTTTTTGAACATAAATAATAATCAAAACCGAAAAAAAAATAAGTAAAAACAGTTTTGTTTTAATAAATTAAAATAAAATAAAATAGCGTTGAGTGTTTTTGAACATAAATAATAATCAAAACTGAAAAAAATATAAATAAAAACAGTTGTTTTTTTTAACAAATTAAAATGTAAACAAATAGCGTTGAATGTTTTCGTACATAAATAATAATCAAAACCGAAAAAAGATAAAAGTAAAAACAGTTAGTTTTTTTCGTCGTGTTTGATTCTAAAGGGAAAATTCTCTTTAAAATTTAATAAAAATATTGTGTATCAAATATTTCTTAAAATAGCAAGTCTTTGGTTTTATCAAATGAGACAATAACAAAATAACAATAAGTATGTGCGTATTTATAAAGGCTTTGTTTTCCGAACACTTATTTCGTTGAAAGCAATTGAAATAGTGTTTTCTGTGAGCAATGGTGGCGTCACATTTTGGGTGGACAACGGCTGACAATTTGATTTATGTTTGAATTTCTTCGAAGGTATGAACCGATCAGCAAAATCAGACGCCGTAGAGGTCACCTACTTTTCAAACATGGAATGCAGATGAATTTCTGATATGGAAGATCTGAGGCTGTCCAAGTCAGCCATCGAGTATCGATAGGTTTTGCGATGGAGAGGGACCTCAGTAGTATTGTTGCACTTTGTTTGATCTTAATTGAAACTACTGAGTATTGATTTACTCCTCTCCAGGAGTTAGACACAATACCAGTTTTTTTAAATCTTACTCCCACAAGTAAGATGTGACCCAAGGTCGGGACGGGAAAGTGGAGTTTAATAATTGCCTGGGCAGCCCCGTCGGCATTCCCCGGTAGGGGCGCCTCAGGCAGTAAGCAATAAACTTACTCCTCACCAAAGAGAGGAGGCGAAGCCTTGGAGGGTGGACCTCCTAGAACTGTACAGGACAGACCCATAGACCGGCGTAAATCAAGCCCCGAAGGCCAAGACAATACCTGTTTATGGGGTGCAGTATCCATCGGAACAGATACTACACTTTGATCTTACTGAGTAGTCAGAATATAACAGCGGAGACAGAACAGTAGGTTACACACACACATACACACACATACACACACACACACACACACACATATATATATATATATATATATATATATATATATATATATATATATATATATATATATATATTAAAATGATACTTCAAAGATATAAATAATATCAAATGTCTTTAATTAGTGAACTATCAGGATAAAGACAAAGCTCTATATATTGGATAGAGCATTCACAATAATGGATTGAATGAAAGAAGTCCTCTGAGGAGAAGATTTTCTTTGAAAATCCATAGATTAAGGATTTTACAGTACTTTTGCTTGAACTTTGATATGTAATAAAGTTAGATTACTTTCTCATTTTATTATTTCATTTAATCCATTATATATAAATATATATATATATATATATATATATATATATATATATATATATATATATATATATAGCTGTGTAGCTTAATTGTCATAAATATATTTTCATAGCTTACTATATATATATATATATATATATATATATATATATTATAAATTTACATTTATATGTAACATATAATTATATATATATATGTATGTGGGTAGTAATAAAAGCCGATGGCAATTCAGAAATCCGGAATGGTGAGAGGATAAACAAAAAACAATGGAAGACAATATTTTCTATCTTCACAATTATCTGTTTATTTTTCAATGGATCTTTCACATACCATATCAGTAAATATAAGACTTAATGTTAATATTGATAAAATCCGGGATGGTTGAATATCTTTTGATATTTCAGGACAAACACCATCCTTCTTTTAAAAGACAAAAAAAAGTTCGATCCATTGTCCTGTATCTCTACAAAGCCACAATCCGCCCATGCATGGAGTAGTGTTGCACATCTGGGCTGGTGCATCATCTACTTGTCTCTCCATCCTTGACAAGGTCCAAAAAAGAGTGGCCGACCTAATAGGTCCCTCACTGTCAACCAAGCTCCTGCTTCTGCCTCATCGCCGCAATGTAGCAGCTTTGTGCTTGTTTTACAAATACTTCAATGGATTATGCTCCAATGAACTGGCTACTCTGGTGCCTCTTCGACGTAAATTCACTAAGCCAACTCGACAATCAACTAAATTCATCCATTTACAGTGGAGGTCCCCAGATGCCGGAGAACTTTCTACTCTATTAGGTTACTACCTCGTGCTGTCGGCCTCTGGAACTCCCTCCCTGCTCCCTGTTTTTTTTTGTACCGACGTTAAAGGTTTAAAACTAATGTAAACGGACATCTCGCTGCACAGCTCCCAATTTAGGATGACACCCTAACCCTAACCCTACTCCTTAATTCTCAGTAGTCCCTTACGTCTACAGTGGCGTCCTGCCTTGTCTTGGGTGAAATAATATAAAAAAGAGGACTTCATAGATGGAAGCCATTTTGAAATTGTATTTTCTTTTAGACGGATCAAACCTTTAGCAATGAAGCACTTAAGGTTAAAAGCGGTCTTATTCACACAACTGACACCGCCGATATCAATAGCCGACCGCTCTCACTCACCGTAATGCCTTTGTCTTTTTTCTCTCCTCACTAAACAAGTTCATTTTCTTTTATACTCCTCAAACATCTTGGTCTTTCAGTTGTTTGCTTTCATGTTTATTGGTTAAATGTTTACATAACGAGAGCCGTGTTTGAATCGAAAAGTTTTGGTGACACTTTGAAAGGTAAGAGGTGACGGAAATCACGAAGCAACGTGATTTCCGGACGTAGATTTTCGCTATTTTGGCTGGCGAAACTGCAAGCAAAAAAGACGTGTCTAAGGGTTGTCCGCAATGGGGAAGAGGAAGCGCGCACAGTCTGGCAGGATGATGAAAAACAAGCAATCTATGTATCCATCTGTCTGTCTTCCTCTTTCTCCCACGCGTATACAAGTAATCTGTCTGATCTTTTCATGTGACTGTATGTCTTTTTCAATAAACATTTTATTATAAACATCGGCGTCCGAGTGGGTTTATCAGCAGACGAACAGAACCTGTATTCACGACAACAAAACAGGTGTTAAACGGTTTAGACACCCATCGGTAAGTGAAAGTGTAACAAAATAAACCTCAGGTCTTTAGTGCGAGGTTCGCACCAAAACCTGTTTGTTTTCTGTGAGTGAAGTACAAGCGAATTCTTTTTGGGGCGGGAAAATAACGCTTTCTATCACACCAATACCCAGCAATTCGAACAAAAACGGACTCACTTTCGGTGCAAAAACGGCACATCAACCGCAACTCTGCCGTATAAGACTTAGTCTCTAGTTCACCACTATTAAGTATATTAATTTTCAAAGCAATGAGCTCCTGTTATCCGATTTGATATAAATAGAGAATTAAAAGAAAATTGTTTTCTTTTATTAATGTGTCTCTAGTGTATTTTTGTCTATATTAATCTGTTTCTCTAGTTAATTTATGTTTATATTAATTTGTGCCTCTAGTTTATTTTTGTTTATGTAAGATAATCGTAGCTAGCGCCAATAACCTTATTAATTCCTCGTGTTCTGTGAGTCAGATTGCGGCCATTTTTCAACCAAAGCTGAAGCTTTCAAAAATGCTTGAAGGAAGGAAAAAATACCGCGTTGTATTGGTTTCTGATATTGGCATCTGCTCACCTGAATGGCCAAATGCAGTCGAGTTTGGACATTTCAATTCGATTCAGAACTGAAGAGTGTCAGAGATGTTAACATTTCTGGCTGCCTTCGATTTTTCTTTCATATTTCATCCCTTCCTTTCCTCCACGTTTCTCTTTTTTGTTCTTTATTCATATTTTCGTTTTCTTTTAATTCTATTATTTCGTTTATTGCTGACTTTCTGTCTTTCGAAATATATTTGATCTGACTATTACTCACCGCATATGTACATGTGTTTTCTCTTTTCGGATGAAGGGGCCAGATTATTGGATTTTATATTTTTTTATGGAAATCGCTCTAAAGAAGGCATGACGACATATGATATAGAAAAGCTATAAAACAAAAAAATACTACTTCAAGGTCAAAAACTAGCAAGCGATAAGTTAAATAGATAGATTCTAACCTATAAAACAGCAATTATTCACCCTTTTTCAGAAATATCTCTCATGCAATGTGAGGATTGAAGGACAAAATAAGGGAAGCAAGAGTTACGAGGCTCCCATTATTATTATTATTATTATTATTATTATTATTATTATTATTATTATTATTATTATTATTATTAGTAGTAGTAGTAGTAGTAGTAGTAGTAGTATTGTTATTATTATTATAATTATTGTTGTTGTTGTTGTACTCACTAGGGGTTCTTAGACTGGTCATCATCAGGGATTGATCACTGATACTAACCTATGGATTTTCCTGGAGGCTGAGTGACAACACGTCTCCCCAAATTTCCAGTACTATCTACCTTTTTCGATAACCATTAGAAATTACTTTGTGTTATCGCAGAAGCTGCTTACCATTGATATCTCGCTGGCACCGACATTTGGTCTTCTCTGAGAGTTTTGGTGCAATAAGCCTCCCCAAGGTGCCAGTACTCTCCCCACTCTTCCAGTGGATGTCTATTTAATGCCCTCCCTCCTCGGTCTTCCCATCCTCCTTGACGCTTCACGACTATTTTGTGTGGTATCAGCTGAGAGGAAGTGACAGTTGATAATTTGGGGGGGGGGGCAATTTCAATTCCCTTGGGTGCACGGGTTCCTTCCATGTTTTTGTTTCATTTCTGTCGCAATTCCCACGTGACTTGTTAGTATTCATAGTTTATGTGAGTTGGTTTCCGCTTTCAAGGATTTTCCTTAAGATTTAGGCTGTTGTCCGAAATGTTATCCGTTGTATTGTTTCCCCTTTGATTTCAATTTCTCCTAGTCTTTTTCCTATGTTATTCGGGATTGTTTCTAACGCCTGTACGCTTATTGGTGTTATTTTGACTTTTTTTAATGTTCCATATTATTTTCAATTATCTAGCAAGTTCACTGTATTTTATTCTTTTTTTTCTGTCTCCTTGATCTTCACACTTTGTCCTGCTGGGACGGCGAAATCAACTATTTGGCAGACTTTTTCTTTGTTCTTGTTGACTATTGCCACATCAGGTCTCTTTGCTTACCTTAGTTTGTCTGCTTGTACTTCCATGTCCTAGAGTATTTTGTGCTGTTCGTTTTCCAGTACTCTCTTTGGTATATGCCTGCACCATTTGTCTGCACGTTCCCAATGGATTGGTTTTCCCACGCAGTCGTGTCAGTTTTTGTATAATATTGGGGCCAGTTTCTTGAATGTACGTATGTAATTTACCGTTTCTTTTCCCGCACTCACTAATTATGTGATTTACCCATTCGTTTGCCGCATTCACTTATAATGTAGTTTACTATTTATTTTTCTTTCATTTACTTATGGTGTGATTTACCGTTTCTTTTCCTGCATTCACTTATTATTTGATTTAAATTATATCATATAGTAAGTGACGCTTGACGTGATTCTTGATTCATCTCCCTGTTTATTATCATTATGAGCTCGTTTGCCGCATTCACATATAATAGGATTTACTATTTATTTTCCTGCATTCACTTATGGTGTGATTTACCGTTTCTTTTTTCCTGCATTCACTTATTATGTGATTTAAATTATATCATATAGTAACTGACGCTTGACGTGATTCTTGATTCATCTCCCTTTTTATTATCATTATGAGCTCGTTTGCCGCATTCACATATAATAGGATTTACTATTTATTTTCCTGCATTCACTTATGGTGTGATTTACCGTTTCTTTTCCTGCATTCACTTATTATGTGATTTAAATTATATCATATAGTAACTGACGCTTGACGTGATTCTTGATTCATCTCCCTTTTTATTATCATTATGAGCTCGTTTGCCGCATTCACATATAATAGGATTTACTATTTATTTTCCTGCATTCACTTATGGTGTGATTTACCGTTTCTTTTTTCCTGCATTCACTTATTATGTGATTTAAATTATATCATATAGTAACTGACGCTTGACGTGATTCTTGATTCATCTCCCTTTTTATTATCATTATGAGCTCGTTTGCCGCATTCACATATAATAGGATTTACTATTTATTTTCCTGCATTCACTTATGGTGTGATTTACCGTTTCTTTTTTCCTGCATTCACTTATTATGTGATTTAAATTATATCATATAGTAACTGACGCTTGACGTGATTCTTGATTCATCTCCCTTTTTATTATCATTATGAGCTCGTTTGCCGCATTCACATATAATAGGATTTACTATTTATTTTCCTGCATTCACTTATGGTGTGATTTACCGTTTCTTTTTTCCTGCATTCACTTATTATGTGATTTAAATTATATCATATAGTAAGTGACGCTTGACGTGATTCTTGATTCATCTCCCTTTTTATTATCATTACGAGCTCCTTACATGAAGTGCATTCATGTCTTGTCTGGAGAAACTTCGAAACAAATCTTGCTAAGTTAAAAGTTGAGTTTAAAATATAATCCACGTATAGACATTTAAACATTAGCCAGAGTAACAAACACCACGTTCGTGTTACAAATAAAAGATTGTTTTGTTCTTTACTTATATGCACATCTGCTTTTAATGTAAAAACATATATGCCGAAAATATTATCAACTTAATGGAGAAAACAATGAAAGCATGAAGGGTTGAACTCACAGTTGAGTTACACTTGTCTTGAACGAACCTTATTTTTTCATGAGTATTTCATATTATCACTATCATTTATTGAATTTGTGTGTAACCAAGTCTACGTTCAGTGTTTTCTTGTCTTGTCTAGTGATATTGTCTTCTGAACATTTGATAATATTGCTGTCATCATGTAGTGTAGTTCAGTATAATTATCTACTCTTGTCTTGTTCTTGACGGATAAATATTGTAAACATTTTATATGACAGCTATGAAAATACAGATAAGACCATTTCAGGAATACTCGCTGTCTCCACTAATGTTTGTCATATCCATTATATCACTGAAGAAAATACTCAGCAGGTGCTGTGCAGAATACGAATTTATTTATTTTGTATTTATTTTTTTATCTTGAATTCATCCTAGACAAGGCACACTGTCACTGAGACGTAAGGAGCCACTGTAGATTAGGGGCCATAAATTTTAGAGGTCATCCTATGTGAAGGGTTGTGCAGCGAGATATTTGTTCAAATTTACATGTCGGTAGAGTCAAGGAAACAGGGAGCATAGAGAGTTCCAAGGGCCGGCAGTTCGAGGAAAGAAGCTTTTAAAGTAGAAAGCCCTCCTGCATCTGGGGACCTCTACAGCGAATTAATAAAACTTAATTGATTGTCTAGTTGGTCGGATGCATTTACGTCGACGAGGCACGCAAGCAACCAGTTCATCGGCGCACGTTCCATTGAAATCCTTGTAAAACAAGCACAGGGATGCAACATTGCGGCGATGAGACAGAGGTTGGAACTTAGTAAATAGTGAAGGACCTATAAGATAAGCGACTCCTTTTGGACCCTGTTTAAGAGGAAGAGAGGCAAAGGAAAAATAAGCCACCATGTAATAGATATAAAGGGCGGGAAACGCTTATAAACGTGGCTAAGACCGTTAACCAGAATATAGTAATGCGGTTTAGAATAGAAAAATGAGCACTTCTGAAGAAAAAGAAGGGAAAACTGAAAGCAACAGAAGGCATAAAATTTTCTAATCGATATTTACGAGAGAACTTGGAGAACACGAACTCTATAGATACCTAGACATCTGGACGAGGAGACAATTGAGTCACTAGATATGAAAGAGATGGTTAAAATACCAGACAATAGCAAAAACAGCTCCTTAAAAAAATAATACGGCAGAAAACAGATAAAAGGAATACTTGGGCAGTGTCTCTAGTAAGATACTCCGGACACTTCATAAACTGGACAAAAGCAGAACTTAGGAACGTGTATCGAACAACTAGCACGCTAATGATCATGCACAACGTATTGCACACAAATGATGATTCTAACCGATTATATGGAAAAAGAATGAAGAAGGAAAAGGACTGGTAAGTATTGAAGATTGGATGAACGATGACACGTGAAAAATACATCAAGTAAAATATAAAAAGCTGATTACCCTATGAAACACGAATATATATGCATTTGAATGAGAAATACATTTTAATAAGTATTTAACGTCCATTATTACACACAGACAGGGCTAATCATGAGTAGATCAGCGGTTGTGTTGTTAGAGTATCTTCAAAAATTGGTACATTTGGTAAACAGTGAGATAAATGATTTTGAAGAGAGAGTTAAGATCTAAATCATAAAAGAACTTGCGAGGAAATTCTCTCAGATCGATGATGCTTTGAAGCACGTTTATGGCGTTTTTTCTTCACTAGATAACAATTTATCGATGCATCTCGCATTCCAGTGAATGTCGAGATCAAGAGATGAAAAACTATGAGCCTCAACAAATGGAACAAAAGTGGCTCAGTTTAGAATATTGTTTGAATACGTCGTCGGATTTTGGTCGATGCCAGAGCTAAGAGATATAAGCCCTTTCGAGTTCACATGGTTTAATTCTGCAGTAAGATATTCTGGGCGCCTCATAAACTTGACAAAAGCTAAAGCTCAGGTATCGGGATCAAACCAGTGGGAAGTTAATGACCATGAATAACGCAATACATCTTCTCGGTTCTGTTTAGTAAGGCGTCTAGGTGCCAAAAGCGTTCCTGTCTCAAAGACTTAGATTTTAGTGTTTTTTAAGCAAAATTTAAGTTGATGAATATTTTATTAATATAAGACTTGGAATTATCACCATGACACCTGGAGAGAATTTCATAGCAAACTTCTTGTAATATATATTTACTTAATTAATTCCTATTTCAGTCACGTAAACTATTTAGAATTGAAAGAACACACAATCGTGTCGGATTACTTTCTCCTTTTTCACCAACAACAGAATAGACGTTTGCTCATAGTATCAGCAGCAGTACTTTTTTTTTAACATAGTTCACCCCAAACAAGGCAGACCGCCACTATAGTCGTAAGGGGCTACTGAGAAAAAGGTGGAGAGATTTTTTTTTTTTTGGGGGGGGGGGGGTCAACCTAAATTGGGAGCTGTGCAGCGAGATGTCTGTTTACATTAGTTTTTAATTTCTGCATGTCAGTACCGTCAGAAAAACAGGGGTCAGGGAGGGAGTTCCAGAGTCCAGCAGCACGAGGAAAGAAGCTTTTGGAGTAGAAAGCTCTTCGGCATCTGGGGACATCCACAGTGAATGGATGGGATTCGGCAGATTGTCGGGTTGGTCTAGTGGATTTGCGTTGTGGGGGCACCAGAGCAGCAAGTCCATTGAAGTACTTGTAAAACAGAAACAATGATGCTACATTGCGGCGGTGGGATAGGGGCTGGAATTTGGTGGATAGTGAGGGACCTATTAAAGTTGGCGACTCTTTTTTGGATCTTGTCTAAGAGGGAGGGCCTAGTGGATGAGGCACCAGCCCATATGTGGAAACAACACTTCATGCATGGGCGGATGGTGGCTTTGTAGAGATATAGGATAATGTCAGGTTTGAGACTTTCCTTTGTAAACTTCACCAACAACAATCCTAAACAAGATATAGACCGGCAACCGCCCAAAACACACGCGAACGACGTGGTGTCCAAAACAGATCTCTTCCTCGAGCAAAAATCTCACTTTGTTTTTCATTCAGCTATTTTGGACTGCCAAAATCGCCTATTTTGCATAATCACGACGCTCTCTTCGAAATCAAACGGTTCCAGGTTCTCTCCAGCGTGCAACTACTGTTTCCTTGCAGCGGGCGCATGTTAGACGTGGCCGCTTATCCCTAGATCTATCTGCACCGTCACCACACTTCTGATGGGACACTCAAATTCAAGGAAGAGGTGTGTGCCTCGTAATGTGATGGCTTTTTAAAATTGTGAACGGATAATCTTGATTAAACGTTTCGACAACCAAAGAAAAATAACAAAGAAATGTCAGGAAAAATATTTTAAAGAAAAACATCGATAGAAGTTGCGCGGTTTTTGTTGCGTCGATGCACGAGCAAATTATTTAAATTTAACAAGAGCTGTTCTATAAGCCATTTAATTGGGAAATATTGCCTCAGTAATCTTACAGCGACCATCTTGCATATTAAGGCATGTTTTCTGTTACAAAATGTTAAAGAACACACTTTTAACTACTGTTTGTACATAATCAAGGACAAATTACATTTTTTACTTTTAGACTGTTTTCTTTTTTAAAAACTTTTGTTCACCTAAAAAAGGGGACATTTTGCCACTGAGACGTAAGGGGCTACTAAAAATTAGGGGCCAGATTAATAGGGAAATCCTAAGTAAGTAGTTGTGCAGCGAGATGTTTGTTCACTCACATTACATTTAAATTTCTACATGTTTGTACTGTCAGGGAAATAGAAAGCAGGGAGGGAATTCCAAAGCAGTTTGAGGAAAAAAAGCTATTAGAGTAGAAAGACTCCGGCATCAGGTGACCTCTACAGTGAAGGGGTGAGAGGTTTCTGATTGACGGGTTAGTCGATGATATTTACGTTGAGGGCTCACAGGTGCAGCAAGTTTGACAGAGCACATTCCATTGCAGCATTGCGGCCATAAGATAGGGGTTGGAGCTTGGTAGGCAGTGTAGTTAGAGGCTTTTTTAAACCCTGTCTAAAGAAGAGAGACTAGTGTTTGGTGCTTCAGCCCAGATGTAGCAACGGTACAGTATGCCTAGGCGAATGGTTGCTTTGTAGAGATATACGATACTAGTAAGTGAGAGACGTTTTCAAGACCGGTAGAGGGAGGCTTTTTTACGGCAGACTTAGCAGTATCTTCTATGTATTTTTTCCTATTCATTTTACACACGGAATATTACAGAAGATGATTAATCATCATCATCATCATCATCAAGATAACTACCGCCGCTGCCGCCTCCATCATCATCATCATCATGATAACTACCGTCGCTGCCATCATCATCATCATCATCATCATCATCATCATCATAACTACCACCGCTGCCATCCTCCTCCTCCTCCTCCTCATCATCATCATCATCATCATCATCATCATCATCATCATCACTACCGCCGCTGCTTCCATCATCATCATCATCATCATCATCATCATCATCATCATCATCATCATCATCATCATCATCATCATCATCATCATCACCATCATCATCATCATCATCATCATCATCCGTATTTCTCACATATTGCAGAATACGATCCATAGGGAGCTCCAAAACTAACCATATAATCCTATGACGTCACCGTTTCATGCGTACTTTAATAAATTCATACGTCACGAGTTCAAATGTTTTTTTTATTATTTGTGTTTTTTAAATCATTAGCAGTTTATTGCAGGTGTCTTCTTTTGAATGGTACACACGTTATGATGATGATATTAACCTATATTAAAGTTACATCGTGTTACATATAGGGGGGATAAATTGTATGATGCGTTTTGGAGGTCCCTAACGATCTCTCATGTATTAACTGTCTACACGCCGTTCTGCTTCTCACTAGATTGTTTTGCTGACTGGCTGACCTGGAAGTTCATCTTCTCTGTAATGTATCTCTTTTTTATGCATCCTTTCCGCCATTCCTTTTAGAATACTAGATCAGAAATCGATGAATTTATACGTTCGTATATGTTTTTTTTTCTTCGGTTTCATTAACATTTTGAGCTGAGAAATCGGGTCACTTAGAAGCGTTTCAAATAGTTCCCGTTTTTCTGCGTTCAATTTTGAATTATACTTTAAAGTTAATTGTGTCTCTTTTCGCTATGCAACAACCAGTATTTGTTTAACTCTCAAAATCGTGTGAGCTGAAATGTCAATAGCGTTGAGTGTTGTACTATCTAAAATATATTATCACGTTGTAGGTTTACATATCAAAATATATTCAATTAAATAACGTTAACTGATCATCCAGTTCTTGACTGCTAAACAATATTTTTTGAACAGACGACTAAAAAAACAATACTAATATTGAAATTTTCTTAGTACTTTCTCAGCGAGCCAAATTACTTTTTCGTATCCGATTTGCAACTTCAACATTTAAAAAATAATAATTTCGACAAAACATATTTGTGCTAAGAGGAGAAGTCATCCAGAGTTGAGTTTTTCCACTTTGAAAAGGTAATTGTCTCTCAGAAAGCACGCTGCATACTGAGAAAGTGACTTAATGGAGATTTTCCACATTGAAAAGGTAATTGTCTCTCAGAAAGCACGCTGCATACTGGGAAAGTGACTTAATGGAGTTTTTCCACTTTGAAAAGGTAATTGTCTCTCAGAAAGCACGCTGCATACTGAGAAAGTGACTTAATGGAGATTTTCCACATTGAAAAGGTAATTGTCTCTCAGAAAGCACGCTGCATACTGAGAAAGTGACTTAATGGAGATTTTCCACTTTGAAAAGGTAATTGTCTCTCAGAAAGCACGCTGCATACTGAGAAAGTGACTTAATGGAGATTCTGTAGAATTTATAACCCGTTCAGTTCATGGATCTCCAAGATAGAAAGTTTTCAATATCCTGAAATTAAGACTAATGAAATTCAAGTTGAGCTGACTGGGTTGTCACTCCACTGACAGATGATGTCTATATATTCTGACCGAATGCTAGACGTAGGGATTTTAAGGTTAACCTGGCGAATGAGCTGTTGTTTTTGTGTTCAATCGAAAGCGATTTTACTGATCTTATTTCAAGTCTGTCGTCGGTCGATAAATTAAGTATCATTTTGACTTTACAGAAGAAAATATTGTTACTTGTTGGAAACTCGGAGTTGACACTACCCTCAGTGTTAAAATCAAGTAAACCGAATTCAGACGAAGACCATAACCAGAGAATCACTGCCTGTATACTCGAAATCATAAGTTTACAATTGGATGATATAATCTCTACTTCGTTTAATAGTAATCTTAATAATGCTGAGTTTCCCCTTCTCACAGAACTATGTCGAATCCGAAAAATATGCTTTGAAATTCGACAGTAATTTTGACGCTTTTAAAGTTTAAATGCAAGGAATGATAAAAGGGTGCAGAAAAAGAAGTAAAACAGCTGAGAAACAATTTTTTTCTTTAACTCCAGAACAATCACTCAGCTAAACACAGTAATATGAGGCAGAAGGTCTTCGAGATGTTTAAGACATGATAGATCGAATCTTGCAGGATGTCTAGTATGAATAGTGGAAGGGTGCAGAAAAAGAGGTAAAACCGCTGAGAAACAATTTTTTTCTTTAACCCCAGAACAATCACTCAGCTAAACACAGTAATATGAAGCAGAAGGTCTTCGAGATGTTTAAGACATGATAGATCAAATCTTGCAGGATGTCTAGTATGAATAGTGGAAGGGTGCAGAAAAAGAGATGAACTGCCGAGGGACAAACGTTCATGAAGTTGTATGTTTTACTTTCGTTCTTATACCAAATTAAAATGTTAATTTTCTCACGCGCATAAAAGAATCAAGTATTGTGTTGTACTGTTGTCTTTAGTTCAGATTTGAGACCTATACGCCTCACCCCTATTTAAATATATATCGTTTTAGAATAGTGACCTCTCAGAGAAGTAGACTTTCAATCTTTATACTAATTGTGTAACACTTCCCAAGGCCAAAAGCCACTCGAGTGAAATGGTTACTAAATATGTTTTCAGTTGAATGATGGAAAAGTAATATGAAAGGATTAAGAACTATAATTGATTCGCAAGACTATATGACAGATATCTGCTGAAATTGGACTGGAAAACGATTATCTTGTAGTCTGAAGGATACATTCCCACGGTAACGTGTTCCACAGGTAATAAGTTATTGGAAAGGAACTCTGTTCATGGAAGTTCCATTTCATTTTAGTTACACAGAGGAAGGTAGGATATCATGTTTCGTAATAATAATACGTGATTCTGATGGCGGATGGAAAATGATACAGAAAAAAATGTTTACATATATTTTATTGCTAGAAATAAATTAGTTATGGATGTAATAAGTTGTTGTTTTCTCTTTTGAGTTAAGTAGAGATTTTTTTATACAAGTATTTTGTTTTTCATTATTTGCCTTTCATTTCTATTCCTTTACATAGTTTTATTTTTGTTGATATGGGCTACCATAAATAACGCCAATAAGCTTTCTATTCGTAGTTTCGTGTTCTTTGAGTGATAAGGCGGCCATGTTACATCCGAAGTCGAAGCTTTCAAAAATAACATTGCTCGAGGGAGAAAAAAAATAAACCGTGCTGTATTGCTTTCTGATATTCGCTTCTGCACACCTGAATGGCCAAATGTGGTCGAAATTTGGCCATTTCAATTCGGTCTAGAACTAGAGGGTGTCATAAATGATGACCTTTCTGACTTGCCTGGAGTTATCCGTCATATTTGTTTTACTCATTTATTTTTTCCCTGTATGCGTTGGGTTTCTGTCTTTCTTTATATATATATATATATATATATATATATATATATATATATATATATATATATATATATATATATTTATATATATATATATATATATAATGTTGTTTATTATTTTCTTGCTCTCTTTTTTCCAAAGATATTTTAACTGACTTCGTTGTTCGATTCTAGCTGCTACGCCGCCACCTTTATCGATGCAGGTTCGGGAAATCTTCATTTTCCCAAATAAGTCGCTTGTAAAATATAAAGTATCGTCCTTCAAAAACGTTTCATTAAACAAAAATCAGTTATTCTCACCTCCTATTACTAAAATTGTCTTTACCTTTCCGAAACTTTTTCTCATCAACCATAATACTACCCACATTTTGAACCCACAGTTTCCCCCTCCCTCCTCTTTCCCTAGCCTCGTCTCTAGCACACTTGTACACTTTCTTTCAAACACATCCCTGATGTAGCCACCTGGTTATTCCCCCTCTCCCTCATTACCTCACCACAACAAAAATCTCACCCCTTTTCACCTCTCTTACTCTTAGGCCATTTCAATTATATTCTCACCTCCCCCTATTTTTAAAATTGTCTTTACCTTTTCGAATCTTTTTCTCATCAACCTTAATACTACCCACATTTTGAACCCACAGTTTCCCCCTCCCTCCTCTTCTCCTAGCCTCTCAAAATCCATACCACACCACACCACAACAAAAATCTCAGCCCCCTTTCACCTCTCCCACCCTAACGCCGTTTTAATTATATTCCCACCCCTCCCCCATTTCATAGTTGTCTCAATTTTGTCCACTTAAAGTTTTTCATATTCATTTGAATCTTCCTCGACAATTGACTTTCACATCCTTGACTCTCTGGGTTTCATAGTACCTACAGCTTCTATATCCCTTCATCTCATCACTATGTCAACCCCAAACTTCTATGGACTTGAATGACATTTTTCTTCAAACTATCATCCTGAGGAAGTCTTACAATAAACACGAAACGTTGATGAATACATAAACAACTATCTTTTGTTTTTTCCCCTTTTTCATTTCCCATTACGTCGGATTACTTTCATCCTTCCTTTCTCACACACACATATATATATATATATATATATATATATATATATATGTATATATATTATATATATTATATATATATAGAGAGAGAGAGAGAGAGAAAGAGAGAGAGAGAGAGAGTGAGAGAGAGAGAGTGAGAGAGAAAGAGAGAGACCGGCGACCGGTGTGAATAATTCTTCTCTACACTGACCATTCCCGTAAGAATGAAACCTAAACGTATATAGATAAAAACAAATATTCATAATTAATTCTTTGTCGTCCCCAAATATAGCCCTGGCTCTCAAGCGAGTAGTATTACCACAGCTGTCAGCGTGGCTTCAGTGCAATGTTCCTTTCAAAGGTTGAACTCTGTACGTCAGCTGCCTCTAAGTAGGATTAATCCCTCGTTGATTTACCGAGTTATTAGCGACGCCCGTGTAGGCAACGACTTTGAATTTGAGTTTGAAATATAACTCCTGTTCCGGGGATCGAGCCCTGTGATCGGTATTAATAATGCTTCTCTACACTCACGATTCCTGTAAAGAGGAAACGTAAACGTATGTAAGTAAAATATATATATATATATATATATATATATATATATATATATATATATAGAGAGAGAGAGAGAGAGAGAGAGAGAGAGAGAGAGAGAGAGAAAGCTTGATGAAGGGAATGGTTCCAGAAAATTTCCTATAGACAATACCCAAAACACTGCAACCAAAACTGAAATTTGGATGTATTTTACTTTGTTTTTAAAATCGTCCAATAAATTCGGCTCGAACTTGTAATTTGCATGTTTATTTTTTTTCTTAATTCTCAGTTTTTTATTCATTACTATTATCATACTTTATTTGCAAATGCTTACTCTAATATATATATATATATATATATATATATATATATATATATATATATATATATATTTATATTAGATTATTTAATTAAATTAAAGATAAGCGATGTATCGTTTAATAATAATCTATCGTGATAATATAAAGCTCAATATATTGAATAGAGCAATCAATTCAAGAGATGAAAGATGAGAATAAAAAATTGTAAAGTTACAATATTTATTAAGACATCAGAAGTTCAAAGCAAGGTGTTTAATACCCTTAATACATGGATTTTCTTTTTTAAATCTATATTTCTAACCTATCGAAACACTGATAAGCCAGGAAGCTAGAGGTTTCATAATACGCACTTTGCTTTTCATCGAACTCTGACTTATAGACTTCATTCTGCATCCTTTCAATTGGATAATTCTACCCGCGGACGTCTACGCACACAGGATACACGAACTCAACTGACCACAGTTGAATAATCAGCTTCTTAAAAACAACATTTGGACTCCTAAATACTTTGTGTATTCTTTTTTAAACATTTATTTCCGATATAACAGCTGTTTTGTTTTTAAGTGTTTTTTAAATGAAAAGTTCTTCATCTTTTGTTTTTTGTAAATAAATTTTTCAAAGTTAAATGTTTCCGATAATATTCACAATTACATTACATGTTTTTTCTCCTCTGATGAAAAGAGTTTGTTTAGATAATCCATGGATTACATATATAAACTCCTTGGTTTGAACTTCTGATGTTGATTTAGGCAGCAAGTCATCCAAGCACGCGTTGTTGAACGTCACACAATTTTCTAGTTTGTAGATCTTCGTGAGGTTCTCAAACCGTCGAGCTATCCTTCTCGTTTCAGGTGGCAATCCGTAGAGTATTTCCCTGATTGTTCTTAATTCGGCCATTTTTTCGAGCGTTTTCGACTTTCTTAGTCGTCTTCAGGATTAGGTATTTTAAAATAGGAAGACTGGAGTTAATGTTTTATAGGTATGTTTTATATATATATATATATATATATATATATATATATATATATATATATATATATATATATATATATATAAGGTAAGTTGATATGTCTATATACATGTATTACATGATTCACTCCTAAACTAATTAAGAGATCATCATGAATTTCGGGGAATATAGTTGTTAGATGTAAGTGGTCAAAATGTGGACTATATTTATTTTAATTTCGTTTTAAGCAAATAATGTAAAACTGGGGAGGAACCGTTCATGAACATTCATATCGCTTCGAGTTTTCTGAAATTTAACAATAAGTATTAGACATTAATCTATAAATATACCTAAAATTTCAATGTATTTAGAGTATTTTAAAAGTTTTTTGTGGGGTGGGGAGTATTATGGACAACCAGCCAAACAGACACTCAATGGCTATTACTTATCTGCGCTAACCAGACACTGGCCGTCTATCACAGATTGGATTTAAAATTTAGAATTAATTCATAGAAACCGTTCTATCTATTGTAAATTTTCTATTGTTTCTGTTTCTCTTTTATCTTGTCTCTTTTTCATCTTGTCATCCTTTTTTCTTTTTTCTTTTTTCTTTTCCTTTTCTTTGTTATCTTTCATGTTGTTATTGTTGTTGTTGTTTTACTTCTTCAATTAATTGTTCTTTCTGTCTTAATTGTATTCTCCTTTCCGTAATTCTTCTCCCTCAACCATTCCTTGTTCTTCTTTGTTTTTGTTTTTTACTTATTTTTACTTGCAATTATGTTTTTAACTCTTAATTTTATACGTATTCTAATGTTTTTTAATGGTATTCAAATATTTTAATATTATATGTATTATGTTTTTAATGGTATTCTAATATTCGATATTACCATAAAAATATTACCATTGTAATATTCTATATTACCATATTAATTATATTTCAATATTCTATATTATATGCATAATGTTTTTAATGGTATTTTTAATGGTATTTTAATATTATATGCATAATGTTTTTAACGGTATTCTAATATTTGAATATTTATGTATAATGCTTTTAATGGTAGTTTAATATTCGATATTACCATAAAATTATTACCATTTTAATATTCTATATTACCATATTAATGATATTCCGATATTCTATATTATGTGTATAATGTTGTTAATGCTATTTTTAGTGATATTTTACTGTTTTAATGGTATTCTAATATTTTACAGGTATTCTAATGATTCTCCATTTGAAAATTCTTATTCCTCTTCCACCTTTCGTAACCTTTCATCTAATTGTTTTCTTTTCCTCTAATTTTGATTCTTTTTTCTTCTTTTTTCCTCGTCTTCCTTTCGCTTCTTTTTTTCTTTTATTTGCAATTATCCCTCGCGTAATTCTTCTACTTTTATCTTTCCTTGACATTAGATAGCATTACTTTCGGCTACTAAGATAGACTTAGCGTTTTTCTATTTCTATTGTCTCTCCTTTCCAAAAGGTGAGACAGGCGAGTGGTCCACGCTCTGTAGGGGGACAAACCTCGGCAGGCCTCGAGCCTGCACTGATGTCGTTAAGCTTTTGTTCGTGTTACAGGGAATGTCATATCCCAAATGTCACAAAAACAAATGTAACTAATGCGGTTGCTGCTACTAACGAAAATAATAATAGTAATAATAATAATAATAATAATAATAATAATAATAATAATAATAATAATAATAATAATAATAATAATGATAATAAAAATAATAATAAAAATAATTATAATAATGTCAATAATAATAATCGTAATAATAATAATAATAATAATAATAATAATAATAATAACCATAATAATAATAATAATAATAATAATAATAATAATAATAGAAATAATAATAATAATAATAATAATAGAAATAATAATAATCATCATAATAATAAACATAATTATAATAATAACAATAATAATAAAAACAATAATAATAATAAAAATAATAATAATAATCTTAACAATAATAATAATAATCATAATAATAATACAAATAATAATAATAATAATAATAATAATAACAATAAAAACAATGATAATAATATTCATAATAATAATAATAATGATGATCATAATAATAATAAAAACAATAAAAATAAGAAAAATAATAATAATAATATTAATAAAAATAATAATAATTATAAAATAATAATAATAATAATAATAATAATAATTATTATTGTAATAATCATAATAATCATAATAATAAAAATAATAATAGTAATAATAATAATCATAATAATAATAACATTAATAATAATATCATTATTATTATTATTATTATTATTATTATTATTATTATTATTATTATTATTATTATTATTATTATTATTATTATTGTCTGTATCTTTGAGATAAGGTGTTTTCATTATGGATTTCAGTGTTTGGACTGATTTCTTGATCTTGGCTGCCAAGTCCTAGTGAGGTCTAAGTTGTTGGTTCGAAAGTTGCAAGTTATCTGGAGATGCTGCGTTCAATCCTGGGCGATGGCAGTGAAAGTAACTTTCAGCAGCAATATGGCGATTAGTATTATTATCATTATTATCATCATTATTTTTATGTGTACTCACTAGGAGTTATCACACAAGTCATCGTCAGTGATTGCTCGTCGACAACAACCAGTGGTTTCCCCTAAAGTCTGAATGACAACAAGCCCAGTATTCTCCACCTTATTTCGATTACCACCGCAAATTACCTTGCAGTATCGCAACAGCCGCCTACCATTGATTACTCGCTGGCAACGACCATTCGTATCCCAGCGGATTTTAGTGGCAATAAGCCTCCCTAACATCCCAGCACTCTCCGCACTCTTCCAGTGGAGGTCTGGTTATTGCTGTCTTCCCATCCTTCTTGACCCTCTACGACTATTTTGTGTGGTGTCAGCTGAGGCCGGTGACATTTTTGGAGGGATGTAAGGGGCAGCTTGCTTCTTACAGTTTCTGTTCTTTGGTCCATGCTGTGCTGTTCTACCTAATGTTTTGTTTTCTTCCTGTTGTAACTTCCATGTGACTAGTTACCATTTTTAGCTCATGTGGGTTGGTTTCCGCATTCGAGGATTTTCCTTAATATTTCAGATGTTTTGATCATTGCCGTCCTTTGTATGGTCTCAGTGATCTCTTTGATTGCAATTTCTCCCAGCCGTTTCTCCAGTTTGTTTTTGGACTGTTCCTAGTGCTCCTACGGTTATTGGTATTATATTGACTTTCTTCATGCTCCATATTCCTTTCAGTTCCCTGGCAAGTTCCATGTATTTGCTTCGTTTTTCCGTTTCCTTGATCTTCAGTCTTTTCTAAAGATTCAATAATTGCTTTGGATATTCCTGTGTTCGATTTGCCAACATGTCGAGAATAGATCGTGGTGTCATCAGCAAGTATACCCATCTCGGGCGCGATTGCATCAGAGTGGTCGTTTATGAAAATCAGGAATAATAAAAGTCCAAGGGTCGACCTCTGCGACACACTTGCATTAATGTGATATTGTTTTGATGTACGGCCACTGAGGACGACCTGGATCATTATTTTAGTCAAGAAGGATCTGATTATATTAAATATTCGTCCAGTAATACCATACGAATTAATTTTCTTGGGGAAAATCTTTCATGTCCAACCTTGTCAAAGGCTTTGGATATATCAAGCGCTACCGCCTTAGCTTCAATGCCTTATGCAGTTTATGGTATATTCGTTCAGAGATGACTGTAAAAATATTCACAGTATAACGGGATTGCCTAACTGCATAGTCAGAAAGAAGTTTAGCATTTTCGAGATTGTAGATTATGGCTAGATTAATTAAAGCTATCAGATGTCAGTGTAGGAGACTGATATGGCGATAATTTGGCGGGTCAGTTCTTTCACCAGAGTTCTTTAAAACTGGTACCAAAGAGACAATTCTCCAGCTATCGGAGAAGCAAGATTCGGCAAGACATGTGTTATAGAGTTTGGAGAGGATAGGGGCCAGCTTCTGCCAGATTAGTATATAAAAAAATCTCTAATCAGAACCCCCCCCCACACACACACATACACACAAAAAACACGCGGTGGCACTAACATCGTCACAGAAAATGGTTTGGAAGGGTCTTGGAAGATCAAACGAAAAAGGAGAAGGAGAATCATCCAGACCTACGTTGGACTTGGACGGAGAGTACGGGAATCCTGTAAAATAGATAATGTCATTTAAATTCCAAAAACAGCCAACGGCAGTTATTGGCGATAACTCAATGGTAAACAAGTATTGCAATCAGGCAAAATGATTTGCAATGGTGATTGCAAGAAGGGTAGGGTACTTGAAAATCTTGTTGCCATTCTGACAGCCCATTTTCTAACATCGTTATTCCAATGCGAGGTGCTCGACTGAGCTCCAATCGTTGATTCATCTTTGCTAGATATGCACAGCATGAACTAGTCCTGCCACCACAATTGAAAACAACTTTACTTTCTTCCTCCGTGTGCCTAACTTCAAACGGAACTTTCATGAACAGAGTTTTTTTCCAAGAACTTTCCATCTGTGGGACACATAACCACAAGACTGCTTCTCTGCACACTACAACATGATCCTCTTAGTATCCAATGCCAGCAAATACGTGTAATAAACCATTACATAAGTAACAACATTTTGTTCGTCCAATTCATCATTTTAAATCCTCTCATGATATTGTTCATGATTTAACTGACAATCCATCCATCTATTAATCCTCATTAATAAGTGGTTTCTGGTCTTGATAATTGATGCTTCATTAGTATAAAAATCATAATACTTAAAAGATCACAATCTAAAGCGGTCGGGTATTTACTCATACGTGGGAAAGTAAAAGAGTTATCCTACTCTACCTCGAGTTACCAAATGAATATACTTACGTACTTATTCAAAATTAATTTCTCTTATTAGTCAACCAGCTGTTGTGTCGCTTTGAATTAGGCGTTTATCGCCGTCTGGAAAAAGGCGGTTTTTGACGTAAGAGCTAACATAGATTTCTTAACAGATGATTGATTCATTGCAACAATGTTTTAGGGGTTACTGCTCTTCACAAAACAACAGTTCATAGTATTTCCGTTGGATTTTGGCGCATGCGTTAGTTAAGGGATTAGGGATTCGAATAGGTCATAGATGTTGACCTTTCTTACATCGCTTGATTTTTTTCTTACGTATTTGTTTTCTTCTGTCTTTCTTTCTATTGATTTTTTTAATTCTCTATCTAAAGTTATGCATGTAAATATGTTTATATATTTGGATGGACAGGATACACTCATAGACTAATTTTGGCCAAGATCAAAGTGTAGTATCTATTCCGATGGATACTGCACCCCATAGACTGGTATTATCTTGGCCTTCGGGGCTTGATTTACGCCGGTCTATGGGTCTGTCCTGGGCAATTCTAGGAGGCTCACCCTCCCAGGCTTTGCCTCCCCTCTTTGGGGAGTAGTAAGTTTATTGCTTACTGTCTGAGGCGCCCCTACCGGGGAATGCCGACGGGGCTGCCCAGGCAATTTTTTAAAATCCCCTAAGTACTCTTCCTCTAGAGTGCTGACTTCTCAACTTCCACTTTCCGACCTTGTGTCATATTCTGCTCCGTGGGAAGTAGATCAATAGGGAATAATTAACCGATCATTATGAATGTTGGAACACAGCTGCTAGGGCATAAGGGGTCCGAACGTGAGTTGTATTTAGTTTAATTTGGTTTTATTCAAAGAGACTAAATTGGTAAAAAGCTCTTCGCAAAAAAATAAAATTATTCCAATTTTCGTGAATTTGTTGCAATTCTTTTTAGACATCAATAAATAAATATGCCAAAGATTTCGTTTTCTTTGGTGTATTTTAAAGCCATTTTGAATGGAATAATATGGGTAAAACCTCCCATTGGAAAAATCAAATATACCGGCTTTGCATTTAACTTGCTCTATCGTAATGAGACATCAATTTAACAACATTCTCTGAATTTTAATTTTTTCTTAAGATCCTTAAACTTCAACCTTAAATTTTAGACATTTTCCAGAATCAATATCATTTAACGTATTTTGATCAAAAATAAGAAGAAATATTATAGACATAAGGTTTAATATTATTAAATCTTGATGTTAATCCTCGTAAGGGGACATAAAAAATGGTGGCAAATTGTTCTGTTTGGGGAATTAATTACCCACGAGGGCAGAGTTCGACAGAAGGTCGGTTTTGAATGTGAGAAATCAAGCTCCCTCCTTCTCCCGAAAAAAGAAGCCATCTAGATTGGTACAAAAAAAAATGCTCCAGTCTAGAAGGAATTTTTTTCACCGATCGAGGGCAGAATAAAGAATGTTTAGCCACATAATAGATATCACATTTTGCTCAGAGCCAAAAGGCCAAATCTAGTCGTTTAGTATCGAGCTTTCAAAAACATTTTGATTTTATAAAAATAATCAAACAGCTGTAGCCATCTATAGAGATGAGAAGGAAATATAAGCTTCTAAGAAGGGGTCAATTTTTAAAGAAAAACACTTATTATAGGCTGACATAAACTTTTATCTTTATAAAACTACTCGTCCATTAAGGGGGGAATTATTATTATTTAATTAATATTTATAATCACACACAAGTTTGCTTCGTCTTCATTAGAACTCATCAGCGTGACTATATACAGCTTACACGTCGACCGCACGCCTCGAAACTTGGACCTCAGTGACAACTGACTACGAAGATCCAGCGTGTTATTCGAGATATATGTATATTCGAGATATATGTATATATAATGTTGGTACTACTCCAGATGAAGCGCCTAATTTCCGTGACTGCTCGGCGGCAACGATCGGGCAGGTCGCGGAAGCGACCGAGAGCTGCCGAGACGAAAACGAGGCTGAAGTAGAGCTGACCAATCAGGTTGCTGCCAATCGTCTGCATTCAGCACAACAAAACAAGCGGTAGGAAGACCTTTCGAACCGGCCGCAAACGTATCCGTAAACCCTGACCCTCGACGAGAAAATATATGAAATCCCCCCCCCCAAAAAAAAATAATATACAAAAAAAGCTTGCCTAAATATCCTGAGAAAAATAACATACTTCTTTGTTTTATGTAAAAAGAAAGACAAAAAAAACGTGCCTAAATATCGTAAAAGAAATAGCATTTACTTCTTTGATTTATGTAAAAAAAAAAGACAAAAAAAATTAAAATGGTTCATTTATAGTTCTTCAGCTATGGTTTGTTCTTTTTTTTTTATCAAATATATGTATTTTTTTCTTTTGTATTCTTCGTCTTATACTGTCGTCTGCCACTCTTCCATTTTTACGACTTTCAGTTTTGCTTCAGTCTCGTTTTCGTCTTGGAAGCTCTCGGGCGCTTCCGCGACCTGACTGATCGTACCGCCAAGCAGTCACGGAAATTAGGCGCTTCATCTGGAGTAGTATAATAATGTTTCCCTAAAATACTATTATTGATTAAAAAAAATGTTTTAATCCATTTATAATAATTCACGCTATGTATTTTCTATATTTCAGATTGATTTATGGCTAACAGTAACAACATGCTTTTTTCAGCCGACTTTTCAGCTCAGAACGATAATAGCCCAGAAATAGTAATACTTTTTTTTTCAATGAAATAATTATGTGTCAACTCCATTTTTTCATTTTAGATATGTGTTGCTTTTTAACGATCAGAGATTACAATGGAGATATTTCGTCTGTAATCATACAAGTCATCTGAAAAGAAATTGGACTTCCGAGTTTGCCTTGAAAAGCACAACATTAACTGTCTCCTTCACACTTCAGCAGTGGAGGAATCTACATAAAAAGAAAACTTTGATAAGTAGGTTACGTAAAATATAGGTTAACAAATAGAATATGTGTTGGGGTGAGATTTGGTTGCATTCAAGGAAGGATTGTTTAGACAGGTTGTGATTTAGAAACTCTGGTAGGTAAAATAATTATAATAGACATTTGTGTTTGGTTGTTTAGAAAAGCAATATGTCAAATTTTTTTTTTAAATGTTGATGAACACGGTGAGCTAATTGAGAACACACACTTGATACGATAAGCGAAGACGTCCTGTGCTTTGTTCGTCTAGCTTTGTTTGTGCGTCCACTGTGCACAAAAGAATGAGTGTGAGGGTAAGCATTAAAAATAGGCCCTGGTTCAGCTTTTGTACCAAACAAAATCGACTATTGCCGACGCAGAAATGCGTAAACATCCGGGTGAAAACGAATCAAAACGAACCGGCGTTTAAATCAACACAAGGCAACTTTTCAACAGAAATAAATTATGAAAGAAAAACACTCACCGTATGTTATTTTTATGAAAATTTATTTATTTTTGACGAAGAAAATCAATGAAATAATTTATTTGTTTACGTGAAATTTAAAAATTAATTTTGTGTTTTTCGATAAATTGTGTTTTATATGAACAAACAAAATATTTTAAGGACAATAATAAATAAAACAACGATTATATCAGATTTTTTTTTCGTTTTGTTTTTTTCTGGTACAACTTTTGAACTGGATAAAAACCGACTTGGTTAGGGTTAGAGTTAGGGTTAGTTTAGAGTTAGGCTAGGGTTAGTTACGAGTTAGGTTATCATTAGTTTAGGGTTAGGGTAATGGATGGTTATGGTTAGTTTAGGGTTTAGGTTGGTTTAGAATTAGGTTAGGGTTAGTTTAAGGTTATGTTAGAGTTAGGGTTAAAAAAAAAGTTCGTTTTTTGTCCGGTTCGAAATTAATTTTCAGTTTAATCACTTTTCTTCAATAATCGCTTGCCTGCCAATAATTTTAAGATTTAATCAATTCACAGGTAAAATTGTTGTCTGCTTATCGAGCCTTCTAGTTCGATAAGCATCTTCTGGCTGTTTATGTTAGCGGCCGGAAGATGCCGAACAAAACGTCGGTTTTGTCTGGTTCGACAGATGTACTAGCACCAAATATTAAATTACATTTAATTCTTTTCTTTTAGTTTCGGGTCTTTTTGTGTTATAAGCTGTTCGATGAAATGCCACCTGAAATGACTAGACAATAGATGACATATAACCATAAGAAACAACATCACGTTAAAATTGGAATTGACTACTAAACTACGAACTACGTTATAAAATTATGTGCAGACTCGTTGGGGGGAAATAAGAGACCGCTACGTTGCATTACGAACTAAGAATAGAAAAAGAGTTTGTATTCAGTTGCTGAAGAGTCATTCTGATCGAGTATCATTGAGCCATATTACCATATGCCGTTTAATTAAACGATCCTAGGGATTCAACTCAGTTGCTAAACGTTTGGAAATCATCAGGGCATCGTATTCTCATGAGTCGCAAATTTCATCGGTACAAAATGGATTTGGTGCAATATATTCATGGCGATGTCACAGATCGACGATTGGAATTCTATGAATGGATGCGCGCATATATGAATATTTTCTAGAAGTGACGCCATGTTGCATTGATATGAACAAAGAGACGGGCGCAATATGTGCAATTGGTCAAGATAACAATCCACATCGGAATTAGGAATGACACTATGAGAACAGCACGAGAGGGATGGTCTCTGCTACACTCTTGGAGGTTGTTTGCTGTTGGGCTTTACAGCGTGTCTAGCCCCGTTGGGTCATTTTATGCAGAAACCGTATGTATGTATTGAATTTTAGATAAATTTATTTTGTAGAAATACATTTTCTAAACAAATAATAAACGATAATTTGTATTTAATCCAGTAGTTGTAAAACGAAAAATTAGGGAAATAAGGTGAAAGGTGTGTATGTGAGTAGATATAAGTGAAGTTCAAAGCGTGACTAATGAAAGAATATCTTGGCGAGGCAAGATGATGATGACGCTTAAACACAAGGCATATGTACATCAATGGATATAAATTAACTTTACCTTTTTTACATATCGCATGACCAGTAGTGAATAGTCATATCTCTATGCTGATGAGTCCCGATTATAAAGGACGAAACGTACACGTACATAAATAATAAACAAAAGAAGTATTTATTATTTGTAGCTCCTAGAAACACCGTCTTGTTGGGCACTGTAAGTGTAGTATTAAAACAGCATGACGTCGCTAGCTATAAATGCATTGTTCCTTTCATCAAGTTGAACGCTGTTATGACGTCAAGCTGCCAGATAAAGTGTTAAAATTATCACTGTTTATTCGCTATTCAGCGGTGGCCCAGTGGTTCTAGATGTCGAGATTTGAGTTGTAAAATACTCGGAATAGCATGACCAGTAGAGAATAGTCATATCTCTATGTTGATGAGTTCCGATTATAAAGGTCGAAACGTATACGTACATAGATAATAAACAAAACAAATATTATATATATATAATGCTTTCTAACCAAGGACAACACCCTATTATATATATATATATATATAATTATAAAAAAGCAAAAAAACTATACACACATTAAGGTTTATACATTATAACTTATTTCGACCCCTTAATTAGGTCTCCTCAGATGTATAAACAACCACGTCAAAAGGGTTTTTTGACGTGGTTGTTTATACATCTGAGGAGACCTAATTAAGGGGAGGAATAAGTTATAATGTATACAACCTTAATGTGTGTATAGTTTTTTTCTTTTTTATAATTCTGTTTTGCTCTGTTTAAATTACATTGAGCTCTGTTATTCAGATTCTCAACACAAAATTGAAATCTACACACTATATATATATATATATATATATATATATATATATATATATATATATATATATGAAGAGAGAAAGAGAGAGACAGAATAAATTTTACTTTTACAATACTAAAAAAAACTAAAATAAAAAAGTAAAATAAATAAAATCTTAACTAAACCAACGCGTAAGTAGCAACAAATAACAAAACCAACAAATAAATAGAAATTAAACTATTCCAATTACGCACTGTTGAATATGGTCGCCGGTTAATTCAACACACTTACAAAAGAACTTGCGTCACATCCATACAAAACAAAGCAAAAGAAAAATATGTCCAGTAAAGGTCTGCCGAACCTTTGTTTAAGAGAAACTAAGCCATTGGCTTATAAAAACATTAACCCGTGGAAGGTAACAACAACTAATTTGATTGGTTAGCTAGCGAGAGCAAAACACCATGTGGATATATTAAAACAATCAGCAACACGAATTTTTATGCACTTAGCCTGACGATTCCATACGGAGATGTGACGCGGGCGGCTATCTGTAGCTAAATTGCAATAAGTATATCTGTATACCTTTACCAACTTGTTCTACTAATGTATTGGGAACTGTTAATATTAATACTGAAAATCTATACATAATATTATATCTCCTTATAATAGTATATGGGTATACATGAAATACTATATAGTTGAACAACGAGAGAATATAGGCACACATACACACACACACACATACACACACACATATATATATATATATATATATATATATATATATATATATATATATACACACATTTATTTTTCGATAACATTCAACAAATATCACGTTTGGTTTAATTTTAGTTCAGTCGAAGTTCTCAGAAATTAATGAGCCCCTTTACTTGATCTCTATATGAGATACATAGACATTCAAATATTACATTAAAGTTCTCTTTACTTGTCAAACATTAAGTTTGTTACGAAGTTAAGAAGATTAATTGCCCTCTTCCCAATTGACCAGTTAACTATGTTATAGTATATCTTTCTTGTGGTCTCTTGATCTTACCGGATTCCAGGACAAGAATTCATCTAGTCTGATGGAGTATCCAGCTAAGTGTTGTTCCTCGAGGTAAGATGACTTGGAGAAGATGCACCATTCCTCATATGAGCCAGTGTATAGCGGTGTCGAAGGGATCTTATTTGGGCTTCGAATACTATGTTATTATGAATATTGTGTCAGGGTTACTTGTGGTGGGAAGTATCCACATGTCAGGTTGTCCTGACAAACCCTTGTACAGAGAGACCGAAGACACTGGAGGATGGTGTCTAGCAGATAATTCAAACTCACCAGAAATGAGTGCAACTATGTCCTATAAATCAGATATTTTTCAAGGAAAATGTTCTCTTCAGAAGGTGATAAGGTAATTTTGGAAATAATCGACTTCAAATAGTAAAAGAAAAATAATATTGTACTACTCTTTGAAAGGAGAGTATGAAACTATTTTAAATATTGATAAAGAATGTACACAATACGAAATAATAATTGAAAAGAATCAAAAAGTTAAGAAACAAAGGCCAGTAAGAAACATATATGAACCTTTTATGAAAGAAAATGCTAACCGCATATATGATTTGTGTAGTAATAAAAAAACAAACAGTGGATAATTGTTTATCGGCGTATGTAACAATGCGGGTGATATTTTTTTCAAATTGTGTAGTAATGAAGAAGATAAACGCAACGTGCTTGTTATTTCATTACTTCACAATTTGAAAACTAAAAAGTTCCGTTCGAAATCCCGTACAGATTATTGAGTTCGATGACACACCTAAAAAAAATCGGGAGTTGCATCGGCTTTCTTCTTCTTTCCGTGTCCATATACGAAGCTATCCATCTTATCTAACGTCCAGCGAGTACATGGCACATTACTGTTCCTTGATGTTGTAGAGTGCTAGGTTATTTGCTGTGCAAGGTCTGCCTAACAGAGGGCATCGAAGGAGGTTCTCCATGGTTTGCCACAGTCGCATGTGGTTGGTTCACTAAGATAGCCTCATCTTCTTAGGGCCTCTCTGAATGGAGTCGGCCCACGCACTTCCATTTTTCCCAGTTGTTATATCCTGGTGGAAAGGTTTCGCTAGGTGGGATGAGCATAGTCGAAATCTGTGGGTGGTTGGACAGCTTCTTCTTCCACATTTTAAGGCGGACTTCAGAGCGTATAGTCTCTAGTGAGGTAGTGCTTGTCAGGAAACTTCTTGATTTTAATCAACTGAGGGCAGGTACATGGCAATGTCAGGGTACCTCTCATCTGTTGTTCACCTGCGCTGCTTTATCCTGCTGGCTACCGCTCTTCTGGTGACTGGAAGGGCGATACCTTCCAGGATGTACAGGTGGTTGGTGTTAGTGGGCTTCAGGCACCCAGTAATACATCGGCCAAAACATTGTAATAGTAACATCTAAGGTCAGAACAGTAGTCCAAATAATAAAAAAAATAGAAATAGTATGTTTGTTGTTTTCAAATAAATGAAATCGATGTCTCTAAATTTGGGGGCTAGGATCCCTACCCTGTAGTTTTAAATAGGGGCTAAGGCTCCCCTGATATTTTATAATATATATTTTTTCATCTATTCTGTTTTCAAGCAAACAAAATCGATTTTTCTAAGGTCTTTGGAGTAGGTAGTATATGTTCCATCCTCTATAGTTGTAAATACTGGCAAAGCCCCTCTCCATATTTTAAAACAAACATTTTAAAATAAGTATTTACTCTGTTCTTTTCAAGAAAATAACATCGATTTCTTTAAGTTATGTGGACTAGGATTCTTTCACTATAGTTTTAAATAGGGGATAAGTTTGCAACCAAACACAATATTGAACCCAAAACATTAAAGTTTCTTTTTGTTGTGTGAAATCTTAGATGTCGCCATGTTTTTTTAAAGGAGGGATATTGTCTTACCATCTGGACTTAAGGTTAGTGGTAGAGTTAAACAGGTGTTTCTTGGGGTGGATGTGTTGCCACTCAGGCTTAGGGCAAGTGGTATGGTAAAAGGAGGGTTTTTTGTAGGGGCACCCCAACTTAAGATTAGTATTAGGGTTAAGTGAGTTTTTTTAGGTGGAGGGCTCTTGGAACCCGGATTTAAGGTTAATATTAGGTTTAAGGGAGGATTGATGGTTTAATATTCTCTTTCCCTAAAACACAATATATAAATCTATTAACAAATAAAATTTTGTTATATGACCTTATAATGTTATTTGGGTAGACACCCCCCAATTTCCGATTTATCGTCTAAACACCAATTTCTACCATTGCTGCCACACGGCACACGTAACGATGATTTATTTGCGAGACGAAGATTCGTCCGCTATGCTATAGACTGACGAAAATGCAATTTCAACTTAAGTTTCACAAACCGACTGACGAACAACAGATCTTCTTATGGGAGTGCTTAGACGCATCTAAAACCAAGTTGAAGAGGGACCATCCGAGTGACAGTTCTACTTCTTCTGCAAATTGGCGAATATCAGCAAATAGGAACGTACGTAACCAATTTGAAAGACACACTGTTGACGTCGATTTTGAAGATGACGACTTATCAATAATGCATGAGTTGATTCAACGATGCACGTGGATGGTCGACAAGAATTATGATGTGAATGACGCCACGTTTGTTTTCAAGGATCAATAATGTTTGCTGTTCTGATTAAAATTGTTTCGACTCTCTCTTCATTACCTCTTCTCGCTGTCTATCAATCTATCTTATATATTATCTAACACATGTTTTTTTGAAGGCATTTTGCCCTATTCTTTAAGTTTTATATATATATATATTAATATGAATTTATGTATATATATATATAGAGAGAGAGAGACACACACATAGAAAGAGAGAGAGAGAGCGACGGGGGCAGAGAGAGTGAAATGCAGCGAGAGATAGATAGATAGATAGATAGATAGATAGATAGATAGATAGATAGATAGAGAGAATAAAAGGGCAAGTTTAGATAAATACATCTATAAAAGTATTTATTCCAGTTACAAACATTAAACATCAACATTGATTAGGCGTACGATTGTTTCTAAGACGATTAGGAACATCTTTTATTTTCTTATGTTTTACTTTTTAATTATAATATGACCTTCTTTAGCGACATATCACAAATAAAAGTAAAGAAAAAACAGCAACAGTTTCTTTTATTAGTTTTAATTTCATACATATATATATATATATATATATATATATATATATATATATATATATATATATAAAACTTAAAGAAAGGGGCAAAATGCCTTAAAAAAAACATGTGTTAGATGCATATATTTTTTTATTAAAATCAAAATACTATTTTATTTTTTTCATCTTGACTTTTTTCTAATAATTTGGCTCGGTATCACAGGCTTCATTAGAAATTTAAACAAATAAAAGGTATTAACCTTATTCTTTTTTCGCAAGAATCCTTCCTGGTCTTGTAGAAGTGACGTCCGATGTTAACGGAGTAAATGTCTCTTTTAAATGTGAACTTAAATCGCGCATGGTCGCTGGTAGGTATAAATTTGTGAAAGTTCATTTTTTAAGTATCTTTGAAATTTAAAACTTAAAGAAAGAGGCAAAATGCCTCTTTAAGTTTTAAATTGTAAAGATGCTTAAAAAATGAAATTTAACAAATTCATATATATATATATATATATATATATATATATATATATATATATATATATATATGAGAGAGAGAGAGAGAGACACACACACACTAATAGACATTTAATAGACACTAACCACAAGGAATTCTCTACATCTACCTATCAAAAACCCACTAACAAAGACGCATGTACCCTTAACGTCCTTAGTGAATGCCCTTTTAAATATAACATAGCCATTATTAAAAACTTACTAACTCGAGCAAAACTAATTGCCTCCTCCCCTACTATCTTCCAACATGAACTTATCAATATAAAATAAAACTCTAGTAAATAATGCCTTATCAAACTATGTAATCGACCAACAAATTCTACTGTTTAAAAATAATTCCCACGATGATGATGATGATGATGATGATGATGATGATAAATCCAATTCTCAACTTAACACAACTATTAAACTATTTTATCGTAACCAGTTCCATCATGATTATAAAATAGATGAACGAGTTCTAAGAAATATGATTAATAAGAACGTACTCCCTACTGACCCAAATAAAAAAGTAAAACTGATCATTTAATACAATAAAGTAAAAACCACTAACCTTATTATCACAAAGAATTATTCACCCTCGATTAGAGTTTTGGATAAGACAAACCTTGTTTATAAGTTTAAATGTCCTTTAGGAGACTGTGTCTCCGACAATCAAGAAAAAACATATACATAGGTTTGACTACCGCGACTTTGTTAGAAGATTGATGATGCATTTGTCTGATACTAACGCCATAACCCAACACTTAACTAACGACCATTCCTGCCCCCGATCGGAATTACGAAAACTGATAGTAGAAAATACCGAAATCTTAGAATATAGTATTAACAAACAAAAACTCCATATATTAGAAGCTCTATACATTAACACAAACAGCCCCTAATTAACAGAATTAAATTTAATATCAGTAATAAATAAAATGTGTCTAATTCTAACTATAGTTTCGTACTTATTATATAATTCCCACTAAAACCATCTATAATACTAACACATAGTCTGTACCTGATTATCTTCATTCCCCTGACGATGGACCCGGATGGGTCTTAAAGTACTTGGGACACAAATCAAAACTATGGCAAATTCATCAGTCAATTCCCCTCCGAAACTAAGATCCTGATTCGGACTATTGAAAGGATCTACCAAATGATATCCAGACATAAGTTGTCTTATCTTCAACAATACTTGCCTGCAAGAGAAGATGCTGCCTAGATATACATATATATATATATATATATATATATATATATATATATATATATATATACATACATGTATATATATACAAGTATATATATATACATGTATATATATACATGTATATATATACATGTATATATATACATGTATATATATACATGTATATATATATATACATGTATATATATATACATCTATATATATATATATATATATACATACATGTATATATATATATATATATATATATATATATAATAGAAATTTGGAATTATTCTATTTTATAAAGCATTGTTAATATTTTTTAAATTGGAATAATTAAAAAAAAAGGTCGTATAAATAGATACAAGGCAAGTGCTTAAATTTTATTTTAATTTGCAATTTTTCGGCGATTAAAGCTCGTATCAGAGAAAGTTGGCACGGTTTTATATTTGTTTTTAATTTACCTTTTTTGGTTGTAGTCAAAACAAAGGATGTTTCGAATGACAGTCTCTAGTCAAGAACGGCATCGTTATTGAAGGAGAAATTAGGGATTGTTCTTTGTTTATAAAGCATTGTTGATATATGAAATTTGAATTATTGAAAAACTAAAGCCGTTACACTCCAGCAGTGCTACGCGTGACCTTTCATTACTGTAGACTGTCGTTCCAATATCGTTTGAAACATTTCGCAGATCGACTCTAACTCTAAATCAAAACTTTAATAATAAAAAATGATATGAAACAATGCCTATTTTCTTCTGATGAGTGTTCTTATCGCCGGAAAATGTATGATTATAATAAAAACTAAAAATATTTGCATTGCATTGCTTTTAACTGCTTTATTGTTTCAATATTTTAAATTTTACATAATAATACATATATAAATATAGTATGTTTCGGAATTTTTTAGATGGCGTTTGATAATTTGTAGCATTTGGTATATTCAGACTACTGTTCTCATCTTGGGTGGTTTTTTTTCACAACGTTTCAGCCGATGTAACCTCCGACCTTCTTCAGGTGTACCTTGTCGAACTCAGAAATCTCTCTCTCTCATATATATATATATATATATATATATATATACATATATATATATATATATATATATATATATTGTTGTTGAACGTCACGGAAATTTCTCCTTTATAAATCTATCCTTCTGGTTTCAGGTGGCAGTCTGTAGAGTATTTCACTGATTGTTCTTAATTCGGCCATGTTTTCGAGCGCTTTCGACTTTCCTAGTGGTCTTCAGTAGTAGGATTTTTTTTTAAAATAGGAATACTTTAGTTAATGTTTTATAACTATCGTTAAGGGCGAATGAAAGAAAAGAGAGGGTGTATGGGTGAGTTAATTTTATTCTGTTTGTGTATTTGGTTTTATTGTTTATTTATTTATTTTATTAATTTTTATTATTACTATTATTTATTTATTTATAATTATTTATTCTTATTATTACTATTATTACGATTATTTATTTATTTATTTATTTTTTATTACTTTATTTTCATTTTATTATGAAATATGTTTAGTATGTTAGTACCTGTGTTGAAAGCTATTTTTTTAATATTAGGCTGTTTAGTTTTAATGAATATTGTTTCTAGTCTGTTTATGCAGTTATTTTTGTAAATTGTTTTTAATCCATTCCGAAGGAAAACATCAGGCTTCATCACTTTCTTGCGAAATTCTATACGTCACTTCCTTAACACGTTCGTCAACTAAATTTCCTCTATCCAATTTTGGTAATCCTCAGTTTGAAGTGGAAATTTTATTTTTGCCTAACCTACTTATCTCTAGCTTAATCTTGATTTTACATACGGATGAATATAACCATTAATATTTAATTTACTGCCTAGTTTTTGCCGACGGCATTATGGATAATATGTCCGACAGTTATCAAAGCAGTCAGGTTTCATTATCAGTTTGGATTACTTGTTTGTCTAGATTCTCTAAAGAAATGTGGAACAGCAGAACACCCTGTCTGTTGATGTATTGAAATAGTTATATGTGGCAGAAAAAGAAAGACGAACTTGGTATCTTGCGCTTTACGGAACTGAACGGACGTATTGGGAAGAATAGTGGAAAGACTAATACAGTGTATTAATATTATGTTATATATATATATATATATATATATATATATATATATATATATATATTATCTACATACGTATGTGTTTCATCGTCACTGGAATCGTCAGTGTAGAGAAGAATTATTCATACTGGTCGCCGAACTCGGACCCCAGAACTCGAGTTATATTTCTAACTCAAATATAAACGTATTTTCCCACACACACAGACACACACACATGAATGCCTACAGGGGGAGGACTTTAATGCCTACAGAGGAGGAATTGAATGCCTACTAGACACCACCCTCGGGTGTCTTCGGTCCCTCTGTATAGGGGTTTGTCAGAGACTCTGACATGAGGATATTTTTTACTTGAAGTAAACCCTGACAAAATATTAAAAAAAAATGGTGTGCTGTCTCCTCAAGCCATCCAGCACGTCCCCCGAATTTCGGACAGGGTCACCCCCTCTATTCATAGAGGGCAGCTTCGAATAATGAATTAGAAGCCGTTAACAATGAGGAAATGAATAATAAAAAATATGAATAAAAACAAAAACAAATACTGGCAGGCCGGCACCCAGGATAAAAAGGCCCATCAATCCGTGTATACATCAGGCGGGAAGATGTAAGCAATGGTGTAAATCTTCCTGCCTCTGGAAATGGTGCTCCAGCCAAAACAGAGGCCAACCAGGGTCAGCCATGAGAAAAAAGGTCCTGTCCCCTATCTTCATCAAATGCAGCAATAAAAAAAGAAACATTAGAGGCTTAAAAGCCCAACCATGGACTGTTGAACAAAAGAAGGTGCTATTGTTTTACTACCACTACTCAAAGTTTGAAAAGTGGAGCAAAACATCCAATAAGATTCTAACTGATAAGATTCAAGAATCTACCCTTCCCGAAGAATATTTATATATATATATATATATATATATATATATATATAGAGAGAGAGAGAGAGAGAGAGAGAGAGAGAGACAGACAGACAGACAGACAGACAGACAGACAGACAGACAGACAGACAGACAGACAGACAGACAGACAGACAGAGAGACAGAGAGACAGATAGAGAGAGAGAGAGAGAGAGATAGATAGAGAGAGAAGTGGAGCTACCAACATTTAATAATTTGACTAATATTTAATATTTTACGAAAATGACGTAACTAGGTGTAGCAGGACGATCTGTCTGTCTTTCTCTCATTCTTTCTCCCTTTCTTTCTCTCTATCTCTCTCTATCTCTCTCTTTCTCTATCGCTCACTCGCTCTCTCCGACGAATACGAAAGTAACCCGTTTCTCTGATGTTTTCTGTGACTGTTCGTTTCTTTGTAATAAACCTTTATTGGAAACTAAACATCGGTGTCCGATTGAGACCAAAGGAGGACGAAACTAGAGTCTAGGACTTCCGGTCTGTAGTTTTACTTGTTTGCGTGGACTGCGTCGTCGTCTGATTGTGGATATATATATATATATATATATATATATATATATATATATATATATATATTATGACACATTTAAAATGTAATATATATATATATATATATATATATATATATATATACATATAGTAAATAAACGAATCTGTCAATTTATTTTACTTCTATTCTGGAAAATCTTATCAGTAATCGCCATTCGTTAGCGAAAACGGCTCTATTTCTTTTGGCCTTTGCTCGCTCCGACTCATCCGAGTAGGAGAAAAAAGAAACCAAATCTCAACGGCTCACGAGATTTGATCCGTGAGCTCAAATTGCGAGAGGGTCTTTAGCCGGGTGAAGCTTAGAATCGCCGGCGGCCTCTACCGTTGTATCTGACTCGTGGAAGCAATCAGTCGTTCGTTAGAGCAAATCTGCTGAACAGGAAATGAACCATTCGAGCAAAAGAAACCACGACAATGTATCGGTAAGTTTTCTTTTTAATGCGCGATCTAATGGCCACGCAGATAACGTGTCGTATAGGTCATCTGATTTTACAGCTAATTTTAACCATCACGTTTAAGTATTTTGCTCGTAATTGTAAAGTTGCATACGTTATAAAATAAAGTTATTACTTTAAGGTAATTTAATCTTAATTCTGTTGACGTGCGTGGGTGATTCAATGGATGTCATTCCTCTTGATTTTGATTTTAGGATACGAATTCTATGAGCGATGTTTTGAGAATACGGGGAGAATTGATGTTTCTTTTTTGTTTTTAATTATTTAAACTTAGTTCACCCCAAACAAGGCTAGTTGCCACACTAGACATAATGGGTTACTGAGAATGAGGGTGAAAGTTTTGGGTTCATCCTAAATTAAGAGCTGTGCAGCGAGATGTTTGTGAACATTAATTTAAAATTTCTGCATGTCTGTACAGTCGGGGAAACAGGGAGCGAGAAAGGAGTTCCAAGCGTCGGCAGCTCGAGAAAAGAAGCTATTTGAGTAGAAGACTCTCCGGCCTCTGGGAACATCCACAGTGAATGCATGGGATTTAGCTGATTGTCAGATTGGTTGAGTGTGTTTACGTCGAGGGAGCACCAGAGCAGTAAGTTCATCGGAGCACATTCCATTGAAGTACATGTAAAACAAGCACAAAGATGCACTATTGCAGCGATGGGACAGGGCTGGAGCTTGATGGATAATGAGTTTATGTGTCCGTTGTTTTCAATCCTCTCATAGTATTCATCGTCATTCAAATGTAAACTTTTCTATGTTATTAACGTTTATTTTGGAGTTTTTCAGCTTTGATAAGTGGTGACTCATGGGGTAAAATTCAGCTAATCCATCGTCTATTGTTCGAGTCTATTTACGCACTAGTACTCTCTGGAAAGTTACAAACACGAGATCACCTTTCTACCTAAGGGTAATGTTACAAATTCTCTTAAATTCATTGTAGACAATTAATCTTTTGCAATATGTATCGTGCTAAAGTCAACTTGTTCAAGGACAGCGTGCTGCCGGCTATGCTTTACGGGTCATAGTCCTGGTTGACTATTGCTGCCGACTAACAGAAGCAGGTCGTTACTCAATATACGATCAAGTAACACATAGCAAGCGTCTACTAGGTCGACCAGTTCAGAAACGGGTTGCTACGGGCTACGAACAGGGTGGCGGGTACTGTCGATTAGGCCGACAAGTCGAAGACCAGATGATCCGGCCAACTTCCAGAAGAACGAAGTACCGATGGACGGGGACTATTACTAAATTATGCATTCAAGCCCGAAAATGTAAATACCTATACATACATTTCACACAAGTTTCACACGCCATAAACGAATCGTAATCATTAAGAATCTAATTAATGGTACCCATGTTTCACACAGTAAACGTTCTGCAGGCCCAGAAACGTAGCAAAAGACTCATAAAATACATGCTAGAATCTGACAAAATGTAGTATAAATTAATAAGGGTCATCCTCCATTTTATCGTCTTATTTCCCTTTGTTTGGGGTGTGATGTTTTCTAGCAGCCTGCAAGCTTAGTCTCCAAGCTTTGTGGTCCTGATTCATTTCATTGTCTAAGATCCTTGTTGGTGGGTTGCATTCAACTTTTCTTGGGTCGTATCATTTTCCATCCGGCCTCGCACGTCAAGGTCCCTGTATTTTTTTTATCCAAGAGTCGCTCATTCCAACGTGGCCAAACCAATGTAGCGACAGTTGATAAACTAAGTAATTAAATGAATTACTTTTGAATCGGTGGTTAAGAACCTTCAAATCAGCTCCGATTTTATAACGTTAATAAATGGAAAGAAAAGCCGCCATTCTATTAAGGTTGTTCAAAAAAGGAAAGCTTTTAAGTGTCAGTTAGCAAAGTTCAGTCTAGCTTGAAGTAAGTTTAAAAAGTAAAATATTATTATACATTAGTGTGAACCAAGAAAAAGAAAGATGTAAAATTTTACATAAAACTCTGCATTTATTATTTGGGCTTCCATTTGTAGTTAGAAGTATGAATTGTTTCGTTTTTATGTATCTAATTTGTTTTGTGCCGTTTTAATAAAACAAATGATTTTAGTTTCGGTCGAAGTACTGTATCGTCAGGAAAACGATGTAAAATCTTACATAACGTTTTCCCTATGTGATTGTAGACAATGAAACAACTCGTTAAATATTGCAATATTAAAACGAAAAGAAATCACAGCTCATGCGATACACGCGGAACGAAAGAGACGCCATTTTTTATTTGGGAACGAATTTATTATTTTATAAGGTAATCATCATGAATGTAAAATGTTTATTAACGAATGGACTATTTGTTTGAAAACTTTGTGAAAGCAAAGTATCTGAGCTGTAAAATAGAAGGCGAGTCGTTTTAGTATTTGTGTACATTTCTAGTTTAGAAGGTGTTATTCCCTAGATGTATTACTACATACATATATATATATGTATATATATATATATATATATATATATATATTCATACATACATACATATATATATATGTATATATATATATATATATATATATATATATATATATATATATATATATATTCATACATACATATATATATGTATATATATATATATATTCATACATACATATATATATATGTATATATATATATATATATATATATATATATATTCACACATACATATATATATATATATATATATATATATATATATTCATACATACATATATATATATATATATATATATATTCATACATACATATATATATATATATATGTATATATATATATTCATGCATACATATATATATATATGTATATATATATATATATATTCATACATACCTATATATATATATATATTCATACATACATATATATGTATATATATATATATATATTCATACATACATACATACATATATATATATGTATATATATATATATTCATACATACATACATATATATATATGTATATATATATATATATATATTCATACATACATACATACATACATACATATATATATATATATATATATATATTCATACATACATACATATATATATATATATATATTCATACATACATACATATATATTCTTATTTTTGTTATGGTGCTAAAAATTTAACGGTTTGTTACGTGTGTGCATGTATGCGCGTTTTACTCGCGACTACGTGACTACTTTCTGTCTGAGTTGAATAACTATTTGAATTCATTTATTTGCTTCTCGTTAACTTATCAAAAACGTAAATATGTGAATAATATAGGATTGAAGTTGATGTAAGAATATAGGAATTTCATTTTGAATCATTAAGGTTACATATAAACGAAATATTCATGTAAATAGAATTAAAGTTGTAAGTAAATAATTACCGAACGATTTCGACGCCATTTGCAATTTAAATTTGTAATCAAGGAAGCCACTTCATATGTTAATAAACATAGCTGGTTGGCCAATAAAAATTATCGTGTTCCTCATAAGATCTCCTACTAAAGAAAATATCGATCATAGTGTGCAATCGAATAAATTAAAAGAAATTAAAATGTTCAATTGTAAAATAACGATAATGAATTTTATAGAACGAAAGTTATCGATTAAAAACTTCAAGAAATAGACGACTTAACTTTATTATATAAATATATATATGTATTTTAACATATTCAAATTTATAAAGTTTCATTTTACATAAAAGTTGATTAACGTTTTACAGTTAAAAGCTCTTAAGGTGTGATCGTATCCAAGGAGCATTTGAAGCATAGTACTATATACATTTATCGTTTTCTTCATCAGCTTATAAAGGTTCTTAAACCTAGAAATAGGTGCCTCAGGAATTGTCTGAAGGCAATCGTAAATCGAAAGTTGAGATTTGCAGAAAGTTCATGAGACACTCATTTATCAAGCTTAAGAATGTTCCAACGTGTTGAAGATGATAGTTAAGTTGCATGGTTTAACGAAAACTTCTTTTTCCAATTCATCTATTGATGCTGCAGCGTGTTATTTAAATGATGTCTCAAGAAGCTTTTCATAAACCACAACTGGACATTCTGATCGGTTTTCAGTTTCAAAGGCGACATTTAAATTTTATAATGTTGTAAACCATCGTCCGCGCGTTCTTTCATGTAGGCATCTATTTGCATTTCATAAGCTGGGTGAATATTTCAAGTTGCTTCGACTACAGAGTTACCGTTTTTAAACGCATTAAGCATGAGGTAGCTTTCAACAGTGACATTTTAATTATTTTCTCTAGTACATAAAATGTAATAAGTTTCAATATTACAAAATATATACGTCGGATCGAGCACTGTCGTTAAATGATATAGCCTGCAGCTTCTTAGCGCTCTGAAAAGTTCTTTGGAAATAAACAAATAGAGCAGTGTAAAATGAAGGTCAATTTTGATATAAAGACTTGGTATATATCATTTACGAACGCCTCTCTCGTAGCTCAGTGATATCAGAACTACCGACTATCAACTAGATGGCTGATGGTTCGATCACTGACTTAAGATGGGTGTTAGTCTAGCCGCACTGAAGAATTGTGATACAGCAGGAAAAGTATGTCTCCGGATGACTATATATATATATATATATATATATATATATATATATATATATATATATATATATATAATTTACTTTCATAAAATCTTCACACTAACTATTACACTTCAGAGAATTAAAATATAATAGATCAATAGTGCAGAACTAGGCATTTAATAGATTTTTTATATTATGTAAACTCAGTAACTGTTGAGAACAAATCTTGAAATATTCATTGAAAATACAGTTTTTATTTGCATACAATTAAAGATATATGTAATTGAGGTAAGCCGAAACAATTGTATGGAAATAAAAACTTTCCTTTTAATGAATTTATAAAGATGTGTTTCCTACATTTACTAAGATGTACATTATATATATATATATATATATATATATATATATATACATATATATATATATATATATATATATATATATATATATATATATAGTGAGTGTGTGTGTGTGTCAATTTTACATCTGGATGAAACCGCGGTATGATTCTGAAATATGTAAGTAACATATTGTTTTCAAATTATGTATATATATATATATATATATATATATATATATATATATATATATATACATATATATATATATATATATACAGTTTTCAAATAATATATGATATATATATATGTATATATGTATATATATATATATACATATATATATATAGTAAAATGCAAATAGAGATTATTCTTAGATCTGATATATAGTACAAGACATATTGACACGCACAACAATAAATAAAATAAACAATTTAAATAGTTTAGTTAACACATTCAGATTAACTATAGACCAACACCTCATAAAAAGCGCTGAATGTGCGTCGACTTACACCAATGACAGTTTCTTAGTCATTAGTAGATCACATCCGTTGTTCTATCTTAAAGTTCGGGATGCAATTTATATTAAGTTATTAAAACCCTCCTTATGTAAGCAAAGGGAGTGGCTTCTGAGTCTTAATGTGATTCACTTTTGACCTCTCTTATCTTCTTTACTTTCTTTCTCTTAGAATTGTCATTTAACTACGCTATCTAAATTTTTGATTTTCTCTTTACGATATTTATTCTGCCGAGTGTAGACGAAAGCCGGATCCGTAGAGTAATGTAATTATAACATTTTTCTCGTTTTTACCATTTCTAAATTTCTCAAAAGAGAAAATAAAGTCACCTATTTTCTTTATTCCTTGCTGTAATAAAACAATATATCAATTGCTTTTGGAATAGTACGAACGCTATCTGTACAAAAGGATTGCTAAGCAATAAACCTAAATTCTTAGAATTGAATTGGTAGTTTGATGAGGAAATCAGAAACCTGCATGGAACGCGATTTAATAGAAACGGGACATTTCGCTTACCCAACCTGTTCATCTATATGAATAGAATTATGAAACCACTTCCCGTTTATGTTTTTCAGGCGACAAGGTAACTTTGATAATTACACATTCAATTATTATTTTCTTTCATATTTATAGAATACTAGACCACCCGTGACCCGTTGGGTCAGTTTGTTATATTAGCTATGGAATTCATGTATGTGCGTGACACTTGTGGAGAAAACAAAAAAACTATTTGATGAAATTAAATGTAATTGTTTAAAAAAGAATATAGATAGATTTCTATGCGTCGTTCTGTTTATTATAATTGTTGTTTTTTTTAATTATAGTTACTGAATTATAAGTGGTTGGCCATACTTATAGGTAAATATGCACTGAACAGGTGAGAAAGGAAGGGGGTACAACCGGCTGTCTCGCGTACGTAACGAAAACAGAGGGAGTAGGAGTGGTGAAATCTGTGAGAGGAAAAGTGGGAGGTGGTTTCGTTCACCGCCGCTATTGATATTAATAATGATTGTTGTTGTTTTGTTTGTTTGTTTTTGTTTTTTAAAAGGGTGGAACTTTTTTGAAACTGCGACAGACTTTACAAAGTCCTGCCGTTGAATGTTTTTAGCCGTGGAGAAAACAAAAAAACTATTTGATGAAATTAAATGTAATTGTTTTATATTTAAAGCGATATAAACATTTCCAGAATGAAAAATTTCATGCGTTCGTTAATAATAAGAGTTCAACGGAATTGGAATAACAGATTGGAAGACGATGCTATTTACGCATGCGCAACCGGATGTTGAAAACCGGAAAGCTGAAAGCTGATTGCAAACATACAAGACAATAGAGTTTTAGTAGTATATAGATTTATTGTAATAAAAAATGTGACACTGTAAAATTAAACAGAAATGGAGTCACTTGATGTAAGGAATTAAGAAGAGCAAAAGATGATTATCGCAAAGACAGGAGATGCCTATTGGCCTTTGTCTTCAAAAGACTCAGGCTATAGGTAGGAGGAAACAGAAATCACGAAGAGAGTGTGTCTAATATCAAATGGAATTTCTATGAACGGGTTCTTTCAAAGAACTTTCCATATGTTGAACATGTTGCCACAAGACTGCTTCCCTAAGGGATAACACATGGTTATCTTCAAATCTAAGGTCAATAAACACTTGTCATTAATTATCCTCATGAGTCATCAAATTTCATTCATTCGATTTATTGTTTTTAATCTTCTCATAATATAATTCATTATTCAACTGCCAATCAATCCATCTTTTTTATGAAAATCGCTTCAGACAAGGCATGAAGCCATTTAATATAAGGAGCTGAAAAGAACAAAAGATGATTATCGCAAAGACAGGAGATGCCTATTGGCCTTAATATCGAAAAGACCTAGGAGGAAAACAGCAAGCATGAAGAGAGTTCCACAAACCTGCAATTCTTGGAAAAGTGCTACTTAATAGGAAGCTGTGTTATAATGAGGTATTAAAACAGCGAATTGATGGAGACCACTAGACCAAGGAAAGAGGGAAACAATCAGACTATTTTTAAGAACACATGCTATAATAGTATTTATAGAAAAGACTCAGACTAGCAACATCACGTTTGTAAGAGAGAGGGTGCAAAGAAAAAGAAAGGGTTGCGTCAGATACGCTTCTGCACCTTATAAAGAACATCGGAGAGAAATATATTAGCCCAAATATAACAATAGTACCCCATACATGGTCTGATAGTAGATTTGTAGAGATAAAAAAATAGACTCAGGTGTGAGAAAGTGTTTGGGACAATAGAGAGAACCGATTTTACGAGAAGCAGAAAGAGCGATGGATCTAATGTATGAACTCCAAGACAGACTTGATGAGAGAGAAAGATCAAGAAGTTTCAGAGTCGATTTTTTCTCAAGAACAGTGTCATCCATAAGAATCCCAGGAAGAAAAGGGACACGTCTACGATTGAAAGGCACGAGCTGAGTCTTAACTGGATTAAATGAGACAAACCATTTCGTCCCCAAATCCACAAATGGAACAGATATTCGTCAACCCAAATATGACAACAGTATCTCATACATGGTCTGATTGTGGATTTACAGAGATAAAGAATAGCCTCAGGTGTGAGAAAGTGTTTAGAGCGATAGAAAAAAACAATTTTTCGAGAAGCGTAAAGAGCAATGGATCTAATGTATGAACTCCAAGAAAGATTTGATGAGAGAGAAAGACCAAAAAGTTTCAGAGTCGATTTCTTCTCAAAAGCAGAGCCATACGTGAGAATATCAGGAAGAAAATAGATACGGCTACGATTGAAAGACACGAGCTGAATAATGATTTAAATCATTGTTATTAAGTATAATAAATTTAATAAAAACTTACCGGAATGCATTTCGATTTTTTATTTATCTCCTGAATTTAATTTCATAAAGATCCGATTACAGAAGTTTGGATTAACACGATTTCGTTGAATCGCGCCTATCTAAATTTTCATAACAACGATACAATAACATGGGGTTCAGGGCTGGGTGCAAGAGGATACATAGTTTCTCATTAATTACAGGAAAATAGCTGGCATTTCTGTTTTAATTTGTAAGACTTAAAAATAACTCGAAAATATTTATGAGATCTAAATTCTAACGTTTCTTAAAACAACCGATCTATATTATTTTTTCTTTTCATTAAAGTTAGTGGTGTGTATTTTAAATTATGTTATTAAAAACTAAACTTGCGGTGTGTATACATTTTTTCCTTAAAAAAATTCGTACTTGTGTTTGTGAATCAGAAAATTGACAAATAATTACATTCATTCTTTCACGTGGTATCAATTCTTTTTTTTTTCTGTATTTTCTTTCTGGTTATTTTTATTTGTTCTTCATCTTCTATGTTTTTATTTGGACCCATTCTATTTCCTTCGTTGCATTTAGTGTCTCTTAGATTTTATCTTTTCTATAAAATTAATGTTAAACGTTCGCATAGTCATTTTCCTTCTTCACCTTGTGCACTTTTAAACGTTAGCGTTGTGTTCCTGATGACTTTTCGATCATTTTAATTACAATTTTCCATGTAGAGAATTCCTGGTTACGGCACCAAATTGGTTTTGTTATATAAGCAACGAGTCCAGATACACCCTAATGGCAGCTAATGGCCCTATTATTATAATTTATCATGTAGAGAATTCCTGGTCATGGCATCATAATTTTTTAAATCATATAAGCAACGATTCCAGAGAACTCTGATACTCTCTTATAATACACCCTCTCAAGTAGCCAACGACTAAATCATTATAAATTTCCTATGTAGGGAATTCCTGGTCACGACACCAAAATTGTTTTGTTATTCAAGCAACGAGTCCAGAGGACTCCGATACTCTCTTATAACAAACCTTCTCTGGTAACCAACAACCGAATCATCATAATTCAACCTGTCTCTCCGATAGGCGTCTCAATATTCACGCGTCTCGTAGTGATCTTTCCTAATGTTGAACTATTTCCCAAGTTCAATCAGAAGTCGGTACAGCAAGCACAAAAGATAGGCCAATTAATCTATCAATCAATAAACACATTCTCATGAAAGAAGATGGATTTATTCAGCGGAGTTTATAATTGCTGTAACAATAAAATGGGGTGGGAAAGAGAGACGGACAGAAAGAGACGCTTATTAAAATCGCATTGAATCGTTCAACCCGATTTCAGGACTCGGTTTCTGAAACTGTCAAATATTCGAGTCAGGTGTACCGGATATGTCACCTGGCAGGAATAAAAATTATTTACAGAGACACACACCTGGCCTGAAGAAATAAAACACGGATGATGTTCGGAAGAAACAAAACACGGTGGATTGTCGGAAATAAAATAATTGTTGGTATATTCAAAACCACATTAAAATGGTTTGCTATCCATAATGGTTAGCTGGCGACGTAAATACTAAGTCGCTAAATAAATGACCTACATTTATAGCGAAGGAGAAATCCCATAATTACGTTTATGGGTGGGTGCGTGAGTGTCACAAATTCATGTATAAACTAACCTTATATTAAGATCGATAGTCGACTGGCGATCGGGTCCGAGAAAAACATTCCGTCATTTTCTGTGCGTACTCTTTTCGAACTCATCCCACTCGTTTATCGCCGCCGACAATAAAGATATACTATTATATTTTTAGATTGTTGTTGTTGTCGTTTTGAATGTGAGATGAGATATATAATTATTTCCAGAATAAGACAACGCCGCAGCTCACAACCTATGAAAATAAACTAAACCAGAAGTCCTAGACTCGAGTTTCGCCCTCCTTTGGGCTCATCAGTAGAACACATCCGAACTCAGGATTCGAAACCCGAGTAACTTGCATGTTAGGCGAGTACTCTGCTACTAGGCGAAACTCGAGTTTAGGACTTCCGGTTTATTTTTCGTTCATATGTTTGGGCTGCCGCGTTGTCTGATTGTGGAAATAATTATATTATATTTGTATAGATCAGTGTTTGTCGTCTTCTTTTTCTATCCCATCTGTTTGATTTCGCATTCTCACATTTTATGGTTCCCATGCGAGCCAATTCGTTAACTGCCTGAACAGTGAATCCTTTTTCCGTGATAAATCATTACTAGCAGACGAACCAATCAATATTAAACATTTCTATATCATTATTTACACATGCATTTTCTGTTGGGATATATATATATATATATATATATATATATATATATATATATATATATATATATATATATATATATATATATATATTTGTGTTGTTTATTATCTATGTACGTTTACGTTTCGTCCTTTTTAATCGGGACTCATCAGCATAGAGATATAACTATTCACTACTGGTCGCGTGATTCGAAACCCCGACATCCAGAATCACACGGCAAACGCTGAATGGCCAAATAAACAGTGATAATTTTAACACTTATTCAGGCGACTTTGACGTCAAGAGAGCGTTCTACTTAATGTGTTAATACTACATTTACAGTGCCCTTCTAGCGGTTTTTTGTAGGGGCTACAAATAATAAATATTTGTTTTGTTTATTATGTATGTACGTATACTTTTCGTGCTTTTTAATCGGGACTCATCAGCATAGAGATATGGCTATTCACTAGTGGTCGCGTGATTCGAACCCCCGGGCTCCGAGTATATATATATATATATATATATATATATATATATATAATGTTACTTTAATTAGAGCAACAAAAAATACTGTTAACTAATTTCGATTTCAAAGAACTCGTGTAATACTCTGGCTGACGTCGTTATAGCTACTACTACTGCTATTACCACTACTACTTACAGGACAGTTGAAGAACGATAACCAAATTAGTTGTTTCTAATAACTTATTGTTTTGATTCTTTTGTGTGTAAATAATAGAATAATAAAAATAATAAAAGTATCAACGAAAATAAATATTATTTAAATTTATTCGCAACGTTTTGCCATAAACTTATGTTAAACAAGGCGGTGGGTCTTTTAAAACACTTGACGAGCCATTTGCTTCTAAATGTATATCATTTAAGTAAATAATTAAATACTAAAAATGCACGTTGTTTTCTGTTTAGCTTTTTGTTAAGCTTAATCCACGCAATTATTTTGAATATATATGGAAATGAAATCCAAGAATACAAATGTAATGAACAATTACGAATAATTTCCCTATTCTAAATTATCTCCCCTTTGGAGAACTCTCCTGTTCGTCTTTTTATTTACCTCCCCAGGAGGTTAGGCACAAGGCCAGTTTTATCTTACTCCCACAGGGTAAGATGTGACCCAAGGTCGGTTCGGGAAAGTGGGACTTGAAAAGCCAGCGCCCGAGAAGGTAAGCACTGGCCATTAAAAATTGCCTGTGCAGCCCCGTCGGCATTCCCGGTAGGGGCGCCTCAGGCAGTAAGCAATAAATTTACTCCTCCCCAAAGAGGGGAGGCAAAGCCTGGGAGGGTGGACCTCCTAGAACTGCACAGGACAGTACCTCAGATCGGCGGAATCAAGGCCCGAAAGCCAAGACAATACCGGTCTACAGAGTGAGCATCCATCGGAACAGATACTACACTCTGATCTTAGCCAAAAGGCCATGGAGGATTTTGTGTTGAAGAACTCTCCTGTTCGTCTTAACAATATAAATAGCAGCATTAATATTGTACTGACAATTTATGTCGAATAAAGCTTTCTTAAATTACGACTGTTCTCGTTTGTCATTACAACAAAATCAATAATACTCCAGAATTAATTATTAATATCTGTTTAAAATAAGCAACCCGTTACTTTGTCATACAATTAAGTATGAGAACCGCATTTTTTTTGGGGCATATATAAATTGAATTAATATTAAGGGAAAGTAGACACCACCATGCTTCACAAAAGTGATGCTATTTTGCTTTCAACACGAGAAACATGACAGCTGGTCCCTAACCCCTACGCACAACAGCATTAGCATTTTGTTACCCTCCTGTCGAATACTCTGCTGCAGGTTAGGGTGGACCGTGCTATACAAAATTAACCGACCCACAACTAAATAATACATGCCGCAGAATGATCGGGACACAAAGACAACCCCCAATACCAGCGCTGTACAGATTGACTGGCATGGAACCTTTATATCATCAGAAAGGATGGGAATGTGAGAATTAACAAATACACATAGAAAACCGATAGAAGATGCCCGTTATCTGGCCATAGACAACAAAGAGGCAGACTGAAATAAAGAAGCAATTTCATGACTAAAGAGAGCCTTGATCCTGCACGATTACAGAACTATCGCATTGACAGATGGAATGATTGGAATGACTACTTCGACGAAACTATCCAAAAACTCAGAGAACATCTGACATATGGAACAGATTTCCCAAGGAAGGACTGAGTGATTCTGAACCGAGCAAGAGCGAATGTTGGAAGGACAGCCAACAACTTCCACAACAACCATCAACAACAAGCAACTTCCCTTGTGGAAATCCCAGACAGACAATGGAACACAGCCTCAGTGGCTGTAGTGATAGATCAACTTATACTGACCAAGATGTGATGGACTGTAACTCTGATGCTGAACGGTGGATCCAGTATTGGCATGATACGATATGATGGTGAACACAAGAAACGCCAATGTTCTGGAGGTCAGCAGACAAATATGTTTTATTACAATATTTTATTTAGCGCTTCCAATATAGTATTAATCAATTGACTCGCCTTTAGAGGTTCATGCGTGGTCGGAAAACCCTGTACACTTTATGTGCGTAGTTTTTCTATATCTAGGTTCACGCCTGGTTATGTGGGGACTTTATCTCATAGACTTTACCATAGTTTATTGTCTAAGCTTTTTTCGCAACATGTACCCACACACTGTGCCGGCCAGAAATCATACAGCCAAAAATGTATGTTTTACTAAAAATCACTCTAGCACAATTTAGCTCGTTTGTGATGTAGAAATCTCCTGCTGAAAAATGTAGTCTGCATTCTTAGATATTGTTTTAATCCAAGGTAGGGCTTTTTGGCCAATATATCACTTTAATTCGCAGCGATTGACTTGTTGCCGGTTTCGAATTACACAAGCGACATCTTCTCCCCATTCGAAGTTACGACGCCAAGCATCATCACAGAGGCCGCGCGATTGGTCGCAGACACCTAGCGAACCTGGGAGGCGTCCTTGTCGAAGCTAAAAATGTAAGCCTGATGTTTGTTCGGTACTGATTCACTGTGAAGGTCTTGTAATTTGAGAAAATTATAATGCGGTTCCAATAACTCTTTAAATCGCTAAAAAGGCAACGACAAAGTCGACGACGTTGCTTTCACGAATATCTTTCCAAATATCTTTCTTCGTTTAGATTTTAATGGATCTAAACACGTTGACCAAGCGGAGTCATTTTGAGCGTCGAATCATTTTCAAAGGTTTCCTGGCGGTCGATTGGTTGAACAACTCGAAGTATACTTGAGCGATGCCTATTTTTGAAGATTTACCATCACTCAACTGACTTTTAGCCGGTTCGCGATGACTGACTTGTTGATGCCCGTACAGAGGAGAGAAGATATCTCAATTATTTTCGTTCTATTCGGGTAGACGTGCATCTCACAACTATTTACTGCCGAAGTCAATCGCCGGATAAAAATAAAAGTTTATTTTAGTGACACGATATTATTTTTGCATTATATTAAGGTATAAGATCGTAGTAATTAGAACATATCGAATGGGGAAAAGAAGAAAAAGAAAGAAAAAGCGTGAAAGAGAGAGAGAGGGGGTGGAGAGAAAAAGAGATTAAGAGAGAGCAAGTTGATACTGTTATCGAATAATCTTCACTTTTTCTGAAGGCGTTCGTTGATCCGAACGAAACCGGTAAAATCTCTCGTTTTCTTTGAAGATTTTTTCCTGTATTTAAAATTTGTTTTTTCCGTTTGTCTTTTTTCACACATCTTGTCTTTCCCGACATTTCATTTTTATGATATATCGTTAATTTTACCCTCATAATCATATGACTATGATTGCAGAAGTTATAGAATATCGAATGAGAAGGTTAGGGTTAGGGTTAGGGTGAAAGCTATCGAGACCGGAAAAGAGAAGGGCGGGAGTTAGCAAGGAAGGGCAACACCGAGGAAAAGACCAAAAGAGAGAAGGAAAGACCTAGAACAAACTAGTAAGAGAGAGAGAGAGAGAGAGAAAGAGAGAGTAAGAGAGAGAGAAAGAGGGGAAGAGATAAAAAGGGGAAGAAATAAATAGGGGGAGAGAGGTGCCAGGTGTGTGGAATGGCTTCCTTTGAAATGCACATAATTCTATCTCTTTGATTCAAAGAAATTTGACAGATAATTAATAAAATTGATACTTAGACGTCTATAAAATTACTATTAATAATGTTGTCACCCTAAAACTTCACAAAATTTTATATCTCCAAGTATTTACGACCTCCATACCAATCCTTGTCTGTTTTTATCTCTTAGTAATAATAATTATTTACTGGCAAGACGCAGTGAAAATTCGACGCTACTTTCTACATAGATCTGTATAATTTATTCTTAATAATGATATTCCTTTTGAAACAATAAATGTCTGTCAGGGTCAATACTATTAGAAAATTACTCTTTCTTCTCCCGTAAAGATAATTGTCATTGCCAGCTAAATTTTCTTTAAATAAATAAGTAAATAAATAGATAATCGAATTGTCTCTGCTTTATTTATTAATTCAAAATTCTAGCAATTTAAGTCTTTATGAAACAATAAATATTCACTGACTTTTTACCGATAAAATAATTGTCAGCTACATAGTCTTCAAATCAATAAAACGAATGTCACTATTTGAAATGTATTTATATAAAATTATACTGTTATAGTCAACGGAACGACATGGTTTAATTTTCGAAAAATTGATTAAAAAATAAGTAAAGTTGGAATTTTTTTTTACTTTAACGACATCGGATTAATAACCAATATTTATCTTTGCTGATTGGGCGATCTCATTTCTTAAATATGCTGAAAGGTGATGACGTACGTACACGCCTACAATTTATTAGCGTATTATTATTACTTATACTTTAGCCAAAACATTGTATAACTATTTAATGAGAGGTAGTATTATTGTTCGTCCTACGATATCAGTGTTGTTCATGCGGTCTGAACACTATTCTCTTAACAATAAGAAAGAAACACGTCTCAATCCACATATATGTTGTTACACCTATATATGCATCCAATAAACTCATAACAAACCTACGTTCATATGGGTCTATTTTGCGACTAATAAGCCGGCCGGTGAAGTTTATGAAATAATGCATGAATTACCTTGTAAATATTTGTCGTGTGCATGTGGTTCAATCCGCGAGGACAGAAAAGATATAGTATTGTATCAGATCAGAAACGTATTCGTCTCGAGTCTTATAGCAGGAAATTACAATATGGCTACGCTGTCGTACGTGGTTCTAGATAAAACCAGTAGGCGTCCAAGTAGGAATATCCCACGACATATTCGCGGTGAACGATTTGATTAAATTATAATTTAACATGCGCATTCAAGTCTCGTATTTCAAACTGTTAAAAAAAATCTTATACTGTAGATACTTTTTTTCATTTAAATACAAGTGTATTCTAGTTCTTATATTAATAATTTGGGTTTGTTTTACATTAACCTTGTAATCAAAAGATATGTTATCTTGTGCTGCGTTTAATACATAGATCAGTCAGCTACGCGCGAATTGATTGTCTGCGCTGTTAATAAGTTATGATGACGACGATGATGATGATATACGTTTATTAGTAATCTCAATTTTATACTCCGCCATCTTGGATTACGCCGCAGGCTTGTTGATATCAAAATCAACCGTTCTCAGATATCACACAACACCTGTCCTTACAGTAACATCGTTTAGTATAGTTCTCTGGAAAATGAAAAAAAGTGAAACGTGGTAGTGGGACTCTATAGAACTCTAAAAAACGGTTGTAAAAATGTCGTCTGAAATTTCCGGTGAAATAAAAAAAAACATAGCAAGATGGAAGCGGAGTCTCCTCACGCTCTTCCAGCTTTGATGGCATCCTTTAAACCCGATCGAGGGATTGGAAAACTATTTGCCCTCGCCTACAATTATCGTACCTCACACAATGCTACTATGAACATATTCGCATCCCGACAATATGGCCGCCATAAGTTTACTACGAATAAAGAGAAATTTGTAGAGTCAAGAAATAATTGTAAGACTGTGATAGCTGAAAAAAATAGAAGGTATACAGATATAACCAGGAAACACATTCAGTCGCAGTAACTAGGTTCTCGTGATTTTTGGAAAATTTACAGTAGTGTGGTGAACAATGGGCAATCAACAATTCCCCGCAATCCAACCACAATGATGTCGTTTGCACGGCTACTGACAAGTCTGAAGTACTTGCCCAGCGTTTCGGTTTAAACTTCACTTTGAATTCCGCAAACGACTTCCTCTCGAGTAAAATCTTACGAGGGCTTCAATGGTGGTATTAATCTTGTAGGGGAGGGGGGGGGGGGTAAATTGATATCGTGAGGTTTCGGTTCGCGCTGGATACTCATGAGCTTTCTATAATAAATATATGTTTTATTGTTGATATAAATAAAAAATCCCGCAAATCTACTTCTCAGAGAAAGAACTCAGTAAAGAATAGGCCGCTTGCATCAAAGAAATTCGTGGTGAGTTGATTGATTCTACGATATCGAAGAATTACAGACCACAGAAAACAATAAAGACACAAAGAAAATATAAAACACACAATAAATAAAAGTAAACAGTAAACAGTAAAAGTTTTTCTCTGGTCTAAATTACAGTTTGTCCAGCGTCTCTTAGAAGTGCCGCCCATTTTTATTTGCTAATATAACAACGTTTGATTCGGTGGCCTCTCAACCCTCTTTTTTTCTCTCTCTCTCTCTCTCTCTCTCTCTCTCTCTCTCTATATATATATATATATATATATATATATATATATATATATATATATATATATATATATCTTTCCCCCCTCTTTCTTCCTCTCTCCACCTCTCTTTCGCTCCCTCCCTCTCTCGCTTTCACAATCTTTAGATAACGGTTATTTTTCTTTGAAGTGTTTCGGTGTTGTGAATTGCTATGACTTACAGATGATGTGTTGCCTTTACACTTCTTGAGAGAGGGAGGGAAAGGAGAGGAAAGATGAGGAGGAAGAGGAAAAGGAGGAGGAAGAGGAGGAGGAAGAAGAGGAGGGGGGTCAAAATAAGAAAAAGATAGTCTGAACAAATTGTAACTAAATATTTGTAAAGTTCGTTTTTTGGTTATTCTTTGTGATGTCGAGTAAGCTATCAGTTGAATAAGTTTCCGCAAGCCATTATCAAAAGAGTCTATTCATACTCATTTGGTGGCTGGCATCACATTCTGGAGACGACATTATATACGTCTATTAATATAAAGTTAGGTATGTCTATAGGTGTATATGTTTGTATGCCCACAATTCACTCCCAAACTTACTAACCGATCATTATGAATTTTTAAACAGAGCTGGTAAGCGTAAGGCGTGGTAGTGTTGTCTATATTTAGTTTAACTTTGTTTAAGACAAAGGGGGTAAATAGATGGTGAAAATTCAGATATGTAGAAAAGATGTAACTATTTGGGGTTAAGGTTTGGGGTTAAGGTTAGGGCTAGGGTTAGGGTTTGTGTTAGGGTTTGGGTTAAGGTTAAGGTTAGGGTTAGGGTTTGGGTTAGGGTTTGGGTTAGGGTTAGGGTTAGGGTTATGGTTATGGTTAGGGCTAGGGCTAGGGCTAGGGCTAGGGCTAGGGCTACGGTTAGGGTTTAGGTAAGAGTTAGGGTTAGGGTTAGGGTTTTGGGATAGGGTTAAGGTTTGGTTTAGGGTTAGAGTTAAGGTTTGGTTTGGGTTTGGGTTTGGGTTTGGGTTAGGGTTAGGGTTTGGGTTAGAGTTAGGGTTTGGTTTATGGTTAGGGTTAGGGTTAGGGTTAGGGTTACGGTTAGGGTTAGGGTTTGGGTCACCCATTGAGTCTCGGTTAGCTTGTTTGACTCAGGAAAAAGTGAGTTTGCAAAACCAGTTAAATTATAAAAAGACAAAATACAAAATTAGTCTTTCTGTGCGCTATATATGACTCTATCTCTTTTTCTCTCTTTATTTATCTCTCTTTTTTCTCTCCCTCCCCCAACTATTAAGGCGACATATGGCCACGTGGGTATAAGTTTGTTCCCCTCAAAAAACATTTGTTTTCATGTACAGATGAGTTTCTAGCTATATGTTTTGATTTTGTCATATTCTTATATTCATTTTCATTATTCGTATATTTATAAACAATTTAATAACAATAAATATAAGAATATGACTAAAGTTAATATATACATATAGGTAGAAAGTAATTTGCACATAAACAAATAGGTTTTCGAGGGGACCAACCTTATACCCATGTGGCAATAGGTTACCTTTATATTTTTTGAGGTGGAGGAGGGTTTTTTTTTTAGTATTCTTTTATTTTTTTTATTGAATTTGTGAAAGCGTTCTACTTTGGATAGATTTTTTCAGTATTTTTGTTCAAGGGGAGGGAGGAAAATCGACTGAGTGAACCGTGGAGATCTGTAACCTTCGTTTCGTTTACCATGCACCAGGTCGTGGCCGTCCTAATAGTAGCAGGCCCTTTTATTGACTCGAGATTTGATGGTGGTGTCATTGGTCGTGGTTCTTAGATCCACGATCAATCAGGACCGGAAGTTAGCCGTGAATTTATGCGCATGCGTTAGTCTATATACAACATGGATTATCCATTCACTTGGAAATCATATTTAAATTGTTCCTCCTATTTGTGACTTTATTCCCCTGCCAAGAATACGGCTACCCTCCTAAGGATTATACATTCAATTTGAAACCATTGTTTACTTGTTATTTTTTAAAACTTATTTCCATTTTTTAAGCGAAATACATTTTTCAAAAATCTATCATGGCGTTCAAATTGTATTATATTACGATGGCCGTGATAAAAGTTCAAATTTTAAGTTTAAAAACAAATGGAATTTTATTTCGAGATAAAATATACAATTTTAGGCTAATTAATAAGTTTCATCCTAATCCCTCCAAAAAACATGACTGTTTATTACAATTTTTTACTATTTTGTAGAAAAACTTCCGTTTGTAAAAAAACACACACACATTTGAATTTATTTCAATAAATGTTCTATTAATTATTTTGAATTATTGATTTTGTATTACTTTACTGAATTCGTAATATTTCATGTTTGATTTACTTTTAAGTTTTAAAGAAATAAAAAAACATTATTTATTATAACATTGTAATAAAATATAGTTTTATCATTATTCTGTTCGTTTCATAACATTTTAAATTATAAAAAAATGACTGTAAATTTCAGAAAGTACATTTTATTATAAACTTTTGGCCAAAATGTTATTTTATTGAAAATAAACATTATTGTTTTTCTTTCAGAAACTATATTGTATTAAATAAATAAATTTATTAAAATGTGTTGATCTACTGGTCGTTATTAATACGGAATTCAGGGGCTTTTTTTTTCGTTATATATGAGACCTATATGTTTAAAGATTTGTTTATTGTAACATCTAAGATGCTTTATTTTCATTAAAATATACATGTATGCGCTTTTTTAATACCTTGTGATATAACTTTAGTAAAAGTTGTTTTTTGTTAACAAAAAATCAAGAAACACGCATGTGACATCGGAACCATTTTTTTTTATATAAAATTCTGTTTATTCCACCCATTATTTTCAATCCCTTCATAATTTTGTTCATAATCGAACTGGCAATCTCATACACTTTTATCCTCGACTGGCCTTTGGCCTCCTCAAGTGGTGACTAATTAGTATTAAAATAATTACATTTAAAAAAGAAATTCTATTGATAAAATTATGCACACGAAAAATATGGAATAACCCAAATATTTTTTAAATATTTTTTATTTATGTTACACCGGCCGTTCTTACACAGAAGAAACTACACCGGTCGTCACTATAAATATTGCGAGTCACCAGAGACACTGAGGACAAAGCACAGTCTTGTAACTGTCTAGCCAAGAGCTAGTCACTTTCTTACTTTGTTAATACACTTGTTAAACCAACCCTCGACTTGACTTCCTTTATTTATTATTTACTGTGGAACAACTTCACAACAATTTACATGAGGTATTCGTAGCCCAACACGAACACTAATCTTTTGACCCATCGGGTTAAAAATAATAATTTATAAAAACTACGTCCGCAAATTTGATTAGCTGAATGCTTTAGGGAGTGATGCTTCCCGTGTAGATTTATAAAACCTGTAACATTACATTCCTACGCAGGTAATTGCCGTAATTACCGTAAGTAAGGAGAACATTAAGATGAATGGAATACTGTAGAGTAACTCATTTGATCTAGGGGTAAAAAATAGCAGATAGACCAAAACAACAAAAAAAAAGCCTATAATATATCTACTAGAAAAATATCCGCTTCTCGATGGGTTCATTTTTATGTCTATGCGAGTGAACATGTCCCGTAAAAAAAATGTGTACTCTTATTGCTGCCGCACCATGCTTCCGTGACTTCTCGTCGTCAACGTTCGGGCAGGTCTCGGAATCGCTCGAGAGTCGACGAAACTATTAACGAAGCAGTCGATAACTTTTGGAATAAATTAATCGCGCTCAATACAAAAATAAAAAGTTTTATAATCTCTGTCAACTCGTTGAATCTCCTGAAGGACTAATTGAGTTTTTTTTAAAGAATGTAAAAAAAAAACATTGAAAAAAAAGTTTAAAAAATAGAAGACATTTGCTTAACAAATCAAACAAAATCATGTTTTGAAACTTTGCGGTGCACAAACAAAACACATTCTATTTAAAAATAAAAAATTTGATTAACAATGGTTTCTGTGACAAAAATCAAACAAAAATAAATATCGAATTAATAACAGTGGTTTAGCTATGGTTTATTCGTTCTTTATTTTTATATATGTATTCGATATAGAAATGTGATACTTAGAAGACAAGTATCACATTTCTATATACAAGTAAACAATGCTTCAAGCAAACTACATACACCTCTTATATATACTTTAGTTTGGTTTTCTTCGTCGTAATTTATCGACTGGCAGTTCTCAATTTAGCGTTTGGCAGTTTTCGCGTCGTCAACTCTCGGCCTTTTCTGTAACCTGCCCGAACGTTTACGACGCGAAGTCACGGAAGCATGGTGCGTCATTTATAAGAGTACGAAAAATGACGTAAAAAATTTACTTCGCTATTGTTCGCGCTAATATTTATATTCAGATAAAATAACGTCTCAGTCGGCGAAGTTAACAAAAAATAAGAAAGAAAGGAAGGAAACCTCTCGATAAAAAGAAACAAAAAACGTACTAATCGGTATAGAAAGAAGAAAGTAAAAAAGAAATAAAACGTCTTATTATAGAATAAGATTTCTTTCCGAATTCATTTCAAACAGCGGGGGTTGTCAGACTTGCTATTTGCTTTCTTCATTCATCTAGACACTTCGAATTGTTCTGTCTAGCCGCCTTTTACTCGCTAAATGTTGTGAGACGGAGCAAATATATATAAATATAGATATATTTATTAATATACAAATCAATATACATTGATCTTTATTATAGAGTGGAGAAAATTTATCTTAATTAAGTTTTATTTACATATGTAAGTGTTGTAAATATGGCACGGTGGTTATTAACAGACTCGTTTTTTTAAAAAAGAAAAACACACTAATGTTAGGTGATATTTTTCAATGTGCTTTCTGTGAACAGCTGCACAACGACGCAGACGGGCTGTTCAACTTTCAGTCTGCGTTTTAAATGACTTCAAGCGAAAAATTCTAATAAGTTTCCATCAACAGAAATTTTAGAGATTTTATGTCTGTAATCTACATTCTCTATAATCGAAGTTTATATAACAGTAAACCTCGAACGGAAAAATCTATTACGTTAAGATTTTGACTTGTTCAGAGCCATATGCTTAATTCCGAGTTATTTGCTCTGAGCCGGAAAGCAGTATCCTGGGATGTTAGATACTTAATTTTATTTTGCTCTCATGTTTATTAATCTCCTGTTACTTGGTTAATATCGTGGAAAATTTATGGACACTTGTCATCTCTATACTTGAGCTAATTCATTATAGAATCAAAATTTCCGGGTTTTCATCGCGCACACTTGAATCGTTGAAGTTCAAATATAAGTAAATAATTGTGAAATTATTAGGAAACTGTAACCTGTGTTTGAAATGAAGAAGTAAAAATCCGAATGTGAGTCTTAATAAATTAAAAATGAAAAATAAAAATATAAACAACACGAAGAATGATTCTTCGGAACAAACGCAGGGAACCGCATTAAAACGACTGTGCATTCACATATATATTTATGTACTGTTATTTCTTTGTTGTAAATAGAAAGATTCACCGCTGAGTGATTGGCCCACTAGCCAATCAGACGTCTTGGCGTAGGAATACGATAATTTGTTGGACTACTTGCAGCGCCAACGCAATCTGGGTTTAAGTTTTTTTCATAAAAGCACAAATAAAAGATATTTGTATGTAAGTATCTGTTCCGATGGATACTGCACCCCATAGACTGGTATTGTCTTGGCCTTCGGGGCTTGATTTACGCCGGTCTATGGGACAGTCCTGTGCAGTTCTAGGAGGTCCACCCTCCCAGGCTTTGCCTCCCCTCTTTGGGGAGGAGTAAGTTTATTGCTTACTGTCTGAGGCGCCCCTACCGGGGAATGCCGACGAGGCTGCCCAGGCAATTTTTAAATGGCCAGAGTGCTCACCTTTCGGGCGCTGGCTTTTCTAATCCCACTTTCCCGACCTTGTGTCACATCTTACCTTGTGGGAGGTAGATAAATCTCTTCAATGCCACCTGTTGCCGTCTATTTATTCAACTATAGAGCCAGGTAGACTTACTATAACAGCCAACTTTAATTATAATAGAGAACGGATACCATTCATATGTGACTCTATGATCATCTTAGCGGTCACGCTACGGTATAAACAACACAAGACAAGCTGTTGGTATAACTGTTGTGCTCAGCTGGGGATGATACGGTCGTCGTGGCTAAGAACCCGAAACGCTATCTGTTGATCGTTGTCTGGTCGTGCCGGACCCTGTAACACTCTTCTTTGTCGGATACCGAGTCTTTGATACTCGAAGTCTCACGGCGAACAGAACTCTGATTGGCCTCCCGTATGCTCCGTCTCCTCGGTATATCTACGTTCGACTAGAAATCCTAGATGTCCGGTCTTTCTCTCAGTCACTCTCAGATAGTCATCGGAACTGGCTACACCCGTTTTTCTTCTCAGCTTATCGCTATCTTATCAGCTAGAAAGTAACAACTAGTTGTCAAGGCGCCATTCCGTCTGGTGTGTTGAATAGATCTGCCGGTCTCCCTATCGTCTCTTACCTTATCTCACTTCCTCATTATTTTATGGCGGCCCCGGCTGTGTTGGGGGAAGTTTATAGTATCACCCCTATTATACAAGATATATATGTCTTAATGTACAATGGTGTTGATCTAATTCCTTACTATTGCAGCAAAATATGGCACAAGTCTAGAAAGTAGAAAAATAGCTTACACGAGGGGAGCAAAAAAAAAATAACCGAGAATAGACCCGTCGACATTCCTCGGTAGAAGCGGCATGTGAGATTACACCACCTCGGACTGTCGAACATACCTCATTCTAATACAGAACAGTCTGATTACTAGTGATGTAGTTACTAGGTTTCCAGAATGATGTTTAGTTGAACCGGTCATTCTTAATGCTAGTAAGCCAGCATATATAAAAAAATCAAATGCTGATTTATTTTTATGTGACAAAGTTGTGTCCATTGTCCGTTAAGTTTCATGTGTATACGTTAGCCATTAAAAAGGGACACACTTCTCATTCATAAATTTAACTGTACGCGCTGATAGCGTGGGAGAAAGCAGTTGTAATTTTCAGTCATAAATTTAACTAATACGCTAACAGCGTGAGAGAAAGCAGTCGTTTTTTTTCATTTGAATCGGCAATAGATGAGCTTTCATTCATAACTAGTAATTTATAACATTTTATAATCTTTCTACAGTCGAGCGTGTTCGTTAATTGTTTAGCTTAAACATGACGACGTCTAGTTAATCAACTATCAGTTAATATCTTGTTTGTCTTTCAGCTCGTCTGTTTCTTCCTTTTATTCGGCTAACGAGTGTTGACTTTCCTGTCGCCGCCTAATCTCTCTCTCTCTCTCTCTCTCTCTCTCTCTCTCTCTCTCTATCTATCTATAAAGCATAGTTGTGTGTATGTGTGTCGCGTCATAACAGTTAAACGGTTGATCTAAGAGCCAAACTAACCGCAGATAGATTCATTGCTTAGTGATTGGCCCATCAGCCAATCAGACGTCTTGGCGTAGGAATACGAGAACTTGTTGGAGTACTTGCAGCGCCAACGCAATCTGTGTTTTACTGGCCTAATCAGTTCGAGTTAAAACATTGTATGAGCAAGATGTATTTTCGTTGGCTTTCCCAACTCATCAACGGCATGATGAATCTATCAAGAAAAGCACACGAAAAAAGTATTTCTATGTAAACTAACCCTAACCCTGATCCTAACCCTAACCCTAACCCTAACCCTAACCCTAATCCTAACCCTAATCCTAACCCTAACCCTAACCCTAACCCTAATCCTAACCCTAACCCTAACCCTGACCCTAACTTCAATGTCATCTGCTTGGTTTTTCCAACGCATTCACCTGTCTGTCGTTCGTGGCAACGCAATGTCAATTACGGTGTCGTCCCGGAATATATAGATGGCATTCGAGGTCGTGCATGTGTGTGTGTTTTATGTAAATAAAAATTAAATATATAATTGTATATATGTGTACGTGTATATATATATATTGCTTTTTCTAATTACTTCTGAATAATTATAAAAAAAATTATTAATTTAATTAAGAGAAGGATAATTATTTCCTACGACTCTAATAAGTTCTCTTCTGAAAAAAAAATGGGTAATTTCTAAAAAAAAAATATATATAACTCATCTATCTATCAGATCGGGCTGGTTGCCCGGACCATATTGACCCAACTCCTCCCTACTTCCCTGTTCGACATGGCTCTCTGAAGATCTTCGAGTTGAGAACCAGTATCTTCGGTCAACTGTTTTGTATACGTCTTATAGGGTCAACCAACCTTAACTGTTCCGTGTGTTGGCGTCCTTAAAATCAGATCACTGATTACCTCTTCTTTGCTTCTATAACAATGTCCAGTGAATATCATTCTCGTTTCTTTTATTACTGATGATTTTTTAGACAAGTTTCCATACAGCCGTTTATTAGATAGGTGCGTTTTCCAGTGAATGTTTTATACAGCACGGAGCATCCGTGGGTAAGTTCCATCTAGTTTCCTTTCTTTCATTACTGTTGATATTTAGACAAATTGCCAAACAGCCGTTTATTAGATGAGTGCGTTTTCCAATGCATGTTTAATACAGCACGGAGCATCCGTGTGTAAGTTCCATCTAGTTTCCGTTCCAGTTTTATTTTTGTTAGAGTCCAAGCTGGTGATCCATAAAGCAGTATGGATTCCACTACGGCTCTGAAAAAGGTTTTTTTTATTTGTTCAGACAGTGCTGATTTCCAAATAACTCTTAGCCGATTAAGCGCACTCCAAGCCTTGGCTATTCTAACGAGCACGTCTTTTTCTGTCGAGGCGATGTGGCTGCCCAGATATTCGAAGTCATTTACCTGCTTGAGAAGTCTCCTGTTCAATGTTCCTATTGAACCTGTTTAATGATAGCAGATATTTCCAAAAGATGGAGTCACCTTTTTAACTTGACAGATATAAGCAATAAATATGGCATTAGTTTCAAATTTTGATGTACTATCTTCTTTGATGAGTATGGTACAGTTTTTATTAAAATGTTTTTCTTAATTACTCAAGATTTAATGTAGAGCAATTATTTTCCAATTTTTTGGTATGTAACATATTTTTGAAAATGTTTGTAGGGTGTATTAGTTTGGGTGAGTGCGCCCCCTAAATGGTTTAGTTTACAAAATAAATGATGTGGCCATGTTACTCATTGTGTTGCCAAGAATATATATTTCTAAATTCATAATGATCGCTCCATAAAAAAATAAATATATAAATAAACAACTTTATATATATATATATATATATATATATATATATATATATATATATATATAAATATATATAGTCTAAAGAAGCTTTGAACAAACAAAAAGAAAAATGCAGTTTAAATTCCCAGAGAAACTAACTAAATCCAAGATATCGCAGACTTAGCATTTGTTGGAAAATTCATGAATAAAAAAGGGGATTCAAGTATCTAACAGTGAAACAAAAACAGGGGACCTTAACTTAAGTGTAAAATATTAAAACGGGGATCATCATCTGCTTACCATGTAACTGTTTCGGAGATTTAAAAACAGGACAGTTATAATATTAATAGCTCTCCAATGGTACTGATCAAACGACCATTTCCTAAATAATCAAGTGTAGAAATAATTCAGCTTAAATTTCCCTAATATATACAAAAATAAATAATAATATAATAATAATATATTACCCTTAAGATTATTGTGTGATATGGTAATTTGCATATCAAATAACATTAATTTTAACAATAATAATACTATCCAAACACTACACTCAAGAACCATTCTGCGATATGGTTACTAGCAATAAAATTATATAGGAATAAAAGTTGTATTGAAAAAAGAAAAGCTTAAGTACCTTAGGTACCGAATAGGCAAGTAGATAATATATATATATATATATATATATATATATATATATATATATATATATATATATATATATTGAATGACATAATAAAATGTGAAATTACTCGTTTTTATTAAAGTTCAAAAACAAGGAGTGATATGGCGTCCTTATTGTGTTAAACTTTATGACTTGGATGAACTGTACAAGTTTAACAAAAAAGTGTGTTTTTGGCCAATATATTTCATGTTTTATATACTTTTATGTATTTTTTATATATTTTTATATTTTTTCAAAGCTTAATTTTATTACCTGCAGCAATGTCATTGTGGTAATGGTCCTCTAAGGAGAAGATTTTCTTTGAAAACTCATGAGTTAAGGACGCAATATCACTCATTGTTTTTGGACTTTAATAAAATCTGATTAATTTCTCATTTTATTATGTCATTCAATTAATATTATTGCCCTATACACTATATTGAGCTTTGTTTTTGTCCTAATAGTCTACTGGTTAAAAATAGTATTTATATCTTTAAAGTATTATCTTACTCTTTCTCTCATATATATATATATATATATATATATATATATATATATATATATATATATATATATATATATATATATATAGTTCTGCACCCATAAGTGTTAACATTTTCAACAAAAAAATAATGTGCCTAACTTACTGTAGTTTTTAGAATATATATTCCCAAATTCCTAGCGTTTATTTATTTAGAAGATTGCCCTGTTATAAATGATTTAATATTTCTTTGTAAATATTGCTATGAAGCCCCTTTAACAGATTAAAGTTGAGCACCGTTCGGAGATATTAAAAACAGATTGTCACTTGGCTATAACGCAAGGTTTCGATCACGTTCGTTAAACTCTTTATGAAGTGTGATGTTTACATCCCACTGTATTCAGACATAAATATAACTTAAATTCTCCCCCTACCTCTTAATAATGTCCGGTGGCCGCGAGGATAGAGTGACAGCGGACACAGTCTTAGTTTACTCTGTGAACATGGTTCGCGCCTTGTGATCGTCTGAAATTATTATTTCCTACACTGATGAGAGCGTAATTAAGTAACACCAGCATATGTAGGTATAAATAATTTAAAATTTATTTGTAAATAATGTTATATATAAAAATTTGGGAAAGTTCATTATTTTAGCATCTTTACAATTTAAAATTGAAGAAAGAGACAAAATACCCGCAAAAACCATGTGTTAGATGCAGATATTTTTTATTAAAATCAAAATAATATTTCTTTTTAAAGTCAAGATGAAAATAAATTATTCTGATTTTATTAAAAAATATCTGCACATGTTTTTAAAGGCATTTTGCCTCTTTCTTAAAGTTTTATAAATATATATATATATATATATATATATATATATATATATATATATATGCAGGGTTAGAATCCGATCTTAACCTTGGATCATATTTGGAAAGGTTCTTTCCAAATATGATCCACGGTTAAGATCGGATTCTAACTTTGCCTGATGGGATCTCAGTTTATAATAGCTGTTGATCGATAACATCGACATGCCAGTGTCGCAGATTTTGTACATGTCTTTGTAAATAAAAAATAATCATATATAAAAGCTCTATTTGATATTGAGCAGTTTTTATAAACACGGTTGAAATTCTTTGGATTACTATCCTGTGGATGTTTTACCTAGATTATTATTATTATTATTATTATTATTATTATTATATATATATATATATATATATATATATATATATATATATATATATATATATATATATATATATGTATATGTAAACTAACTTTATAAATATGTTTGGAATATATGTAAGTTTTTATAGACTGATAATACTCTCCTTTTCACATGAGTGTTTGTTGGTTGAAGCCAATTATCTGTGCTTAACAGTAAATTACAAAAAGATAAAAGCGCGATTTTGATATTTACAAAGAGTAGAGCTTCTCTTTGCTATTCAGGAGAACGATTTCACGCGGGCCGCATGTACGTTAAAACGAAGAAATAGACTTTCACTGGGTTGAAAATGCTTAGTTTTTTCAGAAATGTTTCATATTCATTCAATTTTTATTGAAAAAATATTTCTTGATATGTGACTGAGTACTGTATGAAATATTAACATTGAAAATTATAACAACACCCATAATTATGCATGTTTTTATGATTTTTATAAATTTAACATATGTGTGAAGAAGAAGAAATACATTATTTTCAGCCGAGAAAAATACTTTATATATATATATATATATATATATATATATATATATATATATATATATATATATATATAGTCTAAAGAAGCTTTGAGTCATTTTAAACAAAAGTAAAAAGAATGCAGTTTATATATATATATATATATATATATATATATATATATATATATATATATATATATATATATATATATATAAGTGTAAATTAGTCGTCCAAGGCTATAGCAATGCGATGTGGTTGCCGTGAGATGGAAAAGTGAAAAGAAATAAACGCAGGGAGAAAGTGAAACTCAAAACGATTTATTAATAATTTCACGAAAACTGATTAAATACCAAATAGTATTTTTTTTTTCGGTAAGTAACAGATCGGCAAAGGGTAATCTTAAATTTTCGAAAGAAAAACTTTCATTATCAGAAGACAACAATAGAAGACCGAGAGGGTCGAAAAAACGGGAAAAAACCGGTGTCAGATCATCGTAATACAGGGGAAAACAATTGGCAGTAGGAACGCAGAAAATGTCAAAATTCCATTAAGCAATCATATAATTAAGGTTAAAACATTACAAACATTAGTTTAGTAATATACCAATTTTTTTAAAATTTTATTATGTTTCATTTTACATGACTCATCAATTAGTCTTTTTTTCTTTTCTTTTTTTTTTTTTTCATTTATTCTCTTCAAATCTAAATTTAAATTTACTGTCAAAGGGAGATAACTTATTCTAAATAATATATTCAGACTTTAGAAATGAGATTAGAAACTTGAGAAGGAATTTGAGTTGTGAAGTGGATAAAAGCCAAGGATGGGACCTTTTTTGCAGGGGAAGAGGGGGAAAAAGAAGAGATTATGGGAAGGGGGAGGATTATGAAAAAAAAAAAAAAGCAAGTAAGTTGGGGGTGGGAGTGTGAGGAGGTGGGAGTGTGAGGATGTAAGAATCAGAGGATGAAGGGAGATGACAACTCGAATCTGTTATTCAAGGTAGGACGAAATTTAGAGATTAGGATAGCTTCCGAAATTCGAAGCTGACCTATATTGCGGACAGAGTTGAGGATGCGGACACTAATGGAGCGATGTGTGTTGCCACATGATATTAAGTGTTTATGGAAGGAAGAAATGTGGGTGTTTAGATGCTCTTTAATGCGTTGGTGTAGAGGCCTAACGGTACTACCGATGTAGAACTTTTGACACTTAGAGCATTGTAGGTTGTATACTGTATATGTGCGGAGGCAGAGGCCAGAGTTGGGGATGGGGCAACTAGCTAGAGAGCAGGGGTCTGGGGTGTAGTGGCTTTTTTTGGATAAATGTTGTCGGAGAGAGGTGCCTGTGTGAGAAAGTTGTATGTTAAGGTTCTCACTACGTATGGCATTGCGGATAGCAGAAGTGATACGGTCGCTAAAGAAGGGGAGTTTAAGGAAACAAGTGTTGGTGAGAGTGTGGTGTCTACGTCTTGATTGCTTAATGGAATTTTGACATTTTCTGCGTTCCTACTGCCAATTGTTTTCCCCTGTATTACGATGATCTGACACCGGTTTTTTCCCGTTTTTTCGACCCTCTCGGTCTTCTATTGTTGTCTTCTGATAATGAAAGTTTTTCTTTCGAAAATTTAAGATTACCCTTTGCCGATCTGTTACTTACCGAAAAAAAAAATACTATTTGGTATTTAATCAGTTATCGTGAAATTATTAATAAATCGTTTTGAGTTTCACTTTCTCCCTGCGTTTATTTCTTTTCACTTTTCCATCTCACGGCAACCACATCGCATTGCTATAGCCTTGGACGACTAATTTACACTTACATTTACCAGCAATGCTTCAAGCAAACTACAATCTACTTTTATATATATATATATATATATATATAAGTAAATTTCGCGTACAACAAAATCGTAGGATAATTTTCAGAGGAAACATTTTTAATCAATGAAACGGGTGGGTTGGAAAAAAAGAAAATTGCTAAAATTTTCCTTACGGTCTTATCGTCTGACCCTCTAAGAAGAAAACGTCAGAATTATAAATTAAAAACTAAGAAAATCGAATGAGATATGAGGGGAAAAATTGCTTAAGTTGGAGAAAACTATATATATATATATATATATATATATATATATATATATATATATATATATATATATATACATGTAGTCTACAGACGGACTATATCACAGCTCTTTAGTGTGGCTAGACAGGAAACTGCTTCAAGCCGGGATCGAACTCACGACCGTCTTGCTGACAGTGGGCGATTTTAAACATTCGGCGATCAACCAGGCGCCACTAGCAATTGAAATATCAATGCTTATAAAATGTTTCTTTCCAAGATAATCTTATCTGAGAAACAACACGTCACGAGACTACAACATTGTCATCTTCAAATCTAATGTAAACAAATACTTCATGAGCTGCCGCTTTGGATAATCAATGTTTTAAGTAATCTTCTGCCCATCCTACCAACTTTTCAGGCAGCTATCATCGTCCTACTGATATCTCTTTAACCTTTATCCTCGAGTGGTCTTCGGAACTTGATAAGCGGTGACCTATTAGTAGAAAAAACTGTCACCTACCGGAGAGGGCTCCATCTTTGTTTACAATAAGATTCGCATTATCGCTAATAGTAGTTGAAAATCTCACATACCAGAGTGCTTTCCAGGTTTTTAAGCACCCGAGAGGAAAAATTGAAAAGGGGGTTGGGAATCATTATTGTTGTGACTATGAAGGACCGATAATAAATAAGACAACACGGTGGTATATTTACAAGAGTGTGTACTTACAGAAGTACAGAATAGAATGTTACAAAAAAAATGCTCTGAGACTTTGTTGTTATCTTCTCTATAGATAATGCCTGGAAGAGTCCATATAATTACGTAATAGGGTAGATCACCATGAAAGCATAACAATTATTTCACGTTCTTAAATCTAATAGCTCTAAACTAGTTAACATACACTATAACTTACAAATCGATATACATACATCTCTCTCGGTATCGATATATAATAGGAAAGGGGAGAATGTGACTGAGATGATGAATCGCAATAATAACGTATTGATACATTGGTATTGAGAAAGAGAGAGAAGGAGAGAGAGTGAGGGGTAGGCGATGAAGGAAAAGGGGAGTAGAGGGGTGTGAATAGATTACAATAACGTTTTACGAAGCAGTAAGTCTTAATAACATGGTAGAGCAAGTGTGTCGTAAATCTTTCTTTTCGGGGTGGTGGTGGTACGCTCAATGGCGAGACCTCACGAAACACGCGAGTAACATCTGCGCCCGTGTCGGTAATCAGAGAATGCCACTCTGAATACCAGATATTAGATCAGATTTCCGGTTGTTCTAACAATTTAAGATAACATCGAATCCCACGAATAGACTGACAAGTTCTGTCCTGGCATCAACATTTCAACAGCTAAGAGATTTATCTTTCAGAAGTTCTGTATTTTGAGTAATACAGTATTTAAACTATACTAATATGAGAGCCGTGTGGACAGTGACGGGTTCAAATAATTGTGTTTACTAGGTTAAAAAAATCTTAATTTAATAAGTAACATTTAACATTTTTAATGGATTTATTTCCTATTGTTAGAATCTAATTTCAGAACCTTAGTTTTTTTTCAGGACTTCATTCGAGATTTTATCAGTACGATGCCATTAACAAAAATTATAATGCGCATGTGCAAACATTAGCCAATCATCGTGTGAAACGCGAAAGTTACACCTTTCTAGAACGTTCACTGGAATCATCCACAAAAGCTAAGACAATTGAGAGTCTAATTAGATTGTCACAGATGTGTCAAAACTCCACGTCAAAATAAGTTATCAATTTCCCGGCAACAGATTCGTGCACTTTTGATCTCAACCAGAATCTCTGTTGAAGACATACCGCCCCCTATATTCGCCAAGTATGCAACACTCTTAAGCAAGGACTAATCATCAGTATCGCACACATTAACCAGCCATATGAAAGAAACAAAATTTAAACAAACTTTACGCTTACATAAAGTGACCACGAGAGATATTCCACTTCTATAGAAATTATCAGAACCCGCAATAAATGTTGTTACATTTTAACCATTTTATTATCGTGATACATTTGTTTTCTTTGGTCATTTGTATTTTAAAATGTTATGCTATTTTTCTTGTAGTCTAATTCACAAGGCTCGCGATAAGTATAAATAGTAATGTTCACCCAAAAGGGAATGTAATCAAATTTCTATATTTTTAATACGAGACAACATCACTCGAACGTGTGTCTTTCTTATCCAAAACGTAACTTTGATAAGTATACATTGAACTATTATTTTATTATTTACTGTACATCAAATATTTATTAAAATCAGAAATACAATAAGGAAAACAAAAATTAATTAAAAAAATAACAAATAACAATGTAAACATGGCTAACTTTTTATTATCAAGTAAAATTGAGCGCTCGCTTTTTTATTCGTTAAGGCTACAGTGTTGAACGCGACTAACAAGAAACATTTCCTTATTTATAATATTACTTGTACGATTATTTTTACGACTTACTGTTGATTTGATGTTTAAATTTAGTTTTTCATTCCCCAGTTTCAATCCTTCTTCCGTTTAAAGTCTGCACATAAGCAGAACAGGATTTTCTTTTAGACACGTTTATTTTAAACTACTCATGATTTTAATGTGCAGACCTTTTCAGTTATCAAAGATCCTCTTATATTTTATTACCAGAAAATGAAACCTCAGACATTTGAGTAGCCAACAGCATTGCTGTACCTTTGATTGAACCCAGGATAGAAATCGGTAATCGGTAATTGGTAGTATCTACTTAATCTTCAGGGAACAGGGTTACTTCCTCGTAGAATCCAACTGTTGATCTATGTCCTTGGAGATGAAAACACGTTTGTAGAAAGTGCTGTGTTTCCTCTAATAGTATGTTTTCTCTAAGTCCTTCACCTAGCAATATATCTCGACCCTGTTAACGCGGAATAAATACATCTAGTTTAATAATAAAGTATAATTATAAGAATAATAAAACAAGATTGTATTTAATATAAACATATATTTGCTATGTGAAATATTGAAAACGTACAGACATCATTTTTTACTTTTAAAGAAGAATTGGTTCCTCTACAAAACCGGTTCTATTCGAAGACCAATGAAGTCTGCTCGTCCATAGATCACATATATAGAAACAAAACCCTTGCAAACTTAGCCAAATAGTTATTGACTATTAATATAAAGACTAGCGAAAATAAACTCCCTAACGGTCGTCTATTTTTGCTAGGCTGCGCGTTCTTGGGTGGTGAGACAATACATCGAATACTTTTTTTTGTTTAAAAAGAAAAAAAAAATTTTTCATTTTTTTTATTTTAGGCGGGGAAATTTTTTTTTTTTTTCGGCTGTAAATTTTTTTTTTTCCCGCCAAAAAAAAAATTGGGGGGTAACATTCCCCCCTCCACCAACCCCCCTAAAACAATCGAGAGCGAACGCAGACCCCAAAGTATTTTCGAAGAACTGTTATACGTCATTCATTTGTAACTGGAAGAAGTGGAAAAAAATTGATTTCTTTATCTATTTTAAATTTCGATTAGATTTTATCACTTCCCCTTTAGCTAATACCTTCGAATCGTGGTCTGGGCGCCGAAATTATTTATTGTTTATTTCTGACTTTGAAATTACGTTTACGAAAATTCTCGACGACGGACAGAAAGACAGACAGACAGACAGACAGACTGACTGACAGAATGACAGAGAAGGTGCTCGTTATATTATAAGTGGATATATGGGAACAAAACCCTTACAAACTTAGCCAAATAGTTCCTAACTAGTAATGTAAATATATATAGCATGGTGCTTTATTTAGAATTAAACATGAACGCCTAGCATTCGCCGCAAGCATGTCAAGCCGTCTTGGAAATCGCATCAACTGATTGTACAAGGCAACATTTTCTTAATAATGAGTCACTACTTATCACGGCAAAAATGACACTCGAACATAAGTGTTAATGAGATATATTAATGGATAGTTGAAAGATGATGAATACTATGAGATGATTGAAAATCTCAACAGACAACTAAAAGAAACAAGTGAACAAGAAAACAGTAATTCTTCTCCCTTTGTCAGAAACATCGTTCATGGATTGTGAAGAATAAAGGGGACCGCCTCGTAACCCTTGCTCCCCCTATTTTCCCTTCAGCCCTCACATTCATAGAGCGATGTTTCTGGCAAGGCGGAAGAAATTGCTATTTTCTGGGTCGGCTGTCGTTTTGAGCATGTGGTATGTGGATATTTTCAATCTGTTTATATTATTATTAATCACTCAATTTTCAGTCTTTCCATCTCGTTAACCTTTATTCGCGAGTGCTTCTTTAGCTTTGATGAGTCGTGACTCATTAATAAAAAGAAGACAAAGAGTCATTATGAAATAAGCTGGTTGCGAATGCTGGCGCCGATGTTTAGTTCTAACTTAAACTCCATGCTATACACTTCCTTATTATATTCATTTCTTGTAAGAATCATCTTTCAGTAATAAATGATGAGTACATAATAATAGCGAGGTACTTTCCGATTACCCTGTATATCTAACCCATGTTAGCTGCCCCAGATATATTGCTAGGTGAAGGGCTTAGATAACACATCCTATTAGAGGATACACAGCACTTCCACAAACGTGTTTTCATCTCCAAGACGTAGATCAACAGTTGGATTCTGCGAGGAAGTAACCCTGTTCCCTGAAGATTAAGTAGTACTAACAATTACCGATTTCTATCCTGGGTTCAATCAAAATTACAATAATAAACATGTATAATCCAAATCTTATTACACTAAGCTTAATTGTGTAAACTTTATGTTTTTACACGGCATAATCACGTTGGCACACTGGTTCCCGTTATATTACCGAAGTTAAGTAACGTTAAGCATGGTCAGTACTAAAATGGGTGACCATTTGAGAAATACTAGGTGTCGTATGTGCTCTTCGCTTATTTCGACATTTTTACAGTCGTCTTGGACTTCTCCTTGTCACTGGAATCTAGCAGTGCCGAATCAGAAGATGTGTGGTTTAGGATTGTGCAACCCTTGCTTCCAATGTCTCCCAAGACTGAACAGAGGCCATGAAGTGATTTTAATATGCATCTTTTATTACTGGCAGGCTATCCAATAGAAGTAGACAACTGACCCGTGACTCTAACACTTAGATCAATACGCTTAGCTACGGTATCTTTTATACCAAATGTTATATTCGTAAGAATAAAAGCTTAAAAGTATTTAGTTAACAGAAAACAGACGCGCATACAGACATACGCCTATTATGTTAGTATTGACTAGCTGGACCTGTGGAAATTCCACGATTGTATCCTTTGTACGCTTTATAGTGTTGCCGTACCTAAGAATCTTACTATTGTATAGATATACAGCGCGAACGCAGACCCCACTATATTATTGTGCCAACTTTGTTCAATTTAAACATACTAATCTTATTACTCTGGTTTATTCAGTTTCAGTATATTTTTTGTTCTGTGTGTCTATCTCCAACGCCCTTGTAAGAGTTTTTGATATATTTCCATTCTATGGAAATCCGGCGCGAACACAGATCCCACGATATTTTTGTACAATATTTGGACAGAACACCCACTATACTACTTTGATCATATCTCGGTAGCCAGAAAAGCGTATTTAAATTCGAGTTTCATGATGGACACAATTGCGACATCAGATGAAATTGAGAAAAATAAGCATATTTTGCATTGTATCTTCGCGATCGGGCGATCTCAACTTAACAATGAGTAGAGGGTGATGAGGTAGATGCGGACATTTATCATTTTGTAGTTGTGCGTTTATGTTTATTTAATATTATATAGATGTCCGTTTATGTTTATTTCATATCATATAGTTGTGCGTTTATGTTTATTTCATATTATATAGATATGCGTTTATGTTTATTTAATATTATATAGATATGCGTTTATGTTTATTTCATATTATATAGATGTCCGTTTATGTTTATTTAATATTATATAGATGTCCGTTTATGCTTATTTCATATCATATAGTTGTGCGTTTATGTTTATTTCATATGCTTAAAAGCCGTGCTCAATGGTATATGTTTCTCTCTGTGTGAAAGTTGTTATGAAATTTATTTAATATTTTTATGTTATTATGCAATTACGACATCCGAAGACTGTAAGATAATGAAGAGTGGCAAAAAATTGAATCGTGGAAGAGTTCATTGTGGGTGGGACGTCGAGAAAGAAAACGACTTTAAAAGGAGAAGGTCCCGCAGTGCAAGCGAGACTTGAAAGGCGGCGGTTTCAGAAACGCAAAGAGCCGGAGCGCTTGGTGATCAAGGTATCGAAGTACCGAAAGAATGGGAGTTTACCGATGTTTATGGCATCGATGAAGCTTTATTGGCCATGGTACCCAAGCCCGTCTTGCTGTTAGGCTTTCGTGTCCGCTGCCTAAAAATGCGACTGATAAGCAAGTTGGTACAGTGAAGGAATCCACATACTTGTATTTCATTAAACAGACAATTGGAAGTCATTGTGGAACAATTACTTCAGTTCACGCTCGGATAGACAATGCAGAGCAAATTGCTTTCCAATCGGATGTATATATGAACGAGTTTCTAGCGGAAATCAAGTCTGTGACCTCAGTAAGACAAAGATTTCATGAGACAAAAGTATGTAAAAATATTTTTTATGTGTTTGCGTAGCCGGCGTAAACCATCCGGTGAGTGGAAATAAAGCAAAGCAAAGTTTTTCTATATGCGTTCTGTTCATTGTCATTTTTGTTGGATGTTACCGGGTACCCTGAAAGAACGGGTAATGCAACAAGACGACGAAAAGATGAGGAAAATATGGCTTAGATGGTCAGAACACGTGCTGACGGTCGAAATATTCTTGCACATTAGAAATCGCCGGGAAGCTTTGATTGGCAGATGCTCTGCACAATGATCGATGTAAAACCGGTCTTCACCCGAACCAAGACTGTGATCGAACCAAGTAGAGACAAATATCCACCATTACGGACTCCGCGGTCGCTCGTGAGTAACGCAAACACCAAAGATTATTATGTCTATTGGTAACACTAACTTTCAAGGGGAGTAGAAAGTTGACCTTGGGTTTACTTTCAGCAGCCTCGTAACTCTCGCTTTTCTTATTTTGACCTTTAGTCCTCACATTCCATGGGCGATGTTTCTGACAAAGGGGGAAGAATTGCTGTGTTCTGGGTCGGAATCTATCCATCTGTTTTTGACCTTGAAGTAGTATTTTTTCCAGCTCCTTACATCAAGTGGCTTCATGCCTTGTTTGGAGCGATTTCAATAAGATAATAAAAATTTAAAAAAACGACATCTAAAACTGCAAGATGCTGTGATACCCTGACCGATTTAAATAAAAAAAAACAAGGAAAAGAAAGATTTGTTTAGAACAACAAATATAATAAAATTAAATTCAATCAATATATAAGTAAATGTTTTCTTTATGCGAGACAGGTCAATTTTGGATATTATAAAAATCAATACCCGCCATTGAAAAATAACGTTAAAAAAACGAATGTAAATTAACAAAGACAGATGTCATACTCTATAATTCAATAAATGTTATTGCGCTACGAACGACAATATTGGTTATTTGGAAACAATACATATCGGGCGTTTAAAAATCAAACATGGCAAAACAAAAATCAAAGCCGTTATTATATTACATACATCGTTAGCAAGTTTGAAGGTTGTCTCCCTTGCTCTTTCACACTCTCCACCTCTTTCACTTTCTCTGTCTGCATATCTATTTATCTATCTCTCGAAATAAAAAAAAAGTATCAACGGGAACCAAAATATAAACGTTTAGGAATGAAATACCAATATTTATTGTTTAATTTCTAAAATCATTGACCCAACGGACCCAAATTGTAGTATATATTAAATATTAAATTGTTTTTTTGTTTTATGTTTTTTGTTTTTTATCTTCCTCCCACAGCGGTAACATGTGACACAAGGTCGGGAAAGTTGGATTTGAAAAGCCAGCGCCCAAGAAGATGAGCACTCTGGCCTACAAAAAATGCATGGGCAGCCCCGTCGACATTCCCGGTAGGGGCGCCTCAGGCGATTAGCAATAAACTAACCCCTTCTCAAAGGGTGAGAAGGCAAAGCCTGGGAGGGTGGACCTCCTAGAACTTCACAGGGCAGTACTCCAGAACGGTGGAATCAAGGCCCGAAGGCCAAGACGATACCGATCTATAGGGTGTAGTGTCCATCAGAACATATACTACACTTTAGTCTTAGCCAAAAATTGTGTTTGACACCAATACGTCGTTATAAAAAAATACATTATTTTGGAATATTGAAATAATTTCCAACGCTATTGATGATGTTTACCCATTCATCTATTTTTTTGTTGTTGTTGTTATCGCTTGTGTTTAGATTAATGTTTTAAAACATGACGTAAATAATAAATCTATGACGTCACGCCAAAACTATATCTATGAGAAGGACCTAATGGGCCAGTTGGTAAAACCTCAGACGGAATATCTCAAGGTTTCGGTTTCGATTTTCGATCATGGTATACGCTTCATTTGTTGGGAATGTATTATTTACTATTAAAGCAATATTTTCCATTTCTGAAAGTAGTTAAGCTCTCTGATATTTCAAAATGAATCAAATTCTGTAATGTATTTATTACGTTTAAAAAAAAATTTGACTGCCGGAAAAAAGTGTGACTTAAGAACGGACAGACGGACAACATCTCTATTTATATAAGATACGAGTGACAAACTGAAAATTAACTAGTTGTTTTAACACTAATGTAACTTCCCTCTATCTATCTATGTGTTTATATCTATCCATCTATCTATGTGTGTATATATATATATATATATATATATATATATATATACCGTATTTCTTAATTGGGAGAGTTTCCCAGCAGAGTGCTCAATTATTAATGCAAAAGTAAAATTAACTAAATAATTAATAAGAGCATGATATTTATTAATATTAAATAAAGTGTTACAACAAACCTTGGTCCGGATGTTGTTGTAACACTTTATTTAATATTAATATATATATATATATACATATCTTGTGTGTATTAAGGCAGCAGTTTCTCATTAATGCAAACATTGTTAAAATAATAGAATTGGTCTGTTTACTTATACCTTTTTTAATTTAAAAACATTTTTCAGATGTTTTTTTTTGTATTAAAATTTTTTTTAAATAAATAAATAAATAAAATGTTCCATCAGCTTCACAGGTTTCACACACGTTTTCGATTATTCGCCGAATCATCCTCAAATGTCAAATGCAAATGAATAAAAAAGCTGCAGAAAGAAGAGAATTTTTAAAAAGACGGCGAAGAAACGCGCATAGAGGTGTTTCGCATTGTTTCAGGAAGTCGTTCACAATTTAAATTCAGCAACGTTGGGTGGCATCACAGAACAAAATCGCATTACGTTAAGCATTTTAAAATGTTACCATTGGTGTCATATGTGATGTTGTTAATTTTAGGTTGTTGTGTTTTTATGTAGATAGCTTCTAGTATTTTTAATTTTTTAAACTTGGTTTCGGAATGTACGATTTTAGTGTCGTTAACTAGAATTTGTCTTAAATCAGAGGGAGGGCAGTTATGTTTTTGTAGATGTTGGTGAGTCATACTAGAAACTTAAAAATAGTACTTCATATCCTCTTACTAGACACTCAAGTGAGGATAAAGAGTAAGTGAAGTCATCTTCGGATAGAGTGGCTCCCTCCTCTATATCTCGGTGTAGTCGCTAACAAAAATGGAGCCTTCGGGTCGCCCTCGACTATGGTCTAACACTTTACTTTTACTTTTGACAAAGTGAAAAGAGAATGAAGTTGTTTTAAAACGACTGCTACTTAGTGTGTCACTCACAAAATATAAAAACAAAAGCGACTAACCTAAGACCAAATCGGATAACAATAACTTCGATGCTAAAAGTAATAACATCACAGAGAAATTTGATTCTCTTTTTACTGATAACTCACGACCTATCTAAAAGTGACTCGGGCATGAAGGTTGATGAGATGGATTGGTTGTCGGTTGAATGATAAAGAATATTATGAGAAGATTCAAAATGATGAAGGAAATAAATAAAATCCGAACATCCGCAGTGACAATTTATATTTTTCAGAAGTATTTGTTAACATTGGATTTGAAGAACTCCGAAGTGAAGCAGTATCGCGGTAATGTTTTTCACAACATTACGCAACTGCATGTGTGACGGACGTTTCTACTTTATATATTTGTTGTGTTTCTATTTCTAGTGTGTTTACAGGGTGCCTAATGTATTTGCTGTTATTGGACAATCGATAATATTTTTTTTAAATGTCAGTATTTTTCAAAAGCAATTCCATAATCGAAAGAAAACCATGTATTTTTGCGGATGCGAAGACTTTATTTTAAATATGAATATAAAAATGCGGATTATATCTTAGGATACACCACGATCTAGCTATTAGAGTCGCCAAAGATTTATACGATACCAGGAAGGATATTAGCTGTTATCAATGTTTGTTTATTGCTTGCGTAGGATATATGATAATTAAATAGATATTCATCAATCTATTTAATTTATAGAAACACAATTCATTCTTAGACATATATGCAAACTTGCGTACATACATATACACGGGCACGCACACATACACACATAGATATACTCGCATATGTGCACACACTCTTTTCCAGGTGATACTTCAAGTTATGATGTCTATTCTGTAAGTCTGAAATTCAATAAATAAATGTAGTTAACGCTTCTATTTAATATATAAAGTTATCTAATCGGATTTTCCATGTTAGACTTGTCTATTTATATTATAGAAACACAATTTATTCTTAGACATATACTCAAACTTGTGCACATACATATACACGAGCACACATACGTACACATATAGACATACGCGCATATATGCACACACTGTATGTTTTCAGGTGATACTTCAAGTTATGACGTCTATTCTGTTAGCCTGAAATTCAATAGATATATATATAGTTATCTAATCGGATTTCTATGTTAGACTTTAAATAGTAATGCATCTGACAAATCGATTTTTGATTCTGACTAGCCATTTATTCTTTTTTAATTATTTCAGCATAAAAGGACTTGATGACTAACAAGCTTACAGCATGGCCATCTACATGGACAGATATGTCACAAGACCCACGGTGATAAAGAAATGACAAGTGTACAGCCGTTCATACTAGCACGACTTGTAAAAAATAAATCGGGCCTGCTGAGCCGTCTGCGTGCTTATAACCCGACATTGCAATCTCGTAGGGATGGCGTTCTTCTGTAAAGAAGTGGTAAGCATCATGCATATTTTTTCACGTGCACTGTTATGTAATGTTGTTTTTATGTGCAGCTAAGGCTATTATGAAACTTTCTTTAAGTTTAGATTTGTAATATTAGCACTTTAAAGTCCTTGCGTTTTCGTATCTTTATATTTTGAAACAATTGCTTTTCAATCGAAGATAAAATTGTATATCTTATCTAAATATTATTTATATATTTATACATATTATTTAATAAATTCATTAACTATTGTGTGTTCTAGTATTTTACTTAAGTAATATTGTGCGTATTTTTTTATGGTTCTCTGTTAGTTAAAAACAAAGATGGCTGCCTGAAAGGATCAGTAACGTCCATGTTTTTTCATCCGGGGAACTTGGATTCAATGCAAGTTGCAGGTTTTATAATTTTTTATTTGTAGCCTTACAATATATTCTTTTCAGGAAGCGAATTTTAGATTTCTGAAGAGCACATGGTTGAAAGATCTGCACTTGATATATTAATGTTGGTTACTTGTCTATGGGCCAAATTTGGAGAAAATATAAACAAAAAATGCATACAAACTTGGTCACTAGAATTTAGTGTCATATTGTTTGTTTATATATATATATATATATATATATATATATATATATATATATATATATATACGTGTGCGCGAGTACAAATAGGAATACAAAAATAAGCTAAGAATAAAGTCAATAGAACACAAGAATTTTAATTCGATATTTCGTCTCATTTAGGAAAGTTTGTCGAGATTTCGACAGTTTTATTATATTCTTATTTTGTTATATGTACTTCCTGGATAGAAAAAATATTTGCAGCAAACAATCGTATTTCATATTTCATCTCTTGGGACGGCTAAAAGCGACGATGGGCGTCTATCGTCTTTTCCTTTTCTTTCATTTCGCTCTCATTTTCATCTCACAAATTGTATAGTTCATCCTTTCGGCATAGTTCTTTAATAATGCGTGATAATTGCTCATCCGAAAATCAGCTGCTCGTTTCACAATTCACAGATAAAAAATAATGTTTTTCAACAAATCCTACCGCGATTCAGACCTGCTTAGTGTGCACAAGGCTACATATAAAAGCGTTGATTAATTACGTGAGAGTCTTCTGGAGGTTGATGGTTCAATTCTTACTAAAGGCGATACTAATTATGAATGATATAATAATTAATACTTAAATACGGTCGGAATCGGAATAATCAACCTTCATAGATTAAATAAATTCGGAATTCAGCATAAAGATTCCCAACTTTAAAAAAATGTAACTGAAGAAGGTTGGCGGTTTCTACGGCCGAAACGTTTTGGAACTATGCAACGAATATGAGAATAGTAGTCAAAATAATACACATAATACAAACTATCAATCGTCATCTTATGAATTGTTTGTTAGTGTTTAATGACATTTCAAAAATTATAAGGTCATCTCAGGTTATGAATTCCGAAACATATACAATATGATAATTAGTTTCTTAGAATGTTAATGAGAAATTTGTAAAGCGCCAAGAATGCGTGAAAATTTGCAAGAAAGAAAATGCTATATGTTCTTTTTTCTTTACAAAACAATTACATGCTGAAAGGAAATGTAAACGTATATACAGGGTGGGCAAAAATAAGGGTCCTATTTTTAAAAATTCATAACTTTTTTATTTATTGATTTTTTTTTTTTTTTTTTTAGAATAAGTAAAGGACCCCTTCCGAAGCAAGCATGAGCCGTATTAGCCCTAAGGAACGTACCCTCATTTAGAAAACATTATTTTTGCTTAAAAAACTCAAAACAGTGTAAAAAACAATACTTTAGTTTTTGTAAGTTTTAAGAAGTGTTTTTCGGCTAAAATTTGTTTTGTTTATTTCAAAAAATCTCGGAAGGGTCAGTCTACACACACATAAAGTTTGGTGAGTTTAACTTTTATTTTGTGGAAGTTATTCAAATTCAAGTTATTCAAATTTAAAGATAGGACCCTTATTTTGGCCCACCCTGTATATATATACATACATATATATACATACATATATACATATATATACATACATATATACATACATATATACATACATATATACACATATATATATATACATATATACATATATATACATACATATATACATATATATACATACATATATACATACATATGTATAACATTAAACCTTAATCGTTCCCACGGGGTGGAAGAAGCCAGGTTACAAGGGGAAAGGTAGAGGAAGATACGGTTGAAAATCAATAGAAAACAGAGGTTTGGCTCGTTAAGTTTTTAATCCTCTGAATATCGATCGAGTGTAAAATCGATCATAATTAGGGAACCCAGTTGTTAGCTGTGATCAAACAAAGGAGCGACATTCGGAATGCGAATAAAACATACCAGCGACTTGTAATTATCTTTCTTGTCACAATTGTGAAAGTAAACATTGTTTAAAACTGTCCAGTTTAAATACTAAACACATCTAAAAAAAAGGGTTTCTTTTTACGTATAATTGTTGTAAGAGCCTTGTTAAGCAAACGGATATTTAAGCTTTTATAGGCATATCTTTCCCGAACAAGACCGCCATTTTGCTTGCTGTCTTATTGTGGGTATTACATACGAGGGTCGGAGTAAAAGAGAAGGACAATAGTGAAGGCAACAGTTAGATTTACATACTTACAGTTATTGTCAGATAAACAGGTTGTCGAAGACAAACCTAATATGATATTACAGAACTATGTAAGGTTTTGCTTACTAGGATATACAAAGGGTAATCACAGACATAATTGCTAAAGAAACAATGAATTAATGCCCAAATAAGAAAGACATCTGTTGCCGAAGTCGGGTATAGATAATATACATTAACAATGTATAATTTAATATGACATACATTTATCTTGCTTTGTGGTTTTCTGGGAGTCTCTGCGACTGCTAACAAACGTCACGCGGATACAGAGTCGGGGTTTGTAAAGGTCATGCCAAGATGGTAAGCCAGTTGGATACGTCCATCGGCCTTAAATGACCAGGCAGAAAAAAAGAGAGATAGCATCGTTCTGACTTTTCGCACATGTGTGTAACAGGTTTTATCACTCTGGGAGAGGACAGCACATTTTCCTAACGTTGGTCAGAATAATTCAAATGTGGTAACTCAGATATCAGCCAAAGTCAGATCTCTGAAATGATACTGAAGCAACAGCCCTCTTCATGGCTGACGTGGCTATTTATTTTCAACGAGTATTCGTAGCTGAATCAAAATTCAAAAAATCGTAGGGCAATTAGAAAATACTAAAGAAAAAGCTCCACAAACATAAGCGGTCTTTTTATTCCGGCATTAAAAAAAACATGCAAAGTGAAATACAAATTTGACGCAATTCATATGTCGTAATATTTAGATGCGCATGTGTAAAAATAATGTTAAAAACGGAATTTTCCACATAAAATTAAATAAAGTAGTGGAAAAGAAATTTCCATTAAAAGTAAAAATTAGAGTTAGAGCTCCGTCTCAGGATATGACGTCACGGACATGAAGATGAGGCGGATACAGCAAAGTCTTTTTTTGCTGATGAAATGGGAGGAGTTGTTTGTCTTTTTCGTAGATTTGTCTTCGCCCGCTCTTCCGGGAAGCGAGCAACGCGAATATATTATTTCACCATAGCTTTAAAATATATAACAATGCAGAGTATGTCGCTATTGAGCAATGATATTGTTGACGTTTACAATTTTTATCCATGATTAAATCTATCAGGGAAGAGAGGAAGACGGCTGCTGCTACTATTATAAGCAGAGAAAAGGAAAGTAAACAACTCTGTCATTAAAAGACCAGAAATGGTAGCTAATGACACAACTATAGAAAGACGTCACTTTTCACTGAGCAACTCTTACGTGTCAACCAGATAACAGTTTTTTTCTTTCTGTCTACGAAACGGACGACAGAAAGTACGTGCAGATCGAAGAACGCTTTTATCTCTGCAATGTTGCACATAGTTACCCCTAACCCTAACCTAATCCCAACCCCAACCCCAAGCCCAAGCCTAACCCTAACCCTTTCCCTAACCCTAACCCTTTCCCTAACCCTAATCCTAACCCTAACCCTAACCCTAACCCTAACCCCAACCCTAACCCTGTCTCTAACCCTAACCCTAACCCTAACCCTATCCCCAACCCAAGCCCTAACCCTAACCCCATCCCTAACCCTAACCCTTACCCTAACCCTAACCCTCACCCTAACCCTGTCCATAACCCTAATCCTAACCCTATCCCCAACCCTAATCCGAACCCCCAACCCTAACCCTATCCCTAACCCTAAACCTAACCCTAATCCTATCCCTAACCCTAACCCTAACCCTAACCCTAACCCTAACCCTAACCCTAACCCTAATCCTATCCCTACCCCTAACACTAACCCTATTCCTAACCCTAACCCTATCCCTAACCCTAATCCTAACCCTAACCCCAACCCTAACCCTGTCCCTAACCCTAACCCTAACCCTATCCCCAACCCTAATCCTAACCTTTACTCTAACCCTAACCCTATCCCTAACCCTAACCCTTACCCTAATCCTATCTCTAACCCTAACCCTAACCCTAACCCTAACCCTAATCCTAACCCTAACCCTAACCCTTACCATAACCCTGTAATTGATATACCTCTAGTTTGCTATATTTAATATCAGGATTTAATTTATTCGTGTAGAGTTATATTTATTTTAGAAAGTCCTACGAATGCATATATTGTAAATAAAATAAAACCTGATATCAAAATGTTAAGAGTGTATTATATATGTTTTACTAAGAATATTATAGAGTATACTCCATTATCAAGTTAAGACAGGATGTTTTTGTCACCTCTTTTGTTCCTTTCTTTATATAGATTGTTACTATATATTCAGTAAGGCTGAACATATTTTCTGTCGCAAGAACTATCAATAGAAGACAGTAGAAAGAATATACTAGCCTCGGCTTAGACGTATAGATAATAAAATATTATAGTCCGATAGAAGCATTGTTGAAATATGAATTATATGTGTTTCAAAAAGCCGTATGTATATATTTAAAATACCAGGATTTCTTTTTTATATTATTACGGTGGATGTTATTTTTCGGAATTTAGATAAACGCATATGTATATCGATATAAAAGTTTCAAATGTTATGAGTGACTAAAAAACGTGCGAATAATTCTTTGTTAAAAACGTCGGAATAAGCAAAAGAATCGACTGGTGTGATGTTATTTTAGTATAGTTTTTATTTACAATAATTTAGTTCTTATATAGTATAGTCATAATACAAAACACCAGTTTTCTAGACAGTCCATCCTTTATGAGGGGGGGGGGATAAAGTTATCTCCAAAACACGATCGTCCTGTTCGCAGTACAACAACCCGGAAAGCGCAAGAGTAGTCTTTCTTTTGGCCACGTACTTCTTTTCGATGTTTTTGTTTTCTTACGTAACTTTCTTGCAGACGTTAACTTAATTTAAAAGTGGATTTTTTTTTACACACTCCACATCTTAGAACATTTACAAAAATGGTGAGGGTTTCTCTGGACTTTAACTAGTGCAGACAGCTTTTTGAGAAAGAGAGACAGACAAATGGATATGCAGATAGGTAGTTTGTCTCGTTACACTGAGCTACATAGTGGAGATCTTCTGGAAAATGGCCACGATCGATTTCGCTTGCTTGAATTGTCAACCAAAAAGCTGAAAGTCTCCCTTCCTCCGGAAGTCACGTAAGTTCGTCAACTTCCGTTAACTAAAGCTCTCATCCGTAAATCAATCATTTCATTTTATTAATAACTTTTCTTAATGTAACATCGTCTATTAAGTATTAAATAGTACGGCACGGTCAATACGTGAATAAGCAATAATAAAGCAACTAAGACACGTCACGTGAATACTATGAAACAATTATAGCAAAATATTTCATCTAATGATTATAACATTGTCTTTGAAATTCAAATGGCCATTTACATAATTGCAATTTTATACAAAATGGAACGAGATTACCGTTAATCCTTTCGGCTGAACGACATTTACATTGGCTTTTGTTTCGATTTCAGGATATTTCCCCAAAGTATTTGAAAAGAAAGTTCAACAATCCTATAAGTACCGGCACTTTCCGATGATGGATTATACCGGAAGCAGCACATCGATATATATATATATCACGTTGGGACACAACTTTTGTCTATTTGTCTTAAAATAAATCTCTAGTAAGATCTAAAGATATCTAATTTCTCAATGTTAGTTAAATAATGCGAAAATCGATAATATATTTCATTTTCTTATAGGTTTTCTTAATGTTATCTTAAGTAAAGACGTTGTACTTGACTCCGCGTGTTGCGTAAAACTGGCTTGATTTCTCTATGCACTGTGAGGATGCCAGCTTATTGGCACCATATTCTTTGTCGGCCGAAAAGATCTTAAGACAATACCCGGCAAATAACAGTTAAAAACTGATTCATTTGATCATCGGCAGGGGACATTTTTTGTGTGACTAATTTTTGTTTGCATTCTCGCAACACCTGTGTATCATTAATTTCTTGTTGATACCGACCGGTGGTTTTCTCTGGAACCTGAGTGCTAACAAGTCTCCTCAGGATTCCATTACTCTACGTGCTCTTCCAGTAAATATCTGGATGGCACTTTCTCTCCTCAGCTCTTTCGATCCTCCCTAGCACTTCATGGCCTATGTCTGTGATACGAAGCGATGCTAGTGAAACTGTATTTTTGAAGGGGTGAGAGTGCCAGATTATGTGATGTATCTGATCTACTCTGGTGATTACAGTTCCCTTTGTTCTCAGTAATGTTTTACTATATTTCTAGCTCTGCTAACGTAATGTTATTCTATTTTAATGTATCTGTGATTTTGTTATGTGAGTTGGTTTCCCCACTCGAGGGTTTTTTTTCTCTTAAAATGCCAGCTGATTTCAGAAGTGCATTTATGCATAGTCTCCATTTACCGTTTTTCTTTGGGTTTGTCTTTCTCAGCTTTTATTAAGTTTCTTCTAATCACATTGTGTTGTATGGCTGTCAGTAAAAATTCCGTTTTCGTTTTCAAGTGTCCTTTTTATAACCATTTCGGTATATCTTCATATTAGGACCCGAACAACCTCTGACCCTAACCCTGACACTAACCCTAACCCTTAACCGTGACTCTAACACTAACCCTTATCCTAACCCTTACTCTAACCCTTACGACGACAAGTCGATTATAGCTCGGGTCCTAATCTGGAGACGCACCGCCATTTCATTGGACAGCCTTATAAGTCGTTTATGTAGATTATTTTCTTTATAATTGCTTTTGTTTTCAGTTTCGCTGTTCTTCGTATTTTTTATTTTGGCGGTGAACTAAACCAGATACTCTCTCGTTATGATGATTTCTTCCTGTGTTTAATTGTTTTTTCTTTTGTCTTTTTCATGCATCTTGTCTTCACGACATTTCACTTTATGATATATTGTGTATTTTAACTTTATATATATATATATATATATACCGTATATATAATTTATGATTTCCTTGGGTAGATAGAAATCCTATAGGCTACTCGATTATTTAATAATAAGAGCGACATTTTTATTTATTTATGATAATACAGAAGTTAAGATCAACATGGTACATTTAATTTCAATCTACTCATAACAAAAGAGATTATATTAATAAACAAGATTGTATTACATTCTAAAAGCCAAGATTTGATTTGTCTTACGAAACAGTTTTCTCAAAGCAAACACTTTTGATACAATTTTACGGTTTTGTTTCAGTCAGCAGGGGATCAACCAACATTTGTATATCAATATAGGATCTTTCCTCTCTGAATTCATCCGAAAGACAAAAATATTCTCAATTAGAAAGATAATACATTGCGATTTGACAAAAATAAAGGTCCGAAAATCAAAACAAACTCACATCGAATGCCCTTCCATCCATAGCGTCTTTGAAATCACTACCTCGGGCAGGCAGCCATATTGTAATTTGAAGCAGAGCTAAGAGAAATGCGCACGACACACTGACCGGCGATCTTTTATGAGAGACTAATATTTAAACCCGACTAAAGGATAATTACAGTTTATAAAAATACACCGCGGCATCGCAAAAGAATTAAAAGAAATTTGGTAAAAAATTATTGAATAAAGTTTAGGTGCCACCTTTGGTTTCGTATTCCAATATTTTGAAGTAATACTCTCAATTTAAATTACGTAAATTATATAATGAAATTTATTTACATGTTAATTAAAATATGTCTATAAACAAACTGCAATTATCATTAGTGCGTTCGTCTGGAGAGGCAATTAAGTTACTATGCAGGCATATAATAATTATTTAGCGAGCATGAAGTGTACATTGGCAATTAAAGTTATTAATAGGGCCTTAGGGAGAGGTGTTTTCTCAGCAATTTAAATTTTCTTATTGTTAGACGTTATTATTGTTTGGCCTATGTTGGGCATTGTGGAGTAAGAGATTTTTATAGAGTTTATATCTAAGAGTGCTATATTTATGTGGATACTTAAAATATTTTTTCTATAATTTTAAAGAATTCTCTCGAGATATTTATTTTTACGTTATTATTATCGGGAGAATTAAACCAAATATTATGTTTTTTTTAGTCGTTTACGTGTGTCGGATTTTTTAGGAGTTTTCTGCCTGTCCATTATTACAGGTATTATTACTATTATCAGCCATTCTATTCTTATTTTTTTTCTTTAAGTATCATATTATGTGTGATTATGCTCAATGGCCATTTGCAGTGTGTACAGTAATTTTGTTTATATGTTATTTTGTCAGAGTATCCTGAATTAAGTAAAGCATTATTAAAAAGAGGAAAGTTTTTCTTGGAAATTAAATTATAAGCTGAAAGATTATATAGTCTGTTAGAAACTGAAGTTCCTTCAGGTGTAATGGTTGCTTTGGGGTGGTTAGAAAGTTTATGAACATAAAATAATGTTAGGTTAGGTATATGATATGGACCATGGCATTCAGAGTGTAAATTAAGTGTTACGTCAGGGAGATTAAATATTTTTCTCTGGGGTAATAGTGATAGAGAGGCAAGAAAAATTTAAGATCCTTAATGGTTTGATTGTACATTCTAGGCCTATCTTTAGATACAAACAGGGCGTCATCTCTATATAATCCGCCTTGGATATTTTAAGATTGTAATTTAAGTTCATGTAATTGTTATACGTCTACTACGTCTGTAACCTGAGCAGAGTCTAATGCCCTAATAATTATGTCATAATTATTAGAGGTGTCATTCCTTGTCCAGAGTTTAATACCAAATTGTGGAAGGGATCTCCTAGCTTATATGATTAAACTTATTTCTAAATCAGTTTGATCAGAGTTATTTTTTACTAAATTTATTGCTTTATTAAGAAGGATTGGGGATATTGATTGGTAAGAATCATAGCAAACGTAATGAAAATTAAATGTGATTTTATTTAAGGTTTAAAAACCAATTAATTACTGTATCAGAGGATTACCAGTGAGAGAAACATATTTTTTCTTTTATATTAGGAGTAATTCTATCTAGAATTTTTTTGCTAATGATCTTTTTTATCAGATTTAGAAGGTAAAATTAATCTAATTGAACGGTTATCTTGGATATTTTGTTTGTGATCTTTAAGAGGAAACCATGGAGTGTCTGGAGTTACAATTTCTGCATAGTTAAGAATATTCATATTGAGCTAGTAAGGATTTAGATTCATTGTTTATTCTGGTAAGTGTTTGAGGAGGAGCAATTTTGTCAGATTTATTGAGTTCTTTGTATATTAAATTAAGTAAGGTAAAATTCTCCTTGAAGCACTCTTACACTTCGTTTTGGGCTAATCTCCACGAAACTAACAACAAACTTTGATATGGATTTTAGTTTTCGATCGCATTTTTAGACTTTTTTCACTGAATCTCAGTGCCTGGATCACTTTGCATATAACGGTACTTCTGATATTCTGACTTGGATATTTTTAGGAGGAAACATCACGGTGATGTTCTTTTAGTGATTTTCTTAAAAGTTGTTTTTGCTCTCTTCTTCTTTTATATGTATTGTACTTTTATTTTTTCAAATGTTAGCATCTCAATTACCATTACTGACTTATTTGCGAAATTTTCCTCTGATGATAATAGCTCATTTTTGAAAATTCGTGGGTTAAGGAAATTAAAATTACTTGTTTGAACAATGGATGATTTAATCGATTGTGTGCAACCTTTATTTTTGATTACTCATCTAACTCTCTCTCTCTCTCTCTCTCTCTCTCTCTATATATATATATATATATATATATATATATATATATATATATATATATATATATATATATCAATTTTAAGTTAAAAATATTAAATTATTTTTACCTACATACGCCAGCGTTTCAAACTTTCGCTCTCATCAGTGTAGAGATGACAATCTCAGACAGTCGCACGGTTCGAACCCCTGCCACAGAATCAACGTAGACTCCGCAAGCAAACGCCATAACCATTAGGCCACGAAACATTACCACATTCAAGAAGGGAATTTAAGTTCTATTTATGCGAGAGGCGTCATATCTAGAAAGACTGACTAAAGATTCTACGAACGTTGTTGGAATATGCCTTATAGCGACGTGTATATATATATATATATATATAAATGTATAGGTAGCCATTTTTGTATGCTAGGAGTAAACTTTTACTGTATATATCTCAAATTAGCCATGACTATATATGCCTGATGTTTGAATTGAAAATAAAACCAAAAATGCTGGAATTTGTATTTTTATTGTATTTTCTTTGTTTACAAGTTAATGTTATGTACTGAAATATTTGTAAAGCGTTGGTCTTTCGTAACTATATTGATTATTAACCGTTCCCTCTGAATCGATTATCGATTGTTCCACTTGGTGGCTGGTAGCTTTGCCCAACAAGGACCTTCTCTGATTCGATTTCAAGAGGTCAGCAACTTTGCAAGTTTGATTGATATCGTCTCGAGGTGATTACGTTGTAATTTCGTCCAGTGGTCATTACGTTTTGTTCTACTGTTAGCAGGCACAAGTCTCCGAATACTTTATCCTTAATGTCGGAAATTACGTCGCTGGAAAGACATCCGGCCTGCAAGAAAAAGACAGATCACATTTCTGATGGCACACAGAGTGTTTCACGCGATGGAAATTGAGTCAAAAATTTTGGAGATAAAATGTTTGCTTCATCGGTTTTACGGCATATCAACCTGTTGTGGGGTACAAATCACCCCTATTGAAGAACTAATGGAAGCAACCATCTATAATAAATACCATGGTTGCAAAGACTCAAATAGAGGACATTCCTATTCATGTTTTACCGCATGGTAGGAATCCGGTCATCTCCTACCACATTTAGTGGCGTTATTGTATTGCTATGAATAAATACATTGTATATTTTAACCTGTCACAATTTGTGGTTGTTATATTTGTGACCCCTAGCACGGGTCTACAACACAACCCTTTTTAGGTCATTTAATGCTGACAGAAAATGTATACTTCTCTTTGTCTTTTGGTTAGGAGCAAAGTGTAGTATCTCTTCTGTCTTCGGTCATTTTTTTCTGTTCTTGGTCGGTAGAAAGGAAATCCTTCTAGACTGAAGGAATTTTTATAGTTTTGTCTCAATCCAGAGTGCCCATTTTGGGAAAGCCGGATGTTTCTTACAATAACAACTGATCTTGTATATAATTCTGACCTCGTGGGGAGAGAGGGGAATGTAAATCAGAACAATACATACATTTTCCTACAACAAAGTATAGTCTCGGTTCTGATACTACACTTCATCTTTTTTGTCTTCGGTCAGTGAAGGTCAGTTCTGAGACTCAGGTATTTTTAAAAAAATTTGTTCGAATCCAGAGTACCTCTTTAGGGGAGCTGGATTTTACCCATATAAAACGGACATTCTTTCTAACTCTATTTCTATGGGGAGGAAAATAAATAAGGGCAAAAATACTGTAAACGATTCATTGGACATGTGTTGTTTTACATTAACGAATATTAACTAATTATTCTACAACAGGCTGTGACATTAATCCTTTACTTGTTTTCTTTAGCATACATTTTTTATGTATGGCGCTACAGTCTTATTAATATATGGAAGTACTTTACTTTGCACAAAAAATACAAACCTTTGTTTTAATAAGAGATTACTTCGAAGTTACATATCCCATACAAATGCAGCGAATAAAGAAATACTTATCTTATTTTTTAACATATTGCCACTGAGACGCAAGGGCCTACAATATAAAGTAAGATGAGATTTTCCCTTATTTCATAGACCATTATTGCTTTTAATCCAAAAGCTGTTTCGTATGCGTTTTAGTCTCTTATCGGTACTCGCTCCAGAAATAATTATTTAGTTTCGTTAGCTTTTAATAATGTTTATATATAATCCGGTCTCTCGTAATATCCCCATTTAGTATTTTTAGCACGCGAGTAGGAGGTACTATTGCCCCATCAGTAAGAAGTTGTAATCCTTTCACTCACAACACCTTCACGATATACGGAATAATTATTCTTGGAGTACATTTTTAAATTAACACCAACCGTCAGAATCATTCAGTCTTAATCAATGCGTTCACTAGATCTTACAAAGCTATTACATACACAAAACTGATAAAAAATACTTTGTATACAATAATACACATGTTTCGCCAAGCGATATTCTTAGAATGCGCATGAAAAAAAATAATATTGCTTTGTTGACTACGCCGTTCTGTCGAAATTTATAGAACTACGTTCCCCTTTACATGGATGGATCGGTCGCGTCAATTTAGAAGCAATTACAAAAAGTCTTATTCAATGCTTTTGTATATACGTCCGAGCAGCAGTTTTCGCACACGTTCACTAATATCAACGTTTCCTTGCACTAATATACGTAGAACTTCATCGTAGTGATGAGCACAATGCGTTAGATTGGAACAGTACAGTTTCATGGTGTTATGCCGCGTGGTGGCGTACCAATTTTTTTATTTTTTATTTTTTCCTTTTGTCATGATATTAAAATTATCTTCCCCGCGTGGATTAGATAATTTGAAATAAAATTGCAAACATTTTAATCATATTCTATTTTCATGCGTTTAAATAATTCGTTATTCACGAGAAACAATTGTAAATAGAGGAGAAGGGACATGTGTTAGGGTTAGAAATACGAAGAACATACTACTACTACTACTACTACTACTTCTGTTAATAGGATTTATCTTCCTTCCTGATTATAGTTTCATATAATGTATTACATCATTCGTATGACGAAAAATCGTTCTGCTTTTCAGTCGTACACCCATCACCTTCATTATGTTCTTATATATAAAGTACAGTATTTGTCCCCTATTTCATTTACGAGAATAACTTTCTATTTAAGAGCTGCATGTACATTTCTACTTTGTATGCGTTCCGTCGTTTATCGTTCAAACAACATATAGTTCAAGATTGGGACTAAGAGTTTCTTGGATTACGCAACTTTCTAGGGCAACGTCGGGACCCGGGTATGCTAGTATTTTTATAAATCTGTAATTTGGATTAATCGAACTACTATTCTCATTTTGGTTGTTATTTTCACAATATTTAGGCCGATGTAACCCTTGACCTTCTTTTAGGGGCATCGTTTGAACTGAGAAACCTTCTACTAGAACTATTTATGTCGAACTCAGAAACCTGTACGGCATGTAGAACTGAATCCCTTATTTTATCGACGGATTAGATCATATACATTCCGTCAGCCATGGCCGAGTAAAAGAGTTAATTTATGTTAATGTTTGTTATTAACGCATGTAGTTAACATTGAAGCTGTGACTTAGTTGAAAAGGTAAGTGTATGCAAATATTGTGTTATGAAAAGTTATATACAGAGTGATCCTCCCCACCCAAGAAAACTAACCTCGCGCAAACTCTTTTTTCATTAATTAACTAAACATTCTCTATTTGCAGAATATGACGGAATCTAAACATGTGAACACAACGAAGTCGCCATGTGATCTCCAGCAAAGAATATATAGCGTCAAATATTATTAGAAGAAGAGTCACTCACAAATGTACGGGATACTTTTGTTCTATCGGTTCAAATATGAAAAAGCTTTTTACCCACAAAGATCAAATTTAGGACTGGGTAGAGGTAGATCACTGCGTGAACTACGGGACAGTGGAAAATCCGAATGAAACAGTGACACCTGTCCAAGTCGATTAAGATACGACAAGAAATGTATATTTTAGCTAATCGTGACGTGAGATTGTCTATTCAGCAGAATCCGAAACATTAGGCGCAAAAATGAGCTGCAAACTCTGTACCCGTTGCTTATCGTCAATTTCTGGTTGGGATACGCTCCCATACCTTAAACCTTCCCAGACACTGGCTTAAAGAACAGGTTGACGGCCGTTTTATCAGCTCAAATACTGATTGTCTGTGGGAACCTCACAGCCGAAACATCTGGATTTCTTTATCTGCGACTAATTTAAGACAGAGTGTATGCAGGGAGACTCAGCATTGTCATAGAACAAGTCATGAGGAAAGATGTGAAACGGTGCCTGGTCGGTGTGTAAGGACTTTAGGAAAAACCGTGTGTTGCGCTCCAAGAAATTCACAGAACTAGTGGTCATCTTGAACACAAGCTGCAGAATCAAGAAAACTACAAAGACTCTCGTATTGTGTTGATGTGTTAAAACAATATAAACAAGTTATCACCGAAGTTTCTATTTAATTCTTTCACATTCAGAAATGAGGACCATCGAATGTTGGGGCCTGTTGTTTACTCAGCCAATACATCGCTATTTATATAAAGTTAGATATGTGTATATGTTTATATATTTAAAGAGAGTGGAAAGTGGACCTTGGGTTTACTTTTGGCAGCCTCGTAACTCTCGTTTCCCTTGTTTTGTACTTTAGTCCTCACATCCCATGAGCGATGGTGCTGTTTTCTGGTTCGGAATCTATACATACAACACCTATCGTTGGCTAGTTTTTAACCTTATATTAGTATTTTTACCTCTTTACATTAAGTAGCTTCATGCCTTGTCTGGAGCGATTTTCATGAATAATTTTTTTTAATTGTATGTATATCATATATTTGTAGGCATAGCATTCACTTCTAAACTAATGAAATGATCATTATAAATTTGGGAAGCTAGCTACTAGGCGGAAATAGGTCGTAATGTGGGCTATATATAGTTTAATTTAGTTTTATGCAAAAGTGGAGAAAGGAGACGTTAGGCGTAACTGAAAATAACGAAACCTCTGATTTTTGTGAAATTTTTAAAATAGGTATCAGACATCGATTAATATATCTTCCCTAAATTTCAGTTTCTTTTGAGTATTTTAGGGACTTTTAGGTCGTAATATCGACACAGTCACCCATTTAAAAATGTAAATATTTTAGATTTTTATGTAATTTCATCCATAGTCATTAGACACCAATTAAGCAAGACTCCCTGAATTCCAATTCCTTTTTAAGACCCCTCGTGCTTAAGACTTACACTTTAGACATTTGCTAGGATCAAAATATGTAATGGATTTGGCTCAAAACTTATATATATCTGATGAGTTTACCGCATTGTTTAGGATGTTCATATCTTAGTTAAAAAGTAAATTGTGTATGGGGGTTATAATCATGCGTTATCTTCACACTGACAATTCCACAAAGATAGAAATATATTTATTTAGAAAAAAACTATATTAGCTAGGGTACTTGGATAATTATATTACATTTCGATCAAAGCGGGTATAACATTTTCCTCGAGTCCACGACTGT
>OY744529.1:35568884-35598884 GCA_963556195.1 Sepiola atlantica | reverse complement strand
TGTATAACAAAAATTGGAATAAATACGAGAACACACAGAATTAAAAATGGAATAAACAATAAGTGAATGAATGAACGAAAGAAAATGTACGAGATAAAATAAAGAATTAATATTAATATTAATAATTATGTTTTTTTAATTTTCTGTTCCAATGTATATTTAGATGATTTATTTCAAACATTTACATTTTCATTTGTGTTTTCTTTGTTTATTCCAAGCCTCGTGGACACAATTAATCGATAATTTTACGGAATAACTTTATAAGTTTCTTTGTTGATTTCTAACCTATTTTGTAATAGTAAAGATAGAAAATATAAAGAAAGTAAAAATGAAAGTAACACAGAATAAAAAAATAAATGAATAATTGAAAATGAATAGAAATAAATGACATAAAAAACAAGGAATAAGGAAAAATGAAATAGCTAATTTTCAGATCTTTTAATTAATATTAATGTTACATTATGACGGGCCCTGTATTTTGAAAACCGGTAAAGTAGCTAGTATAAATTATGAACTGTGTGAAAGAAATAGGATGAAGTGCAATTTAGGTGCATTGATAATTTGGGACAAACATAATGATTCATTCTGTGAATCATAACATACTGGATGTATGCTGGCAGGGATGAAACACTCGGATCAAAAAGGTTAGACACAAAAGCGATATTGAGTTCTGTTATGACATTCGTTGAAAGGTCAAAGGGTTCTGACGTCACAGATCCCTGGTGAGAAATTAACTTTCAGACAGTTCACCATGGAGGCGCTAGATGGACAGACGTCCATAAACTGAGCTCTGCAATGCACAGAGTTGGGGTGACATCGCCAGATATGGGCTAAGACGTAGAGTAAGATCCCAACGTCGGGACAAGAAAATAGCCGATTGCATCCGTCACATTTCAACAAAGCAGTATGAAAGAAAGACAGAGTTTGAGTGAAAGAACCGACGAATGGGAATCTCTCCGATTGAAGTGTGAAATAAACGAATGGAATCTCTCTCAAAAGTCTTGTCTCTGAGCGTTTTTGTGCATGATGACATAATTTGCCCACCACTACGATCACGAGCCAGCAACGGAGATGAGGGTGCAAGCAAATCCACGACCAACAGTGACAAATGTAAGTTAACTTTTTGGGGCCATAACATTTTTTTGGGGTCCTAATCTGTATAACTGAAAGAACTAAAAATCGAAAGAAGAAATGAACAATGCTGAATTTGATTTACAATGTTTAAAGTGTTTAAATGAGATACAATGTTTAATGTAAAATGTTTAATGAGAAAATGGTTTTAATAACGATAAGTGGTTAAAAAGTAATGTGTAATAGGTTGACAGTTTGAAGGCTTAAAATCGCCCTAAGGAAATGTGTATTAAAAGTGCCTGTTAAAAATGTCACTTAAAAGTGCCTTACAGAAAGTGTTAAAAAAGGTTGAAAACGCTTCTAAACGTTCGTTATTGCTTTCGTTTTATTGGAGACGTTTAATAGACTTTCGTAGATTTAATGTTCATGTGTGTTATGCAACATATGCGTTGTTGGGACTGTGACCAATGGGTTAAGTGGTTTAAGAGAACTGCCGCGGTCAAGGCGGGAGTGGTGACTATTCAACAAATCCCTTTTGGTGCCGCGTCCCTTTCAGGGTGACTATGTAACATTAATATTAATATAAATATTTATGTTTATGTTTTTATTTTTGTTCATGTGTATATTTAGATAATTTATTTCAAACATTTCAATTTTCATGTGTGGTTTTCTTTGTTTATGCCCAGCCCTGTGGACACAATCGATAATTTTACGGAATAACTTCATAATTTTCTTTGTAAATTTCTAGCCTATTCTAGCCTATTTTGTTATGGTTTTACCTGCATAAAACCAGTGTTCACGACTTGCCTTCATTTTGTCAGTGTGTGAATTTTTTTTAATTGTGTGTAACATCTCTGTAAAGAATAGGCCGTCATTTGAAGCGTAACGCAACACTGTAAGCCCCGCCCATTTTGGTGCTTTCGACGGCTTGCTTATATGACCGCTGAATTTGCAATTAATACGTCCCATTTCCGGAAAATACGTGGTGGACAAATCGGTACGCGCTCCGACTAGTTAATTAAATATGACTTTCGTATTGGGGTTCGAACCGTGTGACCTGCAGGGATTATCTCCTCGCATGAAACACATGTGTATATGGGTTAATTTGCAGAATGCTATTTATGAATAATTATATATATATATATATATATATATATATATATATATATATATATATATGTATATAAGTAAGAATGTAATAATCAAACAATATAGAGTTACATACTTTACAACAAAAAATAATTTCTTTAATCCATGGATTTTCAAAAAAATAAATGTTATCCTTTTTTTAAGTATTCGTAAATATTATTAATTTGATAAAATTGTACATTATGAGTTCTTAAGAAGCAAAATATTCATGTATGAATGTGCAAAAAGTCTTTGGGTGATGAATCTCTAAATATATTATGAGGTGCTAAAGGAAATCTATTGGAAAACTATATCACATTGTAAAGAATATTGGGTTCTAGTAAAATGCAAGAATCGTCAATATTAAGAATAATTTTGAAAACATATATACATAAATACATCATGACTTGATATCTTTTCCAAGGCAGATATGTTTAATGTGACATATCAATTTGTTGCTTCTTACAGAACTCATAATGGACTGTACAACTTTTTCAAATTAATAATATTTACCAATACTTAAACATTTATTGATTTTCTCCTTTTCAGGATAAGATTGATTTCTTTGAAAATGCATGGGTTAAATGACTTTTTCATAAATTAGTGTTTGTTTTTATATTTAATGATAATAAACTTATAAAGTATGTAACTTTACATTTGTTTTATTCTTTCCTGTAATAATGCTCTAACTCCAATATTCAGCATATTTCTATCACGATAGGCTTTAATATAAATAATATTTTATAATACTTTACAAAATATATATGTAGATAATTTTTAAATTTTTTGTGTTTTTTCTAGAGATGGATATCCTGGCGGATGCAAATATTCACCCGCGATTTCAAAGACCCCAATCGAGAGATCTTTTTACGATTTTAACGGCCCCTTTAAGCGCAATTGTTCGTATCTCTTGAACTTTGTTCACCGGGTATATTCGCCATGGAGGTTTGTAAATGTCGGTTGCTTCTATTATTATTGAATTGATGGAGATCTTCCTAAGATTCCGGTTACTTTTCATGTTGCGCATAATATATTTGTATTCAGTTGTCTACTCCTTCTCAGTTATGTTTCTATCTATCTATCTCTTTATCTCTCTCTCTCTTTCTTTCTATATATATATATATATATATATATATATATGCGAGGCTGACTACGTGGGGCGTACCATCCACCGCTTAGAGGTAAGAATTTCCCAACATATCTCCCCTTCGATACGTAGGCACAGGCAGTTGCCGACATCCGGGCGTTCACAAACCCACGAGTCGGTCATTGGTGAACATTTATTACAGTGCCACGTTTGCACTGGAGGGTACTCGGATGAGGCATTCTCTATTTTGCACAGAGCTCGTTCGAAATCGCATTTAAAAATTCTCGAAGCGGTTGCTATCAATTTACGGCAGCCGCCTCTGTGCAAACAAAAAGAGTACACCCATAACTTAGAACTAATGGGTGTACGTTAAGAATGTCTCTTCCCATTTTTTTTATTTTTTATAATTTTCTTTTTAATACCCTCGATAATTATTTATGGTCTTTTGACCACGTTTTTAATCGTGATTCCCCTTCATAGTCGACGATCACCTTGAAAAGTGTCGACTGAAAGACGTCTCGGTAGTTTTATTTAATTTTCTTTACCTTTTTTTTCTTTCTCAATACTCGTTTAAAAAAGGAGAAAATAATCCTCATAGAGAAAGAAGAAAAGTTTACGGAGTCATTCATCTTTGTTTCCCTTCTCCTGTGTCTTGTTTTCCTATTTTGTAATATAAATCATATAAAAGAAACCCTCATAGATAATAATGGCAGTGCGTCCAACATTATTTCACTGTTTATTAAAACTGTGTACCTATACAAATCTCTCTCTCTCTCTCTCTATATATATATATATATATATATATATATATGTATATATATATATATATATATATATATGTGTGTGTGTGTGTGTGTAATTGCGCAGCATTCTTTCATTTAAGCAAACATTGTTAAACAAAACAGAACCTTCGCGTGTATTATACCTTTTTTATTTTTTCAATTTTTCTAATAATTTTTTAGTCAAAACCATAACAAAAATTACTGAATGGACCATATATACCACTAGCACTTCCGATTCTTCGTCAAATCATCTTGAGAATACAAAACTAACGAACAAACAGTTGGAGAAAAAAAAGGACTTAAAAAAAAACAGCCGAGAACGCGCATGTGAAGTTGTTAGACGTCGAAAGAAAAAACCGGTGCAGTTCCAGAAGAGAGTTTACAATTTAAATTCTAGGACGCCAGAATTAGCGTCACATGATAAATTGTATTCATGTTCAGCATTTTAAAATATTGTTACTGGTTTTATATGTAATGTTGGTTATTGTAGATTTCTGGGTTTTAATTAAATTCGTGTATTTTCATTTTTTTAATTAGGTTAAGAATATATTACTTTGGTGTTATTAACTAAACTGCTTTATATAAACATAAACGACACGACAACATACAAATAAAACTAGTTGGCTTTGCGAACGAGCTATCACTTCGCAAAGTTCGCTACTTGAAATACTTGAAACATTAATTAAAAATAATAAACATTTTATTCATAACTTTGTTGTAAACACGAAACTAAATATTTCTCATTTATTAATTTAGAGAACTCAACATTAGCATTTTGATAATTCAATACAAATTTCTTTATCTTTTAAATATTACCGTAAAGAAAAGAAAAGAATAGAATAGAAAAAAATCAATTTGTCTTTTCACTTTTGCAATTTAGAAATATATTGCAACTTGTTGAAAATCAAGTGTGTCCCTCTTAAGAACATTTGACCACAAATGCTAAATATTTGTCGAGGAAATAAAACAATAGTGCGAAACATAACTATTTGTTGTATTAACATCACATTTATTTATATCTTATATGTGACCGTAAGGAAAAGAAAAAAAAGAAAGAGTAATTCAATTTGCCTTTTCACTTACAATTTAGAAATAGATCACAACTTATTTAAAAGCAAGTCGTCTATATAAAGAAAAGAACATTTGAACACAAATGCTAAATATTTATCGATGAAATTATAACAATATTGCGAAACAGCACTATGTGTTATATTAAAATCAAAACAATCATTGAATTAATAAAACAATAACAAATAATAGTTAATTAAAATAATAACCTTTTTCAAAACCAATATGCAAATTAGCTAACCTTGCGAGTGAAATAAAATATACATAAGCAGTATATAAAATGATGGTGCGTGTATCGTGTGAAGTCGAATTAATTAACTTGACTTTAGCGTTAATTCGAGAAATTAGTCCAACTTTCGCATATATTCGTTCAGATACGGAGGTGATGGTGGTTTAGTGGATAACGACGCGGATTGACGCCCTGGGTGTGCCAAGTTCGAATCCAGTCGGTTCCGTAGAATCACTTTTGGTAATAACTACGTTGTCCCTCCTGTAAAAATTCCGACAACAGAATCAAGTCGGTCAACAAAGTGGTAACGTGTTGATTTATACGAATTTACAGGGAGGTGACTGTGGTTTAGTGGATAACGACGAGGACTGACGAGTGTGCCAAGTTCGAATCCAGTCGGTTCCATAGAATCAGTTTCACTTAGGGATGTTGGCAACCACTACGTTGTTCCTCAGCAATTTGTACTGTGTTGATTCATACGAATTTACTTTATTTTATTTAGATAAAAAAGTAAATTCGTATGAATTAGAATGGTACAACTTACTTTACTTTATTTAGATAAAAAAAGTAAATTCGTATGAATTAGAATGGTACAACTTACTTTACTTTATTTAGATAAAAAAAGTAAATTCGTATGAATTAGAATGGTACAACTTATTTTACTTTATTTAGATAAAAAAAGTAAATTCGTATGAATTAGAATGGTACAACTTACTTTACTTTATTTAGATAAAAAAAGTAAATTCGTATGAATTAGAATGGTACAACTTACTTTACTTTATTTAGATAAAAAAGTAAATTCGTATGAATTAGAATGGTACAACTTACTTTACTTTACTTAGATAACAAAGTAAATTCGTATGAATCAAAATGGTACAACTTACTTTACTTTACTTAGATAACAAAGTAAATTCGTATGAATCAAAATGGTACAACTTACTTTACTTTACTTAGATAACAAAGTAAATTCGTATGAATCAAAATGGTACAACTTACTTTACTTTACTTAGATAACAAAGTAAATTCGTATGAATCAAAATGGTACAACTTACTTTACTTTATTTAGATAACAAAGTAAATTCGTATGAATCAGAACTTTGTTGACCGGCTTGATTCTTGTAGGTGGGAACACCTAATGTTTGTCAACATCTTTAAATGAAAGTGGTATTATAGCATCGACTGGATTCGAGCTTTGTACGCCCAGGTCGTCAGTTCACGTTGGTATCCACTTAACCACGGCCACCCATCATTAAGATAGGATTTACTTAGTTCATATAACGTTTCGGTATCGGTTATATCCTCTTCGGGGATAAAAAGAATGAAATAATAAATAAAGATGTTTGTAATTCGGAAACGTCATTGGAAGTGAATATGGTCAAATTGGCAAACAACGTCGAAAATACAACAAAGAAAGAAAAGAATGAAAAGATAAAAGCGATGAGGAAACGTAAGTAAAAAGAGAAAGAAATCGAGATGAAAGTATATAGAGATTTGTCAATCTAGAAATTGATTTCGGCAGAAAGGAGTCAGCTGAACGCGTTCTTAAATGTTGCGAATTCTCGCACGACAATTTGAATTTGCTGGTGATTTTTTTTTAGTGAGAGGTAAAGTAAGTGTATAGAAATGTACACATGACTGTGTGTGTATGCATGCGGACTAGGTAAGAGTATTGCTGAACTGAATGCGTGCAGAGGTTGTGACAATGGGATAACTTACAAATCATAACTCTATAATTATACGTTGCCATACCCGTTCCTTTAGGGCGACCCGGTAGCATCAAACAAAACACAACGATAGAGACAAGGACGTGCTCGAGAAACTCTGTTTCCTTATTCTTTACCACCAGTTGGTGTAAGTTGAGTATACACATATATATAATTAAATATTTCTTTGTTAGCAAAAGTCCTTTGGAATTATTGTTATTTTCCTTGTCTTACGAAGAAACCTCTTTTTTTTACCTTGACGGCGTTTGATTTTTGACTCTACCAAACGCAGTTTATTTTCACGAAAACCAGGCAGAATGATTTACCTTGCAACCTAGAGGGAAACACGACAATACATTCAGTTGTTTATGGCAATTCGGCCGTGGTAGGGGTACCCCTCTTCGGGACTGACCCACGACAAGTTTTTCTCTATATCCTCCCAACTCGATCTCTGCTACGTAAGCGTTCATTCTTCCTTCGTTTAAAACTTCCGTTTTAATTTCTGACTTTGCACTCTGGGTGCTTTCTTGGTCTGGCCTCGTGCACCTGACTCTTTTAAAGGTTACCGAGTCGTTTTTCTTACGACGTCATACTCCGAAATGAACTCGTCCTCCTCACACACCTGGGCTCGTTCAAAGGTCACCGATTCATTTCCGTTGTTCTTTTAGCCTAATTGACAATCTATCTAGTCTTCGGCTTTTCTTCATTATTGTGAGGTTAAGCCTTCCCGTGACGTCTTATGCGTTATTACTCAACATGTCTGCATCATTATTTTACAGTCACACCCAAGCTATAATTATTTTGGTAAGGTAATGTTTTAAGCTATATTTATAAGAATGTCCAAATCGCTCAGTTGGTAGAACTTCAGATTGGAGATCTCAAGGTTTCGGTTTCGATTTCTGGTCATGACATCCGCTTCATTTGTTGGGAATTTATTATTGACTATTAATGCAATCATATCCATATATTTCAAGTGATACAAATCCCGCAATGTATTTATTACGTTTACAAAATTGGGACGAACGGACAGACGGACAGACAGACAAAATGTATTGTATATAATATAACCGATGGGATTAAAGTCGTCAAACAGCACTTGTTATTTGTGACGTGTAAATGCTGTTAAGAAATTCAGTAAAAAGACCGAATTGGCGAAACAGTTTTCTTAAACACGACGAACCCCGTGTTTACATCGTCAATATGACCAAAACCGTTATTAAAGAATGTGGATGGAAAGTGTTGCCTCATCCTCCGTACTCGCCAAATTTTACATCATCAGATTTAATCTTTTTTTATCACTTTCAAATGACTTGCATGGTGTAACGTTTTATACTGATGCTGAACTGAGAGTTTGGTCGGACGAATTTTTCAGCTCAAAATCAGGAGATTTTTATCGTCAAAGAATAGAAAAACTTTGTGAACGATGGGATAAAGTTATCGACAGCACCGGTGATTATATTGTTGGTTAATTCTATGTAATTTAACATTGTAAGACAATAAAACATTTTGTTTAATAAAGGCTCATGACTTATTCCTCAACCCAATACAAATAATTAGCAACGTTGAACGCGGGAAAACCATCTGAATAGATGACAAATACACCTGAAGGTACATCCACCGAAATTTATTCGAAAAACAATTAGCAATGCCGAGGGGAAGGTAACAAATCGAAGAAAAATGATATATGTTTATTGAGAAAAACTACGTTTCAGACCCATTCGTAGACACAGAAACCTTTGCTCACGTGGTCTCTTTGTCACCTTTTGCTCCATCGCTTTTATTATCCGTTTGCGCACCTAAATCTGTCGTCCGCCATCCTCTGTGATTTATTCTCTCTTTCTCTGTGCCACTGACTGTCAAAACGGATTGCTGTGAGTCCAATCATTGTGTTAAAGTCCGTTTTATAAACTGTCCAGTCCCACAGATGCTGCCTATCCAAACAATCAGATTATTATAAGACGAGTTTAAGTCTCTTCGTGTGTGCCGCATGAGAGGTCGTGAAATGTCCGTTTATGCCGGCTGACAGATTAAAGATTATAAGGTTAAACATAACAGCCACGTGTTTAGAGCTTTGAGTTAAGCCACGAGCATTGAAAGCGAAAGTAATTTTGTGTCGGAATTCTTTAGATGGGGATTGATATTTTGTAATATTTGGATTATTCGGACTACTGTTCTCATCTTGGATGTTATTCTCACAACCTCCGACTTTCTAAAATTTATACTAGAATAGTCCACAGGAACTCGAAGCGTAACGGATATAAGTTCTAAGTAATTATAAGTTGTTAGTGACAGTCTTCTGGGGGGTGAAGGTTCAATCGTCACTGTGGGTAGTACTAAATATACAATTACGAATTACTTAAGACTTCTACCCGGCTATGAATGATGTAACGAGAGCAAGCTACCTCCGGTGATCAAATAAATGATCCTGTTCGAAATTCCGTACAGATCTTCTTAGAAGACAGAAAGATTTCTAAGAATGTTTGTCGGAGATATAGATAGACGCACGTCTCTGGTGTTCGTATAGATTTTCTGTGATGTTGAATAAGATCTGATAATTAAAATGCAAAGAAATAGAAATCGATTATAACGTGATAATATTTTGTGATAGAATTAAATATTGAAAGGAGAAAAACACCAAAACACTCAAATAACTATATTTCTGAATTTTAAAGATGAGGATTGCTAATTTGCATAATTTTGGTTATTCGGACTACATTTCTCATCTTTGGTGTTATCATAACAACGTTTCGGCCGCTGTAACCTCCAACCTAGATTAGAGAGATTCATATTTGGAACTCACTTAACAAAGAAATGAGAAGCTGCTACGTTACACGAGTATGCTTAAATAAAATAAACACATATTTGTTATGTTTTGTGATTTGCAGGCACTTTAGCCCTTCCATTCAGAGAACATGTAAGGAAAGCAAAAAAGAAAGTCAGCTCGAGGAACAACATCCTTACGGAAACTGATCAAATCCAAGTGGGGGGGGGCATAGCACAGACACTAAAATGTACTGCGTTAGCCCTGTGTTATTCCTTGGCTGAGTATGTTTCTGCATACAAAAAAGTAGACTCAGCATTGAACAACACCTGCCGCCTGTTTTCTGGCTACCTGAAGCCTACTAACCTGAAACAACCTGCATCTCCTCACTGGCATTCTCCCTCGGAATCTTTACGTCGAACTCGGGAATCTGTATAGAATTTCGAACGGAACCATATATTTAATCCACGAGGGTAGGTTGTTCTTGTTCTATAATACACGACAGGGTATAAGTCTAAAGTAATCCGTAATTATATTCTTAGTATAGCCCGCACTGAGGATTGAACCTTCAACCCTTAACTCACTTAGAACTGATAATCACTTAGCACTTAAACCCGTAGCGCAACGGATATAAGTGCTAATTAATAATCAATTCAAAGTGATAGTTGTAAATATGTTTTTTATTAATTGCAACTATGATATTAAAGTACATATCAGATGAATTAAAAAATCAAATAAAAGGATCAATAAGAAAAAAGTGTCTATTTGGGAATGAACAGAATTGTACTTTTTCTTTTTTATGTTCTTGTATTATTTTCATATTTACATAAAGAGTATAAATATTATAAAGATAGAGGTCTATTTACATAACAATAATAGACATTCTAAAGATGTAGATATATGTATATCTGCATGTTAAGTGATGAAAAATGAAAACACATACATACAAACCAAAAACGCACTAAAGGTTTTTGTACGTACGCATATTTAATGAGCTAGAAACAGGAAGAAGACGAATCCCAAAGACGTTAATAGATTTTCTTTAAAAAATGTTACTTTGAATATTTCTTTTATACTAATGTGTTATCGCTTCTCAAGGCCCGACGGCTACTCGATGATAAGGGTGAATGAGATTGTTAGTTTGCGATGAACAATACTATGAGAGGCTTGGAAACGATGGGTTAAGTGTCAGAATTTGATTGTTTAAATGGGTGACTCGACAAGAATTTGTTAACATTGGACTTAAAAACGACCATGTTGTATTCAGCTGGGAGGCAGTCCCGCGGTATTGTATTCCACAGATGAGAATTTCTTTTCATTTAGTTTTAGACATACATAAATAGAAAGGATTTTTTAACTGTGGTTGAGGATAGACGAGTTCTTGCTCTGAATGTTTTACAGTGAGAACCAGATATTGGGGCTCCATCGAGCACCTACAATCAAAATAACGATAAATTAGAAAAATACTAGTAACGTCTCTTCTGGGAGAAAGAGGGCCGTAGAGAAGGGAAGAGATCATCTCCCACTAGATTTCGAAGTCGATTTTTGTACTCTGTGAAGACAAAAGATAGCACTTCAAGGGGCACTTCTCCAAATGTAGGAACATTACTCCATCTAAGTACATATCTAGCTCCTGAACAAATAAACAATTGCGTTAGGGGTGAGGTACTTTCTAGAGCGGTAAAATAATCCAATTATTTTTTTCATGCGAACTTAGCAAATGATATGATGTAATATGCGAGGATTATTTGAGGACATATTGTTTTAAGTTCACTCAAATCATTTCTAATATTTTTTATTCCAGATAACCCATTCAAACGAAGATGTTAACCCAGAAATGGAAAGACATGCCGTCATAGTTGCTTTAGTTGCAAAACAGTGATTTAGACATCAGTAATTATTTACATGTTGCCAGCTCATTTGTTCATAAGGTTCGGTTTAAGCTAGAAGCGTATGATAGCAACGTCCCCCCATAGCTGGTTATGTGTATCTTCCGAAGTGCCCATGGTAACCCTAACCCTAACTCATGGTAATGCGCACCAAATATCCGGCTACTGTGATGGTTTTTGGAGTTGTGAGCAGAGAAGGTCATGTCTAGCCACTTTATTTGTCTACCTCCCACAGCGGTAAGAAGTGACACAAGGTCGTAAAATGGGATTTTAAAAACCAGCGCCCGAGGAGGTGAGCACTCTGGCCATTAAAAATTGCCTGGGCAGCCCCGTCGACATTCACTGGTAGGGGCGCCTCAGGCAGTAAACAATAAACTTACTCCTCCCCAAAGAGGGGAGGCAAAGCCTGGGAGGGTGGACCTCCTAGAACTACACAGGACAAACCCATAGACCGGCGGAAATCAAGCCCCGAAGACTAAGACAATACTGGTCTATGGGGTGCAGCATCCATCGGAACAGATACTACACTTTGATCCCGGCCAAAAGATGTCCAGCCACTTTACATGTTTCCACAAGGTCTTAGGGTAAATTCCGCTGGATACCTTGATGTTCTTAAAACAGTTGTTAAGCCCTAGCTAGAGAAACGTATGCAAGGCTATATGTCTCTCAACAAGACACTGTATCCTCTTACAAATCCATTGTAATGCAGAACTGGCTAGCAGAAAATATGACTCCCAACATGTGGCCCCCTAATTCGTCAGATTTAAATCCTATAGATTATTACGTGTCGAGTATTGTTGAAAGGGAGACTAATTGCCATTATCGTAATACCATAGCTTCATTAAAGGCCGCCACTTTCCAGGTGATGCCCGAAATTAATAGGGGAAACTTGATTACAGCCTGAGGGCGGTTTCGAACCCGAATAGAAACAGTCATTGAAGCTAAAAGTGGATTCATAGGTTAATTAGATAAAATATATCATTAAAGATATTTGTGTCCATTTGATTTAAATATATACATTTCTTTGTTAAAATATTGTTGTTTATTTAACATACAAAAATTGTCTCAAATAGTCATCACACTCTGTATTATGCGACAATTATTTTCTTACATCTTACATAACATGCAATACCCTGTCTTAAACAGCCGGCCAGAAGATATAACATTTGATTAGGTAGGACAATTCCCTTTTACCAATGTATGATAATTTAACGGGATGAGGCGAAAAGCTCAATCTGTCTGAAAGAAAATCAACTCAGAAGAGTTGATTTTCTTTCAGACAAAAGTAATTTACTTAGCTGTCAATTGTGACTTAAAACAGAATTATTTTTCACAAATTCTGTCATGCTCAAACGGACTGTATACTGCCATAACGAAAAATTAATATCATATAAGTTGGTATTTTAATGAAGCTGCAAATAAACTTTGTTTTGGAGACATTTATTGTATTATAATTTCAATACACATATTATTACTGTCTGTCTTGTGTATACCTTTTTCATTACGTTTCCATTACAACTGATCTTTCAAACATTCTGCTCGCAGGAACTAGTAAATTCACTGAATTTTACAAACAAAAGTAAAATAACAAATATAGAAAAACAAATGAAATATATTAAGCGGGATTGAAGGAAGGAAATAATGAATTAATGTATGAAGAACAAAATATTATAAATCGCTTAAATAGAGAATAAATGAATAAATAATGAATATATGAATGAATGAACGTCGAAAAGCTCACAAGAAATACATTATTGAAAGAAAAGTAAAGAATAAAAAAGAAAAGAGGAAAATGAAATGTTGCGTGTTAACCTTGTGTCATAAATGGAGAAAATGAAGTTGCCGTAATCATTACAGAAAAATTAAAGTTCACATATTGTATTCATCACTTATTTATACATCAAAACGACTAAGTAAAGAGAAAGTTAATGGAATATAGAGGGGTTTATTCAGCTTGATATTCGTTCCTAATGTCTGACCAATGAGGGGAGAACGAGACAGGGACAGACACATAGAGATAAATAACTGTTTCATCATATTTTGTCTAGCCATATCATTTTCCCCATCCACGCGTCGCATGCTCCAAAACGGACTGCCATGTTCTCTATCCTACCCTCTCACGTGACGTCATATCCGTTTCTATTAATTATCCCAGTTTATCATACCTAACATCAGGTTGATTACCTTGACCCCGACTGACATTTAATTTCTTCATATGATGCCATAACCTTTTCTAATAGTTATGGGTCTACTCGCCCAATATCTACATTTTCGACTTGCAGTTTTGCCTGCGTGATACTTCCAGACTTAGAGCTTGCAGTCCTAAAATACAAGCTCTTTATTTATACTTTCAAAAAGAATAAGTCGAGACAAAACTGGTGGAAACAGAGGAGGTTTACTCAACTAGATCTTCGTTCCAAATAACTGATCAGCGGGAGGGACAGAGAGAGAGATCGATAATCACTGTTTTATCATATCTTGTCAGCCCATATCATTTTACATGTCAACACCTTGAGTGCTCCCCTAGAAACTATCCTCTTTTCTCTCACACTCTATCTTTGATTATATTAAGTCATATCTATTTTTATTAACTCCAACAGTCTAACAATCCTCACTTCGGGTTCATCAAGTTGACCCAGGATGACCTTTAATTTTCTGTTGTTCTCAAGTTACCATTTTGCATACTAATCGATCAACGCGCGGAATATCTAACAGAAGTAGTGATGCAACTATTAACAAATAAATAAAGAAAACAAGAAAGAAAGAAAATAGTACATGAAAAGTATGTAATAATGTTACGTATTACATAGATGTAATATACTTTAAGGGTCCAGTGTAAATATGAAATGCATTTGGTAACGTTACAAGAAAAGATATAAGGTTTTTTTAGTTTTAGCATGTGACGTAGAACAATTTGAATTTGATTAGTTACAGTTAAAACATTAGTGAGAAAACATATCAATGTAATGTTCTTCTAGATGGGAAACATATCAATGTAAGGTTCTTCTATATAGGAAACATATCAATGTAATGTTCTTCTAGATAGGACACATATCAATGTAATGTTCTTCTAGATAGACAACATATCAATGTAATGTTCTTCAAAATAATAAACATATCAATGTAATGTTCTTTTACATAAGAAACATATCAATGTAATGTTCTTCTAGATAGCAAACATATCAATGTAATGTTCTTCTAGATAGGAAACATATCAATGTAATCTTCTACTACATAGAAAACATATCAATGTAATGTTCTTCTAGATAGGAAACATATCAATGTAATGTTCTTCTAGATAAGAAACATATCAATGTAATGTTCTTCTAGATAGGAAACATATCAATGTAATGTTCTTCTAGATAGCAAACATATCAATGTAATGTTCTTCTAGATAGGAAATATATCAATGTAATGTTCTTCTAGATAGGAAACATATCAATGTAATGTTCTTCTAGAGAGGAAACATATCAATGTAATGTTCTTCTAGATATGAAAACATATCAATGTAATGTTCTTCTAGATAGGAAACATATCAATGTAATGTTATTCTAGATAGGAAACATATCAATGTAATGTCCTTCTAGATAAGAAACATATCAATGTAATGTTCTTCTAGATAGAAAACATATCAATGTAATCTTCTACTACATAGGAAACATATCAATGTAATGTTCTTCTAGATAAGAGACATATCAATGTAATGTTTTTCTAGATAGGAAACATATCAATGTAATATTCTACTACATAGAAAACATATCAATGTAATGTTCTTCTAGATAGGAAACATATCAATGTAATGTTCTTCTAGATAGGAAACATATCAATGCACTGTTCTTCTAGATAGGATACATATCAATGTAATCTACTACTACATAGGAAACATATCAATGTAATGTTCTTCTAGATAGGAAACATATCAATGTCATGTTATTCTAGATAGGAAACATATCAATGTAATGTTCTTCTAGATAGGAAACATATCAATGTAATCTTCTACTACATAGAATACATATCAATGTAATGTTCTTCTAGATAGCAAACATATCAATGTAATGTTCTTCTAGATAGGAAACATATCAATGTAATCTTCTACTACATAGAAAACATATCAATGTAATGTTCTTCTAGATAGGAAACATATCAATGTAATGTTCTTCTAGATAAGAAACATATCAATGTAATGTTCTTCTAGATAGGAAACATATAAATGTAATGTTCTTCTAGATAGGAAACATATCAATGTAATGTTCTTCTAGATAGCAAACATATCAATGTAATGTTCTTCTAGATAGGAAATATATCAATGTAATGTTCTTCTAGATAGGAAACATATCAATGTAATGTTCTTCTAGAGAGGAAACATATCAATGTAATGTTCTTCTAGATAAGAAACATATCAATGTAATGTTCTTCTAGATAGAAAACATATCAATGTAATCTTCTACTACATAGGAAACATATCAATGTAATGTTCTTCTAGATAAGAGACATATCAATGTAATGTTTTTCTAGATAGGAAACATATCAATGTAATATTCTACTACATAGAAAACATATCAATGTAATGTTCTTCTAGATAGGAAACATATAAATGTAATGTTCTTCTAGATAGGAAACATATCAATGTAATGTTCTTCTAGATAGCAAACATATCAATGTAATGTTCTTCTAGATAGGAAATATATCAATGTAATGTTCTTCTAGAAAGGAAACATATCAATGTAATGTTCTTCTAGAGAGGAAACATATCAATGTAATGTTCTTCTAGATAAGAAACATATCAATGTAATGTTCTTCTAGATAGAAAACATATCAATGTAATCTTCTACTACATAGGAAACATATCAATGTAATGTTCTTCTAGATAAGAGACATATCAATGTAATGTTTTTCTAGATAGGAAACATATCAATGTAATATTCTACTACATAGAAAACATATCAATGTAATGTTCTTCTAGATAGGAAACATATCAATGTAATGTTCTTCTAGATAGGAAACATATCAATGTACTGTTCTTCTAGATAGGAAACATATCAATGTAATGTTCTTCTAGATAGGAAACATATCAATGTAATCTTCTACTACATGGAAAACATATCAATGTAATGTTCTTCTAGAGAGGAAACATATCAATGTAATGTCCTTCTAGATAAGAAACATATCAATGTAATGTTCTTCTAGATAGAAAACATATCAATGTAATCTTCTACTACATAGGAAACATATCAATGTAATGTTCTTCTAGATAAGAGACATATCAATGTAATGTTTTTCTAGATAGGAAACATATCAATGTAATATTCTACTACATAGAAAACATATCAATGTAATGTTCTATTAGATAGGAAACATATCAATGTAATGTTCTTCTAGATAGGAAACATATCAATGTACTGTTCTTCTAGATAGGAAACATATCAATGTAATGTTCTTCTAGATAGGAAACATATCAATGTAATCTTCTACTACATGGAAAACATATCAATGTAATGTTCTTCTAGAGAGGAAACATATCAATGTAATGTCCTTCTAGATAAGAAACATATCAATGTAATGTTCTTCTAGATAGGAAACATATCAATGTAATCTTCTACTACATAGGAAACATATCAATGTAATGTTCTTCTAGATAAGAGACATATCAATGTAATGTTTTTCTCGATAGGAAACATATCAATGTAATATTCTACTACATAGGAAACATATCAATGTAATGTTCTTCTAGATAGGAAACATATCAATGTAATGTTCTTCTAGATAGGAAACATATCAATGTACTGTTCTTCTAGATAGGAAACATATCAATGTAATGCTCTTCTAGATAGGAAACATATTTATGTAATCTTCTACTACATAGGAAACATATCAATGTAATGTTCTTCTAGATAGGAAACATATCAATGTAATGTTCTTCTAGATAGGAAACATATCAATGTAATCTTCTACTACATAGAAAACATATCAATGTAATGTTCTTCTAGAGAGGAAACATATCAATGTAATGTCCTTCTAGATAAGAAACATATCAATGTAATGTTCTTCTAGATAGAAAACATATCAATGTAATCTTCTACTACATAGGAAACATATCAATGTAATGTTCTTCTAGATAAGAGACATATCAATGTAATGTTTTTCTAGATAGGAAACATATCAATGTAATATTCTACTACATAGGAAACATATCAATGTAATGTTCTTCTAGATAGGAAACATATCAATGTAATGTTCTTCTAGATAGGAAACATATCAATGTACTGTTCTTCTAGATAGGAAACATATCAATGTAATGTTCTTCTAGATAGGAAACATATCAATGTGATCTTCTACTACATAGGAAACATATCAATGTAATGTTCTTCTAGATAAGAGACATATCAATGTAATGTTTTTCTAGATAGGAAACATATCAATGTAATATTCTACTACATAGAAAACATATCAATGTAATGTTCTTCTAGATAGGAAACATATCAATGTAATGTTCTTCTAGATAGGAAACATATCAATGTACTGTTCTTCTAGATAGGATACATATCTATGTAATGTTCTTCTAGATAGGAAACATATCAATGTAATCTTCTACTACATGGAAAACATATCAATGTAATGTTCTTCTAGATAGGAAACATATCAAAGTAATGTTCTTCTAGATTGGAAACATATCAGTGTAATGTTCTTCTAGATAGGAAACATATCAATGTAATCTTCTACTACATAGAAAACATATCAATGTAATGTTCTTCTAGAGAGGAAACATATCAATGTAATGTCCTTCTAGATAAGAAACATATCAATGTAATGTTCTTCTATATAGAAAACATATCAATGTAATCTTCTACTACATAGGAAACATATCAATGTAATGTTCTTCTAGATAAGAGACATATCAATGTAATGTTTTTCTAGATAGGAAACATATCAATGTAATCTTCTACTACATAGGAAACATATCAATGTAATGTTCTTCTAGATAAGAGACATATCAATGTAATGTTTTTCTAGATAGGAAACATATCAATGTAATATTCTACTACATAGAAAACATATCAATGTAATGTTCTTCTAGATAGGAAACATATCAATGTAATGTTCTTCTAGATAGGAAACATATCAATGTACTGTTCTTCTAGATAGGATACATATCTATGTAATGTTCTTCTAGATAGGAAACATATCAATGTAATCTTCTACTACATGGAAAACATATCAATGTAATGTTCTTCTAGATAGGAAACATATCAATGTAATGTTCTTCTAGATTGGAAACATATCAATGTAATGTTCTTCTAGATAGGAAACATATCAATGTAATGTTCTTCTAGATACGAAAACATATTAATTTAATCTTCTACTACATAGGAAACATATCAATGTAATGTTCTTCTAGATAGGAAACATATCAATGTAATGTTCTTCTAGATAGGAAACATATCAATGTAATGTTCTTCTAGATAGGAAACATATCAATGTAATCTTCTACTACATGGAAAACATATCAATGTAATGTTCTTCTAGATAGGAAACATATCACTGTAATGTTCTTCTAGATAGGAAACATATCAATGTAATTTTCTTCTAGATAGGAAACATATCAATGTAATGTTCTTCTAGATAGGAAACATATCAATGTAATGTTCTTCTAGATAGGAAACATATCAATGAAATGTTCTTCTAGATAGGAAACATTTACATGTAATGTTCTTCTAGATAGGAAACATATCAATGTAATGTACTTCTAGATAGGAAACATATCAATGTAATGTTCTTCTAGATAGAAACATATCAATGTAATCTTCTACTACATAGGAAACATATCTATGTAATGTTCTTCTAGATAGGAAACATATCAATGTCATGTTATTCTAGATAGGAAACATATCAATGTAATGTTCTTCTAGATAGGAAACATATCAATGTAATCTTCTACTACATAGAATACATATCAATGTAATGTTCTTCTAGATAGCAAACATATCAATGTAATGTTCTTCTAGATAGGAAACATATCAATGTAATCTTCTACTACATAGAAAACATATCAATGTAATGTTCTTCTAGATAGGAAACATATCAATGTAATGTTCTTCTAGATAAGAAACATATCAATGTAATGTTCTTCTAGATAGGAAACATATCAATGTAATGTTCTTCTAGATAGGAAACATATCAATGTAATGTTCTTCTAGATAGCAAACATATCAATGTAATGTTCTTCTAGATAGGAAATATATCAATGTAATGTTCTTCTAGATAGGAAACATATCAATGTAATGTTCTTCTAGAGAGGAAACATATCAATGTAATGTTCTTCTAGATAAGAAACATATCAATGTAATGTTCTTCTAGATAGAAAACATATCAATGTAATCTTCTACTACATAGGAAACATATCAATGTAATGTTCTTCTAGATAAGAGACATATCAATGTAATGTTTTTCTAGATAGGAAACATATCAATGTAATATTCTACTACATAGAAAACATATCAATGTAATGTTCTTCTAGATAGGAAACATATCAATGTAATGTTCTTCTAGATAGGAAACATATCAATGTACTGTTCTTCTAGATAGGAAACATATCAATGTAATGTTCTTCTAGATAGGAAACATATCAATGTAATCTTCTACTACATGGAAAACATATCAATGTAATGTTCTTCTAGATAGGAAACATATCAATGTAATGTTCTTCTAGATCGGAAACATATCAATGTAATGTTCTTCTAGATAGGAAACATATCAATGTAATGCTCTTCTAGATAGGAAACATATTTATGTAATCTTCTACTACATAGGAAACATATCAATGTAATGTTCTTCTAGATAGGAAACATATCAATGTAATGTTCTTCTAGATAGGAAACATATCAATGTAATCTTCTACTACATAGAAAACATATCAATGTAATGTTCTTCTAGAGAGGAAACATATCAATGTAATGTCCTTCTAGATAAGAAACATATCAATGTAATGTTCTTCTAGATAGAAAACATATCAATGTAATCTTCTACTACATAGGAAACATATCAATGTAATGTTCTTCTAGATAAGAGACATATCAATGTAATGTTTTTCTAGATAGGAAACATATCAATGTAATATTCTACTACATAGGAAACATATCAATGTAATGTTCTTCTAGATAGGAAACATATCAATGTAATGTTCTTCTAGATAGGAAACATATCAATGTACTGTTCTTCTAGATAGGAAACATATCAATGTAATGTTCTTCTAGATAGGAAACATATCAATGTAATCTTCTACTACATAGAAAACATATCAATGTAATGTTCTTCTAGATAGGAAACATATCAATGTAATGTTCTTCTAGATTGGAAACATATCAATGTAATGTTCTTCTAGATAGGAAACATATCAATGTAATGTTCTTCTAGATAGGAAACATATTAATGTAATCGTCTACTACATAGGAAACATATAAATGTAATGTTCTTCTAGATAGGAAACATATCAATGTAATGTTCCTCTAGATAGGAAACATATCAATGTAATCTTCTACTACATAGAAAACATATCAATGTAATGTTCTTTTAGATAGGAAACATATCAATGTAATGTTCTTCTAGATAGTCAACATATCAATGAAATGTTCTTCTAGATAGGAAACATTTACATGTAATGTTCTTCTAGATAGGAAACATATCAATGTAATGTACTTCTAGATAGGAAACATATCAATGTAATGTTCTTCTAGATAGAAACATATCAATGTAATCTTCTACTACATAGGAAACATATCAATGTAATGTTCTTCTAGATAGGAAACATATCAATGTCATGTTATTCTAGATAGGAAACATATCAATGTAATGTACTTCTAGATAGGAAACATATCAATGTAATGTTCTTCTAGATAGGAAACATATCAATGTAATGTTCTTCTAGATAGGAAACATACCAATGAAATGTTCTTCTAGATAGGAAACATATCAATGTAATGTTCTTCTAGATAGGAAACATATCAATGTAATCTTCTACTACATAGGAAACATATCAATGTCATGTTCTTCTAGATAGGAAACATATCAATGTAATGTTCTTCTAGATAGGAAACATATCAATGTAATCTTCTACTACATAGAATACATATCAATGTAATGTTCTTCTAGATAGGAAACATACCAATGTAATGTTCTTCTAGATAGGAAACATATCAATGTAATGTTTTTCTAGATAGGAAACATATCAATGTAATGTTCTTCTAGAGAGGAAACATATCAATGTAATGTTTTTCTAGATAGGAAACATATCAATGTAATGTTCTTCTAGATAGGAAACATATCAATGTAATGTTCTTCTAGATAGGAAACATATCAATGTAATGTTCTTCTAGATAGGAAACATATCAATGTAATGTTCTTCTAGATAGGAAACATGTCAATGTAATGTTCTTCTAGATAGGAAACATATCAATGTAATTCTTTTCTAGATAGGAAAGATATCAATTTAATGTTCTTTTACATAGGAAACATATCAATGTAATGTTCTTCTAGACAGGAAACATATCAATGTAATGTTCTTCTTGATAGGAAACATATCAATGTAATGTTCTTCTAGATAGAAGACATATCAATGTAATGTTCTATTAGATAGTAGACATATCAATGTAATGTTCTTCTAGATAGGAAACATATTAATGTAATGTTCTTCTAGATAAGAGACATATCAATGTAATGTTCTTCTAGACAGGAGACATATCAGTGTAATGTTCTTCTAGATAGGAGACATATCAATGTAATGTTCTTCTAGATAGGAGACATATCAATGTAATGTTCTTCTGGATAGGAGACATATCAATGTAATGTTCTTCTAGATAGGAGACATGTCAATGTAATGTTCTTCTAGATAGGAGACATATCAATGTAATGTTCTTCTAGATAGGAGACATATCAATGTAATGTTCTTCTAGATCGGAGACATATCAATGTAATGTTCTTCTAGATAAGAGATATATCAATCTAATTTTCTTCTACATAGTAGACATATCAATGTAATGTTCTTCTAGATAGGAGACATATAAATGTAATTTTCTTCTAGATAGGAGACATATCAATGTAATGTTCATTCTAGATCGGAGACATATCAATGTAATGTGCTTCTAGATAGGAGACATATCAATGTAATGTTATTCTAGATAAGAAATTTATCAATGTAATGTTCTTCTAGATAGGAAACATATGAATGTAATGTTCTTCTAGATAGGAAACATATCAATGTAATGTTCTTCTAGATAGGAAACATATCAATGTAATGTTCTTCTAGATAGGAGACATATCAATGTAATGTTCTTCTAGATAGGAAACATATCAATGTAATGTTCTTTTAGATAGGAAATATATCAATGTAATGTTTTTCTAGATAGGAAACATATCAATGTAATGTTCTGCTAGATAGGAAACATATCAATGTAATGTTCTTCTAGATAGGAAACATATCAATGTAATGTGCTTCTAGATAAGAAACATATCAATGTAATGTTCTTTTAGATAAGAAACATATCAATGTAATGTTCTTTTAGATATGAAACATATCAATGTAATGTTCTTGTAGATAGGAAACATATCAATGTAATGTTCTTTTAGATAAGAAACATATCAATGTAATGTTCTTCTAGATAGGAAACATATCAATGTAATTTTCTTTTAGATAAGAAACATATCAATGTAATGTTATTCTAGATAGGAAACATATCAATGTAATGTTCTTCTAGATAGGAAACATATCAATGTAATGTTCTTCTAGATATGAAAACATATCAATGTAATGTTCTTTTAGATAGGAAACATATCAATGTAATGTTCTTCTAGATAGGAAACATATCAATGTAATGTTCTTCTAGATAGGAGACATATCAATGTGATGTTCTTCTAGATAAGAGACATATCAATGTAATGTTCTTCTTAGATAGAAGACATATCAATGTAATGTTCTTCTAGATAGGAGACATATCAATGTAACGTTCTTCTAGATATGAGACATATCAATGTAATGTTCTTCTAGATAAGAGACATATCAATGTAATGTTCTTCTAGATAGGAGACATATAAATGTAATTTTCTTCTAGATAGGAGACATATCTATGTAATGTGCTTCTAGATAGGAAACATATCAATGTAATGTTCTTCTAGATAGGAAACATATCAATGTAATGTTCTTCTAGATAGAAAACATATCAATGTAATGTTCTTCTAGATAGGAAACATATCAATGTAATGTTCTTCTTGATAGGAAACATATCAATGTACTGTATATCTAGATAGGAAACATATCAATGTAATGTTCTTTTAGATAGGAAACATATCAATGTAATGTTCTTTTAGATAGGAAACATATCAATGTAATGTTCTTTTAGATCGGAAACATATCAATGTAATGTTCTTCTAGATAGGAAACATATCAATGTAATGTTCTTCTAGATAGGAAACATATCAATGTAATGTTCTTTTAGATTAGAAACATATCAATGTAATGTTCTTTTAGGTAGGAAACATATCAATGTAATGTTCTTCTAGATAGGAGACATATCAATGTAACGTTCTTCTAGATAGGAAACATATCAATGTAATGTTCTTTTAGATAAGGAACATATCAATGTAATGTTTTGCTAGATAGGAAACATATCAATGTAATGTTCTGCTGGATAGGAAACATATCAATGTAATGTTCTTTAAGATAGGAAACATATCAATGTAATGTGCTTCTAGATAGGAAACATATCAATGTAATGTTCTGCTGGATAGGAAACATATCAATGTAATGTTCTTGTAGATAGGAAACATATCAATGTAATGTACTTCTATATAGGAACGTTTATACGCGCGTTCACCTTCTCAAGATAGCAAGAAGCGACTTTTATCTAAGTAATTTAATAAAGTATATTTGGAGATGACATGCTTCGTGTATGTTCTTTTTACCTGTCAGAGAGTAGAACCTGAAGAAAAACGCCACTCCGGCCTATAGAAGTTAACGAACTACATACCTTTCCATCTGGAATAAAACATAAAATAAAATGGGAAACATAAAACAATCAACAAAAAGAAACACGCAGAAAAAGAAAGAAAAAACGGAAAGTATGAAAAAAAGAAGGTAAGAAAGAATCAAAGAGAAAAGGAAGGAACATCGACACGAAAGAAACGACAGAATTGAATGACGAAATAAAGTATTGGAGAGACAGAAAGAAAGAACGAACAGACGAAAGTAAATATGAAAAAGAAACAAGAACGAATGAAATAATAAAAAAAAAGAAATAAGGAAAGAATGAAAGAAAGTTAGAGAGACACGAACAAAATAAGACAGGGAGAATTGACTACAAATCGAAAGACAGAAAAAAAAGAGGGAGAGACAGGGATGAAACCACTAACGCCATGAAAAGAGAGAAACAAATGAAAATGAAAAAGAATGAAAGAAAGAAAAAGAAAAAGAATAAACAGAATAATGAACAAAAGAAAGAAATAAGACAGAAAAACAAAGACATAAGAAAAAACAGCTGAAATGAAAGACTGAATGAGGAGTATATAATAGTTAAGGATGAGAACGGACAGTATGAACTAAAACACGACAGAAAAAAGGAAAAAAAGAGAATGACGAATCAAGAAAAAAAAAGGAAAAAAGCGACAGGATGAACAAAAGATAGAAAGAAAGAAAAAAAGAGAGACAAGGATGAAAGCAAACTAGTTAAAATGAAAGAATGGAAGACAGAAAGAATAACGAAATAAAAATCAAATAGACGGAAAGAAATCGCAACCAAAATGACAAAAAGAACGAGCGAAAAAAGAGGGACGAAAGAATAGATGAAAGTAAGATAGACAAGCACAGACAGAATGAGTTAATAACGAAATAAATAAAGAAAGAATAAACGAAAGAAAAAATGCGAGAAAGTAGAAAAGACAGAATGAAAGAAAGAAAGAAAGAAAGAGACAATGACGAAAGAATTCGCAACCAAAATGAAAAAAAAAGAACGAACGAAAGAAGAGGGGCAAAAGAAAGAATGAATAAAAGTAAAATAGACAAGCACAGACAGGATGACTTAAAAACGAAAGAAAAAAAGAATGAACGAGAGAAAGAAAGAAAAGAAAGAAAGAAAGAGATAAAGGCGAAAGAAATTGCAGTCAAAATGAAAATAAAGAACGAGCGAAAAGAGAGGGACGAAAAAAAATGAATGAAAGTAAGATAGACAAGCACAGACAGAATAAGCTAAAGATGAAAAAAGAAAAGAAAGAATAAACGAAATGAAGATAGAATAAAAGGAAAAAAAGAAAGAAAGAGACAGGGCTGAAAGAAATCGCAACGAACATGAAAGAAAAGAACGAAAGAAGAGGGGCGAAAGAAAGAATGAATAAAAGTAAGATAGACAAGCACAGACAGAATGAGCTAATAACGAAAGAAAGAAAAGAAGGAATAAACGAAACAAAGAAAGAATAGAAGGAAAGAAAGAAAGAGACAAGGCTGAAAGAAATCGCAACCAAAATAAAAGAAAGAATAAACGCAAGAAAGAAAGAAAGAAAAGAAAGAACAAAAAAGGCTGAACTGAATAAAAAATAAAAGCAACAAAAAAAAAGCAACAAAAAAGCATAAAAAAGTGGTTAAATCAAAAGCATCAATAAAAAGGAGGAAGTGATTTGTCAAAGACGATAGAAACAATAAAAAAAAGATCCGTTGTTTCTTCGCCGGATCGTGAGAGATATACAGATGGTCGAAAGAAAGTGCAAAGGAGAAAGATTTTTTTCTCCCTTTCATTTAAAACACATAATTTTCTTTTCGTCTCTCCCGCGAGGGGAGGGGAGGGGGCATGTTCAGTGTCTGCGATGTCTTTGTGTTTTCATGTTCTACAGCAAAACTCATTCCAGCTTAAAGCTTGCAGAAGATGAATACATGGAAACAGGAAGATTATTCTGGATACGGAAAGACACAAGAAAAGGTTCACAAGTGTTACATACCAAAAACGGTCTGATACATACTAGGAGCTCTGATTGGCTGAGCTAGATAAAAACCAATATAAATTTACAATGGACTATTTAACAGTTCCGATAAAGAAACACGAGACACTAACGAAGGGGTATATAACAATTCCGATAAAGATTCTAGACGTTCACCAAGGAGTATATAATAGTTCAATTAAAATTCACAAGACGTTCACAAAATAGTATGTTTAAAATAGTCAGACTTAAATTGATGTCAACTAGTGGTGCCACCCGAGAGGTGGCTTGGAATCAAGGACCTCATAATCAACCAAAAAGCCAAACTTTGAAGGTTTTAAGGGTCTACTTTATGAGTAATAACCCGACCAGGGAAACTATGGAGAGAATGAATGAAATAATATTGTGAATATTCAGCGTGTATGTGTTCTTTCATGCATCGAGCCATCTTACATCCACGAAGAATGAATTTCAACGCGTGGTCTCACAGGGCTTCAGATACAGACCACTAAATATTCAAGAGGTGTTGTAACAGTTCAGATAAAGAAAACGACTACACGTGCACGATGAAATATTTAACAGTTCAGTTAAATACACTAGACGTCAACAACAAAATATTTAACAGTTTCAGTTAAATACACTAGACATCAACAACAAAATATTTAACAGTTTAAGTTAAATACACTAGACATCAACAACAAAATATTTAACAGTTTCAGTTAAATACACTAGACATCAACAACAAAATATTTAACAGTTTCAGTTAAATACACTAGACATCAACAATAAATATTTAACAGTTCAGTTAAATACACTAGACATCAACAACAAAATATTTAACAGTTTCAGTTAAATACACTAGACGTCAACAACAAAATATTTAACAGTTCAGTTAAATACACTAGACGTCAACAACAAAATATTTAACAGTTTAAGTAAGGGAACACAAGAAATTCACGAAGGAGTATTTAAAGGTTCAGATAAAAGCCAATAGAAATTTACAAAGGACTATTTAACAGTTCCGATAAAGAAACACGAGACACTAACGAAGGAGTATATAACAATTCCGATAAAGATTACTAGACGTTCACCAAGGAGTATATAATAGTTCAAATAAAATTCACAAGACGTTCACAAAAGAGTATTTGATATTTCTAATAATGAATCACTCGATATTCATGAGTATAAAACAGTTCAGATAGAGGGAGGTACCAAGTACGAATCCAGTTCGTTCCACATAAACACTTTCTCTTAGGATTTTGTAACTTTCACATGGCCCCTCCTGTACATACCCGATATTTTTTCTATAAATAATTCTAACTAGAAATATATCGGGGAAACCCATACCAACAATCGAATCATCTGATTCAGACGAAATGAATGAATGGGTGAGTTCAGATGGAAAAACAACTCCACGTTCACGAAGAAGTGTGTAACAACTCAGACAATAACACCACGAGTTTCAGAAGGAGTATTTAAGAGTTTGGATTAAGAAGCACCAGACATAAACGAAGGAGTATATAACAGAGATGAGATGCTTCCGAAAGATCCTTTACATCTTTTATAGGGGTCGTATAACAAATGAGGAAGTGTAGAACAGACTCGGACAAGCAGTCGGGCAATATGAGGATCTACTGACAAGTGTGAAGAACAAAATGGAAAAGTAAGTGCTATGGCTATGTCAAACGATCATCAGGTCATGCAAAGACAACCTTGCAAGGAACTGTACAGAGAAAAAGTAGGAGGAGCAGATCAGAATGGGGGTGGGAGTTCAACATCTGAGAGTGAGCAGGGTTAGGATTAGGGTTAGTATTAGGGTTAGGATTAGGATTAGGGTTAGGGTTAGGGTTAGGGTTAGGGTTAGGGTTAGGATTAGGGTTAGGGTTAGGGTTAGGGTTAGGATTAGGATTAGGGTTAGGATTAGGGTTAGGGTTAAGATTAGGATTAGAGTTAGGGTAAGGGTTAGGGTTAGGATTAGGGTTAGGGTTAGGGTTAGGGTTAGGGTTAGGATTAGGATTAGGGTTAGGGTTAGGATTAGAGTTAGGGTTAGGATTAGGGTTAGGATTAGGGTTAGGATTAGGATTAGGGTTAGGGTTAGGGTTAGGGTTAGGGTTAGGGTTAGGGTTAGGATTAGGGTTAGGGTTAGGGTTAGAGTTACGATTAGTACGCTCAAGAAGGCAAAACATTTTGAGGGTTGGAGAAAGGTGGTTACCAGGTTATCTGCAACACCCCAATGGTCTTCCAAACCTGACGATGATGAAGATGACGTATCAGTTCCAATAAAGAAAAGCATAGGTGTTCACGAAAGAGATATTTAATACATCAGACAAGAAGAGGTATTTAATAGTTCAGAAATTTAATAGTTTAGGTATTTAATAGTTAATTAAAGGTATTAAATCGTTAATTAAAGGTATTTAATAGTTAATTAAAGGTATTTAATAGTTAATAATGAATAGTTAATAGTTAATTAAAGGTATTTAATAGTATTTAATAGTTAATGTAATTATAGTTCAGGTATTTAACAGTTCAGATAAGAAAAGGTATTTAATAGTTCAGATAAGAACACTAGATTTTGACGACGGATTAATTAACAATTTAGATTTTTAAAATATATGAGACATTCACGAAACGTATATAAGATCAGGAGTATTATTGGGAGCATTATGAACTTGAGTTATAAAAAGAGATTAGGAAAGTTAGCATTACAACATTATTATGACGCAGAATGTGGACTGATGTAATTGTATCCGTAAAGTTTTTGGAAGATAACAACAAATGTGGATAAGTTGTGTTTTTAAAACCTAAAATAGAAATACAAGAAACCACGTGTTAAAATAAATTCGCCCACTGTATTGACAAAACAAAGGAAACAGGATATAGGAAAATCCATTGTTAACAAAAAATAGGATAGGCATACGAGCGTCACTAACAAAGCCTTCGTTCGAAGGAAGCCCAACGATTGGCTGAGGGAACAACAAAGAATCCGATTGGTTAACTAGCAAGCCATGTATATAAAAACACCTGACAAAAATACCTCCATGCATTTAGCCTGACGATTCCCCCCGGGGATGAAACACGGGAGCCTTTGTGTAGCTTGATTGCCATATATATTTTCATTGCTTACTAAATATATATATATATATATATATATATATATATATATATATATATATATATATATATATATATATATATATATATATATATAAGCAGATTTCGCGCACAAAAAAATCGTAGGATTAATTTCAGAGGAAACATCCTTTTAATCAATGAAACGGGCGGTGAAAAAAACAAAAAAGAAAATTGCTAAAATGTTCCTTAAGGCCTTAT
>OY744529.1:35531384-35563884 GCA_963556195.1 Sepiola atlantica | reverse complement strand
CTTTTTCCTCTTATCCACTCTTTTTCGCGCGCATTAAAAAAACTATAACAACCAAAGAAAACAAAACAAAACAACAAACGTTGTAGTATAAGACAACAAAAAAAATCAAACAAAAAAAATAACTTTAAGCAAAGCAAAAAAAAAAAAAAAATCCCCCAAAACTGGAGTCCTTTTGTTCTTCTTTTTAAATATCCGATATTATTCCCAATGAAGGTAAATATGATGGTTTTTTTTGTCTGTTTTCTTCTTTAAATTCAATAGTGATGTTGTTTTTATTATTTAGATATTGCGCGTTGTTTATTTTTCTTTCTATGAACGAAGCAGTCACAGCCTGTGAAATTATTGTATTCTCTCCTAATTCAAAAAAGTGCGTGCAGCTACTGCTTGTCTATTCGTCGCCAGCGCACTCTGCAGGCCGAACGTTAGTTCTTCAATTCAATTTAAATACTCAACTTCCTTTTCGGCAATGCCACTTCTCTTAACAGATATCAAATAGCAAATACCAGTAATATCCATGCACCCCCCTTTATCAAATGACAAGAGTTAAAATCAAAATGGTTTCGTTAAAAGTACAGATCGTAACAAACACTATTAAAACTAATACGCGCTACGTCAAGTAAAACACCTTCTGTCGGTTTTCTATCGCCGCTTTGTAGGTAGGTATCGATGTGACAGTTTCGCTAAGAGGGGGACCAGGCGAGTACATCTCACGGAAAACATTAATTATATTATATTATCTATAAAATATTATCGATTAAATATTAAGAATTAGAAACGTGATTCGTGTAAGCATTTCACCGTCTCCAAATATCCGCGCGCAATATTCGTGTCAATTTTTACAGTGCTATTGTCGTTTTAATACACCCAGTTCCAAGTCATTATTTCTTTGCAACGTTTCAGACCGGCAGTGATTTTAACAGCTTTTCTAAGCCTGCGATCATTCTTTCTTACTAACTAGGACTTCTCAACAACTTGAGTAATTATCAGTGGTCGCCAACTGGTAAAATAAATTAAATAAATAAATAAATAAATAAACAGGTGTTCGTCCCTAGAGTGTGAGTGACAACACGTCTACCCAGTTTTCCTTGCGTTATCGCAACATCCGTTTACCATTAAATTCTTGCTGATAACGACTGATACCTTTCTCTGGAATATGAGTAGCGATACCCCCTCCACTATAGCAATACTCAACGTGCCTTTCCAGTGTAGATATACAAGGTGCTATCCCTCCTTGGTCTTTCCATCCTCCCAGACACTTCACGACCATTTCGTGCGGTACTAACCAATATTGACACCACTACGTCTGTTCGTTTTTTTTGTTGTTTTTTTTTTTAATCATTGTTTTTTATTAACTAGGAGCTCTAACACGAATCCTTACCAACGATCGCTCACTAGTGATAATAGTTGGTGTTCCCTGGATTCCGAATGACAAGTCTCTCCAAATTTCCGGTACATTTCACTTATTACGATCCCTATTACAACTCATGTTGAGTTCTCGAATCAGCCGTTTACCATTTGCTCCTCGCTGATAACGGTCGATGGGTTTCTATTATTTACTCAGTAGGAGTTCTCACGAGTTGTCACCAATGATCGCTCACGAGCAGAAACATGTGGTGTTCCTTATTATTATTATCATTATTATTATTATTATTAGTAGTAGTAGTAGTAGTAGTAGTAGTAGTAGTAGTAGTAGCAGTAGCAGCAGTAGCATTTACCCATTAGGAGTTTTCTCACAAATTATTATCGATGATTGCTCCCTGGTAAAAACAGACAGTGTCCCCTGGAATCTAAGTGACAAACTTAGCTCCAGATTTTAAGCATTTCTTCTTCTTCTTCTTCTTCTTCTTCTTCTTCTTCTTCTTCTTATTATTATTATTATTATTATTATTATTATTATTATTATTATTATTATTATTATTATTATTATTATTATTATTATTATCATTTACCCGTTAGGAGTTTTCACACACGTCATCATCAGTGATTGCTCACTGAGAATAACCGGTGATGCTCGTTGGAGCCTGAGTAACAACAAGTCTCTCAAAATTCCCAGCACTCTCTACCTCGTTTTCGATAACCGCTACAAATCATTTTACGTTATCGCAACAGCCGTTTTCCATTGTTTTTGTTTGTTTGTTGTTTTATACGCTGGCACCGACCATCGGTCTTCTCTACGATTTGGGTGGCAAATAAGCTCTCCCAATATCCCTGTACTCTTCGCACCCTTCCAATGGAGGGCTGATTAGTACTCGCCCTTTCCATCTTCCTTGACCCGTCATGATCATTTTGTGTAGTACCTGCCGAGGCTATTGTCATGTGTGTGTTTGAAGGGTATTATTATTATTATTATTATTATTATTATTATTATTATTATTATTATTATTATTATTATTATTATATATATGTATATATATATATATATGTGTATATATATATATGTATATGTATATATATATATATATATATGTGTGTGTATATATGTATATATATATGTATATATATGTATATATATATATATATATATATATATATACACATATATATATATATATATATATATATATATATATATATATATATATATATATATATATATGAGAGAGGGGGAGAGATCATAGATACGAGGTAAATAAATGTAAGACATTCGTTTACGTACGTTCCAAGAATTCAACATAAACAACAATTTTGTGTACGATCGTTTCTAAGACGATATGGATTTTTTTATTTGTTATTTTTTATTGTTATCAGGTATCATCATCAGCATAGGGAATAGACACCAAGTTTGAAGTTAAAACATAACCGCATGACTAAAGTCACTGTTTTGCTGTTAAACTTTTACGAGGTTTGGAAGGATATTTTTTGTATGCATTTCCTCTACCTGCAAATCAATGTGAACATGATTACGTACACATGCATGTGTATGTGTGCAATTGAAAGAACGCACAGAAGGAAGATACGGTGCATGTTTACAAACATAAGTAATTATGAAAGGTGTGTGCAGTCCCAGTAAGAATATATATATATATATATATATATATATATATATATATATATATATATATATATTATATATATATATATATATATATATATATATATATATATATATATATTTATATTAAAAAGAATTGTATACTTCCCGGGTCTCGTGTCAAGATCGTCCTTTAAACACCATTTTCTTAAACATTCCAATCACTACAAAAAAATAACCAAATACCAACACCTCAAAAGTGATTTTAAAATAACATGGTCCCTCGACGAAATAAACATCATACCGTTTGTAGTGGGGGCAACTGGTCTAGTGAAAAAAAAAGAAAATACTTAGACACAATCCCCGGAAGACCAAACTGTAGGAAAGTACAGATAGCAGCCCTAAAATGGGACAACATCTATCCTTAAGAGAGCCCGCGGATATAAATTTTACTCATAGGGAAATCAAGTGTTAGCCTCAAAAGAGGGGACCCCTTGATCTCTTTACATTAACTGAACTAAAACGATAAAAAAGGACTTCTCTTATCATTGACGTAACCGTCCCGAACGACTACGGCCTCAATAGAGCCGAACGCGAAAAAATAAACCAAATACCAAGACCTCAAGTATGATTTTAAAATAACATAGTCCCTGAAAGAAATAAACATCGTACCAGTTGTGGTGGGGGCAACTGGTCTAATGAAAAAAAATCTAATAAAGTACTTATACACAATCACTGGAAGACCAAACTGTAGGGAAGTGCAGATAGCAGCCCTAAAGGGGGCAATATCTATCCTTAAGAAATCTCTCAGATATAAGTTTTACTCATAGGGAAATCAAGCGTTAGCCTCAAGAGGGACCCCTTGATCCCTTTACTCTTTACTCATAATTAAATATTTAATCAAGTGTTAGCCTCAAGAGGGGACCCCTTGATCTCTTCAAATTAACTGAACTAAAATGATAAAAAAGGACTTCTCTTATCATTGACGTAACCGTCCCGAACGACTACGGCCTTAATAGAGCCGAACGCGAAAAAATAAACCAAATACCAAGACCTCAAGAATGATTTTAAAATAACATGGTCCCTGGAAGAAATAAACATCGTACCGGTTGTGGTGGGGGCAACTGGTCTAATGAAAAAAAATCTAATAAAGTACTTATACACAATCCCTGGAAGACCAAACTGTAGGGAAGTGCAGATAGCAGCCCTAAAAGGGGCAATATCTATCCTTAAGAAATCTCTCAGATATAAGTTTTACTCATTAGGAAATCAAGTGTTAGCCTCAAGAGAGGGGACCCCTTGATCCCTTTACTCTTTACTCATAATTAAATATTTAATCAAGTGTTAGCCTCAAGAGGGGACCCCTTGATCTCTTCAAATTCACTGAACTAAAATGATTAAAAAAAAATGATCATCACCTGGATTCGCCATTTCTGCTGATTCCAATATTATTGTATTATTTTAGTAATTCGGACTACTGTTCTCATATTGGATGTTATTCTTACAACGTGTCGGTCGATCTAACCTCCGGCCTTCTTTATGTGTGTCTTGTCGAACCCGTGGCGTAACGGATGTAAGTGCTGAGTATGATCATTTTTAAATGGCAGTCTTTTGGAGATTGAAGGTTCAATCCTCAGTACGGACTATCTAAGAATACAATTACGAATTACTTAAGATTGTTGCCAGGTCATGGCTGATGGAACGAGAGCAGGCTACCCCAGTTGATTTTTTTTTCAATGGAAATCACTTCAGACAAGGCAGGAAAACACTTGATATAAGAAGCTAAAAAAATAAACTAGCCAACGATAAGTGTTATATGGATAGATTTCTACCCAGAAAACAGCAATTATTTCCCTTTTGTCAGAAACATCGTTCATGGAATGTGAGGACTAAAAATAAGGGAAGCTAGAGTTACGAGGCTGCCGAAAGTAAACCCAAGGTCCACTTAAAGGGTTCCGTTCGAAATTCCGTATAGATTTCCGGTATTTCTAAATAATTCAAATTATCAATCCTCACTTCCAAAATTCCGAAACTGCAATATTATTATTATGCTGTTTTCATAATAGGCGGCTGATGTTATTATGCTGTTTTCATAATAGGCGGCTGATGTTATTATGCTGTTTTCATAATAGGCGGCTGATGTTATTATGCTGTTCTCATAATAGGCGGCTGATGTTATTATGCTGTTCTCATAATAGGCGGCTGATGTTATTATGCTGTTTTCATAATAGGCGGCTGATGTTATTATTCTGTTCTCATAATAGGCGGCTGATGTTATTATGCTGTTTTCATAATAGGCGGCTGATGTTATTATGCTGTTCTCATAATAGGCGGCTGATGTTATTATGCTGTTCTCATAATAGGCGGCTGATGTTATTATGCTGTTCTCGTAATAGGCGGCTGATGTTATTTATTGGGACGAAAGTGCTATCAAGTGTCCTAAACGTTATAGCATATCCCCCTCCCTTCACACATGTGTATCGAACGGTTGATTACTATTATCATTTTTTATATAATAATGGGTCATCGCTTATCAAGGCCCAGAGACCACTCGAGGATAAGGGTTAATGAGATTGTCAGTTGGCGATGAACAATACTTTAATAGGATTGGATACAAGGTGTTAAATGCTAAGAATTTGATTATTTAACTACGCAGCTCAACAATAATTTTTTTTACATTGGACTTAAAAACGGCTTTTTTGTTGTAGTCGGCTGGGAAGCAGCCTCGCAGTATCGTATTCCACAGATGAGAAGCTCTTGCAAATAAACTTTGTTCATGATAGATCCGTTTATTTATAGGTTCACAGATGAAAAAATGGAAAATTCTTCACGGTGGTTGACGCTAGATGAGTCCTTGCTGGGAATGTTTTGCAAGGATAACCAGAGGTTGGAGCTCAGTCGAGCACCTACCATTAAAATAACGATGGAGCAACGTCTATTCTGTGAGAAAGGGGATAGGCTGCAGGGAATAGGAATTTATAGTCGAATCTGTAATCTGTGAAGGCAGGAGATGGTGCTTTGAGCGGCACTTCCCCAGCTGTATAACATTACTCCATCACTTGTTTACAGTGATCGCTCGCTGGTCAAAATTGATGGCTGTCCCTGGAATTTGAGTGACAATGAGTCTCCCCAGATTTCCAGTATTCTTTGCTCCTTTCTATCATCCTAGCAACTGACTTAATGTACTCGCACCAGCTGTTTACCAGTGATTTCTCTCTGGTAACAGTCGGTCGTTTTCCCTAGAATTTCCGTGACAATAAGCCGCGCCAAGATATTAGAACTCTCACTTAAGAGCTGGATGGTGCTATCCCTGCTCGATCTTTCTATCGTCCCCAACCACTTTCTGTGGTAGCAACTTATGTTGTTTATATTGTGTTTGGTTTTGTTTCTGTATTTTTGTAGGTGGGGGCAGGTTATAGTATGTGTCTTATATAGAAAACGAAATGTTCACCAGCCCAAAAAATAAATAAATAAATAAATATTATAGGCAAAGAGAGGGGAGGGATAAAAAAGGGGGACAAGGAACACACTTAAGTTAAAATCATCAAAAAAGAAGGAGAGTATAAAAATTATTATTTAATTTACCAAAATCATTAACTTTAACAATATATATATATATATATATATATATATATATATATATATATATATATATATATAACTCAATGGCTGTGTGTTTTTGTGTGTGTTTTTCCCTATAGAAAATTTGTTAGAAAATCTACATGAAATCTAAAAGTGTATTCTTCTGTAAAATTAACCCAGGTAGATAATGGGAGGATTCCGAATCTCTAAATGCACTCTTAAATGTGGCTATGGAGCAAATTTCGTCAAGTTTTTTAACCATAATTTGAAGAAAAAACCCCACTGTAATTTCAATCCTTCCGCTCGGCATTTTCTTTCAAAATAATTTTATGTTTCTTAAGCTTCTCTCCGGATGAGGGAGGGGATGGAAATAAACTCGGAAAGGGTGCTGTTAGTAGTGCGCTGGAGGCGTCCTTAATTTTATTTGGGTGGTTTCAGGGCAATAACTTTAAAACTGAAAGCGCAGGTGAAGTAAAATAAGAGAGAGGGATGGCTGGGCGGTGGTGAGAAAGAGGAGTGGGAGTGAGGGAAGTGGAAAAACGGGGGAAGGAGAAGGAGAGAAAGATAGAAAGACGGATTGATAAAGGTAGAGAAGAGATTGGAGTCTTAATATAAAGATGTTACAAACACTTGTTAACCTCTTTTATTTATTCAGGGGCCCGGGCAACGCCGGGTAGACTTGCTAGTATGCTATATTTATTTGTCTGACCACAATATCATTTTATTTCAACCTACCCGTGACTGGTCCGTCTTAATCAATTATGTTAGTTGGTTTCCGCACTTTATGATTTTTCTAAGTATTCCAGCTGTCTACATTAGTTCCGTGGTTTGTATGATTTCAATTCAAGCGTCAAATACGTCCTAAAATGAAGTATTGTTACCACATCTGGGGAGGTGCCACTCGTAGCACCATTTCCTGCCTTTAAAGGGTAATAAAACCGACTTTGAAATTTAGTGAGGGGGGATCTTTTCTTTCCTTACATCCCCTTTATCACAGAAAAGGGGTTGCTAGTCTTTCTCTACTCTACCGGTCTTTTAATTGTATCTGCTCGACTGAGCTCCAATCTATGGTTTATCACTGTAAAACATTCACAACAAAAACTCGTCTAGCTACAACCACTGTAAATAATTTTCATCTTCTGTGTACCTAAAACTAAACGGAACTTCCATGAGCAAAGTTTCTTTCCAAGAACTACCCGTATGTGGACACGATACCACGGTGTTGCTTCTCAGTTGACTACAACATGGTCGTTTTCAAGTCCAATGTTAACAAATTCTTGTTGAGCCGTCTCTTTAAATAATAAAATTCTGCCTAAGTTTCAAAAATTGATACCAATATTCACCGTTGTTGTCTGATCGTCCTCCCGACAAAACCATTAACTTTTATCCTCGAGTGAATTTTGAGCCTTGATAAGCGTGACACGTTAGTACATGAAGTTATCATTTTGATTCTAATTTTTTCTCGCATGTATGAAACAAACTCTAGCTGTTTGAATATTCCATAGACCCTTTAGCCCTTTTAAACTTTCTATGTATGTACTTATTTTTACTGCCTCCTTCCGCTTCACCTTGTAATCAGCTGGGACAGCAGAATCTATCTGGTCGGCTTTATTTCGTACTTATTAACTATTAGCATACCTGGTCTTCTAGCTTGAATGCGTTTGTTTGGATTTCAATATTCCAACTATTCTATCGCTTTTTTAAAATCTTAGATACCAACTTCGGTTTGTGTGTTGTATCATTTTGTCTGTGTGTTTCAAAGTTTAGTCGGTTGAACAGTTCCCAGTAGACTATCATTTTAACTCAGTCATGTCTGCTTTTATATTCCTTTCTTCTCAACTTGCTACATCCACTTGGTGTTGTTTACTGTTTCGACTATTTCTCCGCAGAGGCTACATTTACTATTTCCTGTTTCTTGTCTATCTTGACTTTTATGTAGTTCGTTCTAACTCAGTTGTTTTGTGCGGCTATCGGTAGCGATTCCGTTTCTCTTTTCAAGTGCCCTTTTATTCATTTTACTCACTATGAGTATTTACACGAGTCATTAACAGTAATCACTCACTAGTATAAACAGATGGTGTTCCCTGGAGTCTGAGTGACAAAAGTCTCCCCAGAATTCAAGTACTTTCCATTATCATTGCAACAACCTATAACTCACCCAGCGTTCTTGCAACAGCCGTTTAACATTGAGTTTTCGCTGATAACGGCCGATGGCTTTTTTTATAATTTGAGCGATATTAAGCATTCTTAATATTTCAGTCATCTCCATGTCACCCCAGTGGAGGTTTGGATGGTGCTTTCCTCCTCGTGTCTTTTTTATTCTTTCAAACCGTCCACGATAGTTTTTCTGTGGGTCAGCGCGATGTTGTTTTTTTTGTTTTGTTTTTTGCTGTTGTTGTTGTTTACTGAAACGAATAATCGATATATCTTCGAAAGAATTCCAAAAAAACGTCACGTCCTAACTGTACTTATTTGAATTGTGTGATGCCGATGCCTCGATAGATATCTTGTTTTATTTTGATTTACTTAAACAAGGTGTTGCCCGGGAGTCTTTTTAATTTCATTTCTGTTTCGCTTTTCTTTTCTTTTACCTATGCTGTTTTGTTAATCAAATTACTATTTTCTTTGACATAGGATTTTGAAAGTGAAATTTAATTATTGCAAAATCGTTTGCTAATAAAATTAGTAATTAGAACCAATTTTGTAAGTGTAATTTGATTATTGCAATATCGTTTGCTAATAAAATTAGTAATTAGAACCAATTTTGTAAGTGTAATTTAATTATTTCAATATCGTTTGCCAATAAAATTAGTAATTAGAACCAATTTTGTAAGTGTAATTTAATTATTGCAATATCGTTTGCTAATAAAATTAGTAATTAGAACCAATTTTGTAAGTGTAATTTAATTATTGCAATATCGTTTGCTAATAAAATTAGTAATTAGAACCAATTTTGTAAGTGTAATTTAATTATTGCAATATCGTTTGCTAATAAAATTAGTAATTAGAACCAATTTTGTAAGTGTAATTTAATTATTGCAATATCGTTTGCTAATAAAATTAGTAATTAGAACCAATTTTGTAAGTGTAATTTAATTATTTCAATATCGTTTGCTAATAAAATTAGTAATTAGAACCAATTTTGTAAGTGTAATTTAATTATTGCAATATCGTTTGCTAATAAAATTAGTAATTAGAACCAATTTTGTAAGTGTAATTTAATTATTGCAATATCGTTTGCTAAAAAAATTAGTAATTAGAACCAATTTTGTAAGTGTAATTTAATTATTGCAATATCGTTTGCTAATAAAATTAGTAATTAGAACCAATTTTGTAAGTGTAATTTAATTATTTCAATATCGTTTGCTAATAAAATTAGTAATTAGAACCAATTTTGTAAGTGTAATTTAATTATTGCAAAATCGTTTGCTAATAAAATTAGTAATTAGAACCAATTTTGTAAGTGTAATTTAATTATTTCAATATCGTTTGCTAATAAAATTAGTAATTAGAACCAATTTTGTAAGTGTAATTTAATTATTGCAATATCGTTTGCTAATAAAATTAGTAATTAGAACCAATTTTGTAAGTGTAATTTAATTATTGCAATATCGTTTGCTAATAAAATTAGTAATTAGAACCAATTTTGTAAGTGTCATTTAATTATTTCAATATCGTTTGCTAATAAAATTAGTAATTAGAACCAATTTTGTAAGTGTAATTTAATTATTGCAATATCGTTTGCTAATAAAATTAGTAATTAGAACCAATTTTGTAAGTGTAATTTAATTATTGCAATATCGTTTGCTAATAAAATTAGTAATTAGAACCAATTTTGTAAGTGTCATTTAATTATTGCAATATCGTTTGCTAATAAAATTAGTAATTAGAACCAATTTTGTAAGTGTAATTTAATTATTGCAATATCGTTTGCTAATAAAATTAGTAATTAGAACCAATTTTGTAAGTGTAATTTAATTATTGCAAAATCGTTTGCTAATAAAATTAGTAATTAGAACCAATTTTGTAAGTGTAATTTAATTATTTCAATATCGTTTGCTAATAAAATTAGTAATTAGAACCAATTTTGTAAGTGTAATTTAATTATTGCAAAATCGTTTGCTAATAAAATTAGTAATTAGAACCAATTTTGTAAGTGTAATTTAATTATTGCAAAATCGTTTGCTAATAAAATTAGTAATTAGAACCAATTTTGTAAGTGTAATTTAATTATTGCAATATCGTTTGCTAATAAAATTAGTAATTAGAACCAATTTTGTAAGTGTAATTTAATTATTGCAATATCGTTTGCTAATAAAATTAGTAATTAGAACCAATTTTGTAAGTGTAATTTAATTATTGCAATATCGTTTGCTAATAAAATTAGTAATTAGAACCAATTTTGTAAGTGTAATTTAATTATTGCAATATCGTTTGCTAATAAAATTAGTAATTAGAACCAATTTTGTAAGTGTAATTTAATTATCGCAATATCGTTTGCTAATAAAATTAGTAATTAGAACCAATTTTGTAAGTGTAATTTAATTATTGCAATATCGTTTGCTAATAAAATTAGTAATTAGAACCAATTTTGTAAGTGTAATTTAATTATCGCAATATCGTTTGCTAATAAAATTAGTAATTAGAACCAATTTTGTAAGTGTAATTTAATTATTGCAATATCGTTTGCTAATAAAATTAGTAATTAGAACCAATTTTGTAAGTGTAATTTAATTATTTCAATATCGTTTGCCAATACAATTAGTAATTAGAACCAATTTTGTAAGTGTAATTTAATTATTGCAATATCGTTTGCTAATAAAATTAGTAATTAGAACCAATTTTGTAAGTGTAATTTAATTATTGCAATATCGTTTGCTAATAAAATTAGTAATTAGAACCAATTTTGTAAGTGTAATTTAATTATTTCAATATCGTTTGCCAATAAAATTAGTAATTAGAACCAATTTTGTAAGTGTAATTTAATTATTGCAATATCGTTTGCTAATAAAATTAGTAATTAGAACCAATTTTGTAAGTGTAATTTAATTATCGCAATATCGTTTGCTAATAAAATTAGTAATTAGAACCAATTTTGTAAGTGTAATTTAATTATTTCAATATCGTTTGCCAATAAAATTAGTAATTAGAACCAATTTTGTAAGTGTAATTTAATTATTGCAATATCGTTTGCTAATAAAATTAGTAATTAGAACCAATTTTGTAAGTGTAATTTAATTATTGCAATATCGTTTGCTAATAAAATTAGTAATTAGAACCAATTTTGTAAGTGTAATTTAATTATTGCAATATCGTTTGCTAATAAAATTAGTAATTAGAACCAATTTTGTAAGTGTAATTTAATTATCGCAATATCGTTTGCTAATAAAATTAGTAATTAGAACCAATTTTGTAAGTGTAATTTAATTATTGCAATATCGTTTGCTAATAAAATTAGTAATTAGAACCAATTTTGTAAGTGTAATTTAATTATTGCAATATCGTTTGCTAATAAAATTAGTAATTAGAACCAATTTTGTAAGTGTAATTTAATTATTGCAATATCGTTTGCTAATAAAATTAGTAATTAGAACCAATTTTGTAAGTGTAATTTAATTATCGCAATATCGTTTGCTAATAAAATTAGTAATTAGAATCAATTTTGTAAGTGTAATTTAATTATTGCAATATCGTTTGCTAATAAAATTAGTAATTAGAACCAATTTTGTAAGTGTAATTTAATTATTGCAATATCGTTTGCTAATAAAATTAGTAATTAGAACCAATTTTGTAAGTGTAATTTAATTATTGCAATATCGTTTGCTAATAAAATTAGTAATTAGAACCAATTTTGTAAGTGTAATTTAATTATTGCAATATCGTTTGCTAATAAAATTAGTAATTAGAACCAATTTTGTAAGTGTAATTTAATTATTGCAATATCGTTTGCTAATAAAATTAGTAATTAGAACCAATTTTGTAAGTGTAATTTAATTATTGCAATATCGTTTGCTAATAAAATTAGTAATTAGAACCAATTTTGTAAGTGTAATTTAATTATTTCTATATCGTTTGCTAATAAAATTAGTAATTAGAACCAATTTTGTAAGTGTAATTTAATTATTTCAATATCGTTTGCTAATAAAATTAGTAATTAGAACCAATTTTGTAAGTGTAATTTAATTATTGCAATATCGTTTGCTAATAAAATTAGTAATTAGAACCAATTTTGTAAGTGTAATTTAATTATTGCAATATCGTTTGCTAATAAAATTAGTAATTAGAACCAATTTTGTAAGTGTAATTTAATTATTTCTATATCGTTTGCTAATAAAATTAGTAATTAGAACCAATTTTGTAAGTGTAATTTAATTATTTCAATATCGTTTGCTAATAAAATTAGTAATTAGAACCAATTTTGTAAGTGTAATTTAATTATTGCAATATCGTTTGCTAATAAAATTAGTAATTAGAACCAATTTTGTAAGTGTAATTTAATTATTGCAATATCGTTTGCTAATAAAATTAGTAATTAGAACCAATTTTGTAAGTGTAATTTAATTATTTCTATATCGTTTGCTAATAAAATTAGTAATTAGAACCAATTTTGTAAGTGTAATTTAATTATTTCAATATCGTTTGCTAATAAAATTAGTAATTAGAACCAATTTTGTAAGTGTAATTTAATTATTGCAATATCGTTTGCTAATAAAATTAGTAATTAGAACCAATTTTGTAAGTGTAATTTAATTATTGCAATATCGTTTGCTAATAAAATTAGTAATTAGAACCAATTTTGTAAGTGTAATTTAATTATTGCAATATCGTTTGCTAATAAAATTAGTAATTAGAACCAATTTTGTAAGTGTAATTTAATTATTGCAATATCGTTTGCTAATAAAATTAGTAATTAGAACCAATTTTGTAAGTGTAATTTAATTATTGCAATATCGTTTGCTAATAAAATTAGTAATTAGAACCAATTTTGTAAGTGTAATTTTGTTTAAGCGCTGTTCATAAAACGTTGAGTTTGCCCAGTACTCAATGAATGACCATTTGGGAAGACAAGGTGCTGTATATAGCAACACTCTCGGTAATCTTGGATTTTTCAGCTCTGTAATGGCTGCCAAATGTTTGCGATTATCTTTGTCACACATTGCAATCGGTGTGAGGGCAAACATAATAACCCGTATTAATTTGCCCCATTTGCTTTTGTGTTGCAAATAACACTTTTATTTAATTTTTTCAGTAACAAATAGGAAAATCTAAGAGCTCTTATTTAAAATAGAATTCAAATGTATTAAAATTTTTTAAAATTTTATTTTGCAAATATTAATTAACAATATTAATAAATTAACAATATCAATTAATTAACAATAATCTTTCAAAATCTGAAAACAAAATAATATTTGCAAAATAAAAAAAGACCAAAATAACCGGAAATATTTGCAAAATAATTTTTTTTTTAAATCCGAAAAAAAAATGGGAACGGAGCAAAAATAATACGGCGCATTACACCGGTTTCAATGTGAAACGAAACTAATTGACAATAATTACAGAGCTGAAAAGTTCAAGATAACCCAAATTAATCTACAAAACTACCCATAAAAACATGAACGGTTTTGATATACCAGATACGCCACCGCCAACAACAAATATTTACAAAATGATTGAATGTAAAAGGTTTCCAAAACTTTCAATCTTTTAATATATGAGGATTTGCTAAAAAATTTAAAACCAAAAATTCCTTCTTATTCGACAGTTTAAATCCTTCCGAATTCCTTTCAAAGTTCTTTTTATTTTCAACTATTAAGAAATTACTGAAATGGCTGATTTGTTTACAAAGAAACGAAAATGCATTGTGGTAGATTTAATATCGTGATAATTTGTTGGTACTTTTGCAGTTTACGGACCGTGCTGAAATGATAAGGTTATTATTTGGAAAGCGATTCTTAACACGGGGAGGAGGATTTGTTAACTATTCTGTATTTTCACTTAACAATTTACTAAACTAAAGATAGCGTAAAAATTGAATTTAACTTGAAAATAGCACGGTTTGTAAACTGCAGTAGTACCATTTTTTATTGGACTTTTAAAAAAAGGTTCGCTTTAGTACTTTACGCTGTTGCATTTGTGATTTCGATAAATGATCGATAATGTGTAAGTTACGTAGAGGCGAGAAAATCTCACATAGACACACACAGACACCCGTGAAGTGATCACAGAATGTTATCAATATAGTGTTTGTTTTCTTTATTTACTTTTTTATTGGTATGCTGGGCTGTGAAAATTGTTGCCATATTGGCCTTTTGGCTAAGATCATAGTGTAGTATCTGTTCCGATGACATGCTACACTCTGTAGACAGGTATCGTCTTGGCCTTCGGGCTTTGATTCCGCCGGTCTGTGGGTTTGTCCTGTGCAGTTCTAGGAGGTCCACCCTCAGCGGTTTTGTCTTCTCATCCTTTGAGAAGGGGTTAGTTTATTGCTAATCGCCTGAAGCGCCTCTACCGGGGAATGCTGACAGGGGTTGCGCATGCATTTTTTGTAGGCCAGGTCGCTCTTCCTCTAGGGCGCTAGCTTTTCAATCCCACTTTTCGACCTTGTGCGACATCTTCCCGCTGTTGAAGGGAGATAATATGTTTTCCACGGTGTTTCTTAGTAGGTTTCGTTGTTGTTTTTTGTTTTGTGTTTTTTGTTTCTTTCTTTCAATTTTTTTCTTTGTTCATAGCAGGGTTCATTCCTTGTCTGTAACAATTGGGCCATGTCTCATGGTTAGGGTTAGAAAACGCTGATGAAAATGTCAACTTATTCTATCTATCTATCTATCTATCTATCATATTGTTAGGAGGTGGCAGTGGTTATTAAGTATATATTGATGGCGCGTCGCGTCCTAGTCCTGTCGGATCTGTAGCACTAGTTTCATCAGGGATGTGGGCACTTTTTACGTGACCCCGCTTGTGAGTACCTAGTTCAAATAAGGAAATCAAGGCCACAGAAAACTAGAAGTAAGCCAATCCAAAAATCTTAACTTGCTGATGCATACAAGTTCCGTTTTGCCATATGTACTGTTTTTATCTATATATGTATATATCCCCCCGTTGTTTCTCTCCCTTTCCCCCTCTCTCTCCCCTTTCTCTCTCTCTCTCTTTCTTATATATATATATATATATATATATATATATATATATATATATATATATATATATAGTGGTTCATCCAAAGCCAGCTGTTTCGCCGTGGCTAGTGCTGGTATGTGTTTCACGTTGAGATTGGTATCCCGACTGATTGTGCAGTAGTCATCAACTTCTCGATACGCCATCCGACTCGCCACAAAAGTAAGAAAAATATGTTTTTGCATTTGTTTACACTAACTGTAATTAAGAGCAAACTATTCTAATTACGAACAGTAATACTTACGCTTAGTGGAATCCGGTATTTCTACTAGAGAGAGCTTACTTATATATATATATATATATATATATATATATATATATATATATAAGTATAAATTTTTATTTATACAAACATTAAAACATTATTGGTTACGTATGTGCATACATGTTTCGGTTGCACTCTTCGCAGAGAGTCAACCTCATCAGACCAAGAATTCAGAGTAATGAATCCTTGGTCTGATGAGGTTGACTCTCTGCGAAGAGTACAACCGAAACATTTATGCACATATGTAACCAATAATGTTTGTATAAATAAACATTTATACATATAAACAGCTCTACTTGTTATTAACACTTTTTATAAACACTTGAGTTTCAACGGATTTACATCTACAGAAACTAATACAATACATGTACTATATATATATATATATATATATATATATATATATATATATATATATATATATGTATATATATATATATGGTATGATTAATTATAAACATTTACGTGTAACTTACTTGCCATAAGTATATTTCCTATTGCTACTAAGCTCTACTAATGTATTAAGCACTGTTGAAGTAAAAGCTGAAAAATATTTATGGGTAATATTTTATATCATAAGTATATATACATGAAATAGAAATGATTTATTTATATATATATATATATATATATATATATATATATATATATATATATATATAGGATCAAATATAAACCAAAATTAAACTGTTAGTAGATGGAACCTATAGTGAAAAAGGTTAAGCTCAATATACGAGATAGAGCAATTGAAAAGATAGAAGAAATAAGAGTGCATTGAACAATCGAAATTTGAAATAAATTTGGACATTCGTACATGTTTATCACTCTTATTTCTTCTATCTTTTATATATATATATATATATATATATATATATATATATACACAAGAAGAATACCCGTCCCAGGACAGATAAAATAAATTCCCCGAACCGAACAGTTTTGCACCAGTTTTATGTCAATTTACAAGGATTAAAATCAAGTTATAATGCCACTGAACATTTTTCTAGAATCTTCATTCCAATTTTGATAAAAATTCATTACATGATTTTGAATCTAGAAAGTATTTAAAATTCAAAGCTCAACCTTAAGGGGTCTTAAGTAGCTACGGAAAATCAAGGGATCTTGCTTCATTGGTATCTAATAAGTTTTAATGAAATACAATGCAATTTGATACATTTGAATTTTTGAATGAAAGCTTGTATCCATATTATGATCACTAAAATCCTTTAGAATACTCCAAAAAATTGATATTTAGGAGACATTAATTCATTTATATATTAATTAATGTCATCGTACCATTGTCAAAAGTTCACATAAATCGAAGGTATCTGGATGTTTACGAAAGGCTTCACCCTTTATTTACCCATTTCCCATAAAACGAAAAAAAAGTAAATATAGCGCACATTTGGACTCTTTACGCCTAACAGCTGTCTTCCAAAATGTATAATGATCGGTTAATTATTTTAAACGTGAATCCTGTGTATACAAACATATAAACATATAAACATAGCTTAAATAGATGACATAGGTGTTATTACAATTTTTATATTATGGACAAGTCACCTGCTCTTTATCAAAAATAGTTTTCATTGCAAAAACAAATCAGCAACTTTTATAAACAACTACACATCAGATACCTTTACGAGTCTTTTTCGTTGCGACCTTGTCGTACGTTGCTAGCAAGGCGGAATGTAAACAAACAAAATAAGATTTACACCGGGAATTAAACATTAACGTTTCGTGGAGCTTACTTGTCATAAGTACATTTACATACTACTATTAAGCTCTACTCACGTATTGAACACAGTTGAAGTAAATACTGGAAATTAATACAACTAATATATTATATTATTTCATAATATTATAATATATGTGTATATACATGAAATGTATATATATATATATATATATATATACATATTTATATATATATATATATATATATATATATATATATATATATATATATATATATATATATATATAGGTACATATTTGTATATCTTCCCCCGAAGATAGATTTACATTTTATTATACAGTAATACTATATGTGTTGCCCAAACTACAGATCTGCTCGTTCTTTGCCATTTTTAGCATGTTCGCTCTTTATAAAGCCCACGCAACAGCTGGGCGAAACGTTGAGTTTTAGATCTTCTGCTTTTACTTTTAAGTTCATACGTGAAATAGTATTATATATGTGTATGTGTAACACATTGTTTATATCTACCAATCATCTTGCCGTGTAGATCGATTAGTTTCAATTCTAGTTGTAAATAGTGCCTTCTGCTAGAGATCAAGTGATAGCAAGTCGTTTCAATACTCCTGCACGTTTATCACTGTGCCAGCTGTGTACAGATCTTTTTCTTATAACGACTCAATTTATTCTCAATGTTCTGACATTAATTGGCAAAACTGACATTAATTGGCAAAACTATTTGCCTTATTCCGTTTTTTTTTTAATTGAGGGGGGGGGGTATTTCTCTGACCAAACAGCAATTACTTCTTCTACAGTTTTATTTCTTACCATGTTTTTTTTTATTTTATCAATTTTCAAAAAAATCATTTAGATAATGGTTAGCCTGTTCGTTAATCAGCCAGATGACCAGGGGTAGAGGTTCGAGCCTCGGTAAAGTCGTACCAAAGATTCCCTAAAATGGTACTTGATATCCCCTTGCTAAACACGCATCATTATAAGGGTAAAATCAAGCTTATATGGTATCATCCTAGGAAAGTTACAAAAATTAGGAGAGTGGAAAGTGGACCTTGGGTTTACTTTCGGCGAGAATGAAAGTATGATTTTGAGTTGGTTAAAACCTCGTAATTCTCATTTCCTTTATTTTGTCCTTTAGTCCTCGCATTCCATGAGCGATGTTTCTGAAAAAAGAAGGAAGAATTGCTGTTTTCTGTATCGGAATCTATCTATCTAACACTTATCGTTGGCTAGTTTTTGACCTTGAAATAGTATTTTATTTTAGCTCTTCACATCAGTGGTTTCCTGCCTTGTCTGAGGCGATTTCCAGAAACATTTTTAAACGCGTGGAACCCTCCCGAACACCTAGGTGTAGTAGCAAATGAAAATGGAGCCTTTGAGTCGCCCTCAACTACGATCGACAACTTTACTTTTTCTTTTGCTTGCTACAACATAATATAAACTGCTGACTTATATTGACTGATTTATTTAAATGTCAAAGTTAATTGAGTTTTGTAGTTCTTTTTCTTTTTAGTTTTTTCATACATGTTTTCCTTTCCTTTAAGTCTGGGTTCTGGGTTTGACCTCTAGATAGTGTAGTGTCGTCCCTTATTTGCCATCACATCCAGGTTCACTCTCATCCGAAGGTGTAGTAGCGTACAGGGTCAGATCTAGATATTAAATAGAATATGGCACGACACTATACTGTCCTGTGAACTTCGTGGCAATGATTCTGCCCCTCTCCAACCAATTTATCGAAATCAATCTTTCCTAGTCCTTTCTGTGATCTATCAACTACTTAATCTCTCTCTACAAGAAACCGTTTTGGGTATAGCACAAAACGGTAGTCGGTGACTAGACCCCAAAATTGGGGCTTTAAGATGCGTGGAGAACCCCTGACTTGCTATTACTCCCAAGCCCACTCTGATCCACAGTGGTAATACTTCTCAGGATTTCATCTACGAGTTTAATATAATTGATCAATGACTGGTTATGCATTTATACAATATACACCAAATAATATTAAAACCATTTAAATTCATCTCAAATAATTGAAATTAATCTATAAACCATTAGAATTAATTTCTAAATCATTAAAATTATTAATATGCAAACCATCAAAATTAAGCTATAAACCATCAAAATTATTAATTTATAAACCATTAGAATTAATCTATAAACTATTAAAATTATTAGTATACAAGCGATTAGAATTAATCTATAACCCATTAAAATTATTAATATACAAACTATTAGAATTAATCTATAAACGATCAAAATTATTAATATACAAACCATTAGAATTAATCTATAAACCATCAATATCATTAATATACAAACCATTAAAAGTAATCTACAATATATTCAACTTAATCTTTGAACCCTTTACATTATAATACGCTAAGTTATTTCGTGTTCGTATGTACGTTGTCACGGTTAACACCCATTAAAATGAGATCGTTTGATCGTAAAAGATGACGCAATTAAAAATTATCTAAGGTACATAGAGTTCGACTTTAACCATTTTAAAATGCGTTGTCCCAAAATCGAATGTTCTCGTCCCGTCGATATAACCAGTTTTTAAAAACCTACTCTGTGCATTCTTTTATTTTAAGGTTATTTTAATAAACTTATAATTGTGATAATTTTAAATAAATGAATGAAGTAAATTACATTCGTTTTATTTATTTATCTCACAACTACTTTAAGCAGAAAGAGGCTGCACTGGATTTTTTTTTACACAGTTACAATAAATAAAAAGATTAAACTTCCAAAAGGTTCGTTCCATTCATTGAAAAATATTGAGTCTACAAATATTCTTACAAAATTCGAGAACATTTTTTCTTTATATTATTAAAAATTTATTATTATGAAATTATTATTAGTAAATTATACAGATAGATAAATATGGCAAAAAATAAAGCAACCAATCAAAGAAAAGAAATATTTTTTTCAGCACAGTTCACCCCAAACAAGGCAAACTGCTACTGTAGACGTAAGGGGCTACTGAGAATTAGGGTGAAAGTTTTAGGGGGTCATCCTAAAGTGGGAGATGTGTAGTAGGATGCTTGTTAACATTAGTTTTAAATTTCTGCATGTCGATACAGTTGGGAAAACAGGAAACAGGGAGGGAGTTCCAAAGGCCGGCAGCAATAGGAAAGAAACTATTGGAGTAGAAGGCGTTCTGCCATCTGAGGACCTCCATAGTAAATGGATGGGATTTAGCTGATTGTCGAGTTGGTCGAGTGTATTTAGGTCGAAGGGGCACCAGAGCAGCAAGTTCATAGGAGCACAATCCATTGAAGTACTTGTAAAACAAGCAGAAGGATGAAACATTGCGGCGATGGGGAAGGGGCTGAAGCGTAGTGGATAGTGAAAGACCTATTAGATTAGCGACTCTTTTTTGGCCCTTGTCTTAAAGGGAGAGACTAGTGGATGGTGCGCCATCCCAGATGTGGCAACAATACTCTATGCATAGACGGATAGATATATTGCGGTTTGCTGAATTAACACGTGATCTGCTTATAGAATTCTATTATTTGCATATTTTTACAATCAACCGTGATTAATATGGGGATCGTTAATCCCTTACACCAGCTGTGACTAATAGATGATATGGGGACAACAAATACCTACAATGCTTTATAAATAAATTTAGCGTCCTGGTTTTAGCAATAAGTATCACTAGCAACAACAACAACAAAAAAATGAAGAAGAAAAAAACAGTGTCCCGCAGTTTAAGTCTAGTAGGTATTTATCTACCTCCCACAGAGTCAAATGTGACACAAGGTCGGAAAGTGCGATTAGATAAGTCAGCACCCTAGAGAAAGATCACTTATGACCTTTAAAAATTGCCTGGGAAGCCCCGTCGGCATTCCCCGGTAGGGGCGCCTCAGGCGATTAGCAATAAAGTAACCCCTTCTCAAAGCGTGAGAAGGCAAAGCCGGCGTAAATCAAGCCGCGAAGGCCAAGACGATACCGGTCTATAGGGTGCAGTATCCATCGGAACAGATACTACACTGTGATCCCAGTCAAAAGGCCATAAATAAAAGTCCAACAAACCTCTGCTAGTACTAGACTTAAACTAGCAGAGGTTTATTGGACTTTTATTTACACTACATAATTAGTATACGTAACTGTATCACTCTTCTGGAGAAAAAAACGCTGGCCTCTCGAGATTGGAGCTTCTAGCCGCAATGAGTGAGCGAGCATCATGGTGCATTAACTTCGTAATGTTTTACCATCAATCGATTGATGGCATATGAAAGAAATGAGAATTCTATAACATTTAGCACCATAGAAACGACAAAGGTGCAAAATGTCATCATCATCATCATCATCATCATCCTCATCATCATCATCATCCTCCTCATCATCGATTGATGGCATATGAAAGAAAAGAGAATTTTATAACATTTAGCACCACGTGCTAATTTTTACTATTTATAACACACCTGTTATGACAAGGGTGTTTCATGCTAAATATAGCGGAATTCTGTGCAATAGTTTTTAACCAATAAGTGGTTCGTATTATTGTCGTTCACCAGATGTTTTGACACACGAGTCATTGTTGCTCACTGGCAAAAACAAGCGGTGCTCCATAGCGTCTGAATGATTGTAGTCCGTATTATAGTTTTTATTTCACAACGTTTCGGTAGTTGCATTCTTAGGCCTTCTTGGAGAATATTTTGTCGTAGTCGGTCATTGAAGCCTTTATTAAATGAACTGTGGAGAAACTGCTCTCTTTCAATGTTTAATGCATTTTAAATTGTTGAGGATATTAAACTATCAAATGAAAAGAATGACAACGGGAACCCATACAAAATATTTCATTTCTATTGACAACTTTGTTAAAACAATAAAAGAAAGGGAGTTCGTAAAGAATGAGAGTTAAACGGGTCAAAGAATCAACAGATTTCCTCTTTCGATAACACTTGCAAATCACTTTGTGTTATTGCAACAGTCGTTTACCATTGAATTCTCCCTAACAACGACCCTTCTCTGGAATTTTGTTTGAATAAGCACCTAAAACTTTCAGCACCCTCCGCACATTCCCAGTAAAAGCCTGCGTGGTGATCCACCTCTCAGCAATCTTTTATTTCTCCTTGACCGTTAACGTGTTATCAGCCGAGTCAAGTGCCACCATTTTTTAGGGGGGATCATCGGATTACTGTCAATTTACTTCCGTTCGACTCATTTAAGGTTATTTGTGTATTTTTTATTCTCCTTTTATCTCAACTTACCTGTGATTGGTTGGCGTTTGCTGGTTATATAGGTTGGCTTCCGCGATCAAGGATTTCCCTTAATATTTCGGCTGTTTTTATTAGTGATGTGCATTGTATGGTGGCATCATTACTTTGATTACAATTTCACTTTTTTCGATGTTTTTCGGAACTGTCCTTACGTCTCCTACAATTAACAGTATTACAGTAATTCTTATTCATGTTCAAAATTCCTATTAGCTCCTTGACAAATTCCCTGTATTTGCTTATTTTTTAGGACCCATTAATCTTCACCCTGAACTGCTGGGACGGCGAAGTCGTCGATTTGGCATTTTTTTCTTCTTGATGATAATTATCAAGTCCGATGTCTTTATCCGTTTTTACTTCTATGTTTTCGAGGATATTATGGTTTTCATGTTCCAATACTGTTTCCGGTTTGTGTCTATACCATGTGTCTGTATATTTAAAGTGCAGACTGCAGACGGTTGAATTGTTCCCAGTTGACTGCCTTTCGCACCGAACTATTTCCGGTACTGCCTATGTTATACCAAAGTTGGTCTAGCAACTAAAAATCTTTCTTTAATAATGTTCTAATGAGTGTTGTATTCTAGATACAACTTATATCGTAGCTAACGTTAAGTTACGCTAGAAAGAAGAACCTCTCTTTGGGATTGGTCCTAGGCAGACTGTCTTCTGGACTATGTGTATTTTGTAGCAAGTTTTTCATAAGGAGTAACGACGTTCCTTAGGGGCTGTTCAAACAAGTGTTGTCTTCTGGATAATGTACATATCGTAGTTGAGAGTAAATCGATCTAGGCAGTGGAAGCATTCATTAAGAGTATTATTAAGCGTCCTTTCTTTTGGAATGTCTATGTTATAGCAAAGTTTGTCTCGAAAGTAACAGAGTTCCTCCGGTACTATTTTAACAAATGATGTCTTCTGGATCGTGTTCTGTTTATTTCGTTGCTAATACTTAGTTAGGCTAGGAAGTAGGATCGTTAATTGTATCTGATTCGAAGAGTGTTGTCTTCTAGGATGCGCTTATGTTACAGCAAAGTTGATTTGAATAGGCCAAAGCTTATTTGGGTTTGTTCCAACGACTGTTGTCTTCTGGATAGTGTTTGCTAATACTAAGTTGGCCAATGAAGTAATGGCAAGTGCAAACCTGACTCTGTGTGCGTTTACTGCCCAGGCTGTTATCCTCTGCTTGTCTTCGTCTGAATTCGGTGCTCGATATCGACACCGGTCGCAGTGTCAACCATTAGGTCTCTACCACTGCTGTAAGAAAATGATTTTTTCTCCAAACAAACTCCAACTCCAGTTTGAAATAAGTAACAATGTTTTATTTTTCGAAGTTACAATGATACTTCTCTACCGAACGACAGACTTGCAATGAGAACTCGGAGCCCGACCAAATTAAAACATAAGTCCAACCGCACACACAGTTTATCAGCTTAGGACCCAAAATCCCATATGTCTCTGAGACCCGTAGAAATCTTTATGACTCCTTTTCTACTCTGCTAGAATATCTATAGATACTAGTGTCATTTAAAGCAGATCACACAATAACTTACTTGAAAAGGCTAATCTGCTTTATTACTGAACATAAAAATCTTAATGACCGGATAGAGCACTATCTGTGTTGATTGAAACTTTTGGGAAGTTTCAAGTTATGCACAATATCAGTATGAAACCTCGTATCCAATAATAAATTACTATTTGAAAAGGCATGCGATTCCATAGGTAGTCTTTCTTCTCTTCGCTAAATATTCCTCCCATTGCACACCCGTCATCTGCATGCGTTGCAACTATGAACCCCATTGTTAAATTGGGATGCGAAATGGCTTGTTTCGTTTAATTCTGTAAAAACTTAGCTCGTGTCTTTCAATCGTAGGCGTACCCCCTTTCTTCCTGAGATTCCCATGGATGGAACTGCTCTCGAGGAGGAATCGACTCTGAAACTTCTTGGTCTTTTTTCTCATCAAATCTTTCTGCTTCTTGTAAAGTCTGTTCTCTTTATCGCTCCAAACACTTTCTCACACCTGAGGCGATTCTCTATCTCTACAAATCTACTATACCATGTATGGAGTAATGTTGTCATATTTGGGCTGGTGAATCTCTGTCCGATTTGAGGGTTCTCGATAAGGTGCAGTAATTTGATTGGCCCCCACCCTTTCCTCTTCTCTGCACCCTCTCTCTTACAGACGTGATGTTGCTCGCTTCAGTCTTTTCTATAAGTACTATTATAGCACATGTTTCTCAGAATTGTCTGATCTGTTCTCTGCTTCCTTCGTTCCGTATCGTTAGACTCGTCAGTCTTCATCAATTCGCTATTTTGATACGTCATTGTAATACAGCTTCCTATTCCAGTAACTTTTTTCAAATAGCTGCAGGCTTGTGAAACTCTTTTCCTGCTGACTGTTTTCCTCCTACACATAGCCTTTGTCTTTTCAAGACTAAGGCCAATAAGCATCTTCAGTTTTTGCGATAATCATATTTCGTTCTTGCTAGCTCCATACATCAAGTAGTTTCATGCCTTGTCTGGAGCGATTTCTATTAATTAAAAAGATGCAGAATTGCCAATTTTACATTAAGACTATTTTTAAGGATTGCAAGGATTCTAAGGATTCTGAGGATTCTAAGGACTTATATAAAGTAGTAGCATTTATTGGGACTATTCCCAAGCGTGCTGTCTTTTGGGATGTGCCTATATACTAGTAAAGTTGGTGTTGGAAATAATAAAGATTTTTCTAATTGTCGATAAAAGTAGTTTTCAGACGCACAATAAACTTACAGACGGATCCCATCACCTTAACTAAGTAACAAACGTGTCCGTAGAAGACATGTCTATGCAAGTTCTCCCAATGTTATTGTTCCATTTGCTGCATTGGTTGTATTCATACTGCCGTAGAATTAACTGTCGCAAATAGTCAAGTGACAGCAAGTGTCGTACAATATTCTGTGATTAATCGCCATTATTCTTTATTGGTGATGTTTATGATGCTGATGTTATTAGTTGTTTGTTATAAATGAATTTTATGGTTGATTAAACGCGGTGTTTTGTTACAATCTGAGCGTGTAATCTTTTTACTAGCAGATTTATGACCAAATAAAACGTTTGCTAACGGAACTTAAAGGACCGAAACTCAGCTAATTAGTACACACGTCAAAACATGAAAGGAACAACACCACCACCGAAAACAACATAAAAATTATAATAATAATAATAATAAGAAGAAGAAGAAGAAGAAGAAGAGGAAGAAGAGGAAGAAGAGTTGAACGATGACTAAAATGACGAAAAGAAAAAGATATAAAATAAAAGAAGAATAATAATCATGCTAATACTAATACAAATGAAAGTGCTGGGATATTGAGGAGACATATCGTCACTCGGATTCCATGGGAAATAAATGGTGACGGCCATTGCGAAAATACAAAGTTAGTTATTATCGTAGTGGGATGAAATGGAGCGCAGGTGAACATCGTAGAAGACTGGCATCACTCAGAGTGAAAGTAAATTTTGAACAAAAAATAACCGGTTAAGTCTGCTGTGAGAGCTCTAAGGGAGTATTATTATTATTATTATTAGTAGTAGTAGTAGTAGTAGTAGTATAAATGGTTATAATGATAGCACTTCCCAAACATGACTGAAATGTAAGTGGAACAAAATCAGGCGACTCCAAGGGAAGTTAACCTGGCTTGGCATTATATATATATATATATATACAGGGTGTCCCAAAATAATGTATACACCCTTTGAATCGTTATAACTCGTCCAATTTACTGATTTTGACTTGCAAACAAGGTTGATAGAACAGTAGAAGAGTAAGAATACACATTCAAAAATACTGACACTAAAATTAACAAAAACATAGAAAAATAACTTTTAATAAACGTAAAGGCTACAATGTTTAAAGCAAGAAACCTGAAGCAATTGCAAACAAATGGGAGTAGCAATTGTAGTAGAATGTGCCCAAGGAGTAAATGTTGCAGGACGTTTGTAGGTACAATTATTCACGTCTTCACTATATGGAAAGTGTATTGAGCAGAACGGGTTGGGGTTAGGGTGAGGGTTCATTTTATGAACATTCTGAAATTACCCTAAATAGCCTTTATCTTTGTTAAAAGTTTATTTTCTATGTTGTTGTTAATTTTACTGTCAGTATTTTTACGTGTATATTCTCACTCTTCTGTTTGTGTGTGAATCTTGCAAATAAAAATCAGTAATTTGAACGAGTTATAACAATTCAAAGGGTGTATACATTATTTTGGGACACCCTGTATATATATATATTAAAATAAACATAGTTTGTGTATCCGACAATTGATTCAGAATCTCTTCGGTTCCTCTTCAAGAGGTTCTGAATTAATTGTCGGATACTCAAATTATGTTTATTTTAATATAAAAAGCTCTAATATATATTGAGCACTAAAAGTATTGGTTTTGTTAATTTTGTTAATATTTGAACTTCATTATATATATATATATATATATATATATATATATATATATATATATATATATATATATATGTGTGTGTGTGTGTGTGTGTGTGTGTGTGTTTATATAGTGTAAATGTAAACAAATAAATGTATAATTAATTTATATTAGTTTCTAGAATCTAAGATCAACAAACTGTTGGGCTGTTTCATATGTGTATATATTTGCTATAATATATTGATAATATAATATATATATATATATATATATATATATATATATATATATATATATATATATATATATATATATATATATATGGGTGTATATAATATGTATGAATATATAAATAATATGTACATATACGGATGTATATATAATATATAGAGAGTAAAGAGTAGTACAACAAGAGAAAAATGTATATATTAAGTAGTTAGTCTACTAACATTTGTAAATTTAAGTAAAAACTTTTTTCAAAAATTGTTTATTATTTTATAATTTTATAATTTTATAACGCGTTTCACGTGGTTATATATAAATTTCATAATTTAAACATGAATACTTTTTCAACGTAGATATAAAACTTAAAACTCCAATACCTTTGTTTACAGAGGTTTTAAAAGCACATGGTATCCATGAAATACGAAAATGGAATGAACAAACGTCAGTTTAAGTTCTAAGCAAGAAATTACAAAATTATTGTTTGCGTTGAGACACTATTAGTATTTGTAAAATATTCGAACAGTAAGTCGGCTTTTGCAAGTGCTAAGTCTGCGATATTTTGGATTTAGTTGATAAACTGCATTATTTTTCTTTGTTTAAAGTGACTCAAAACTTTGTTAGACAATATATATATATATATATATATATATATATATATATATATATATATATATAGTATTTTATAAATAAATATTAAATTATTTTTATTTACAGACGCTAGCGTTTTAAGTAACAATTTCAGACGGTCGGAAAGCACTGAGTAAGCCTAGAATCAGCAAGCAACGAACACTATCAGGTGATTAATGGAAATTAAGATCTATATGTACCTAGAAGCTGGTAGTATGCAGAAGACTAATCGAGAGTGTTCGACGAACGTATTCGGAGCTTTGCTTTAGAGCTTTTTGATAGTTTATTTTTGACATCACCGAGAGTGCTCGACTTATAATTTCTTAAATGGGCATATTATGATATTTTCTAAACAAATATTAAATCATTTTACCTACATACGCTAGTGTTTAAAGCTTATAGCTTTTATCAGCACAGGAAAGTAACAATTTCAGACAGTCAGGAGCCGCAGACCCGGTTCACAGAGTCAGCCTATGATCTTCAAGCGGTCGCCTTATCCTCGCGGCCACCTGAAACTATATATATATATATATATATATATATATATATATATATATATATATATATATATATAGGGGTGTGTGTTTACGCAACAAATTTTTACTAATGCAGGCCTCGTTGAAGACTATGGAACTTTCTCTCTTTTTAATGTTTCTTAATTTCTCGACGCAGCGAGCGAGTTTTCTATTTTCCAGTGTTAAGTTGAATATAGTGGCTCCGAGTGTCGTTGTATTGGCCATCTCTTGGGCGCTTTCGATATCTCGATCGTCATCAGGACGTTGTGTCTCATTGTTATTCTTGGGCTGTCAGTTTTTTATAGATTATTATTATTATTATTATTATTATTATTATTATTATTATTATTATTATTATTATATATATTAATACGATAGCGTGTATGTTCGTGTGTCACGCTTCCGGCAAAAGCTCTGCGCATGCGTGCCGCTCCTAAATTTTTAAAAACATTCAACTAGTCGGCGTTTAGGAATATTTATATGTGTATCTCTCTTGCGTAATGGTTAGCGAGGTGGTATTTTTTACTTCGGCCCGATTGGTTTATAGTTCGATCCCAACCAGCCTCTAAGATTTTTATTCTACAGTTCGAGGGGAAGGGGAAGAAATAATACATTTTTTATTACCTGGTTAAAAATTACTTTTTTGTGTTGCTTAAAACTTAAAACTATTTTATGTTGGCGTTTTTAATGGCATTGTCTATTTAATTACGCTGACTGCTTAAAAAGTAGGATATCGGCCAGTATTATTTTATTGTTGTTTTTTTTTTTTGAACGGATGGCATATCAACCTTTTTAGTAGATATGGCAGTGTCCATCGTACACGAGTTACTATTTCAACCAATTATTTAACTCTTACCCAGAAGGGGGGTGGCTCATAATAAAGCAAGCGTAACTTACTAACAAATAGAGGGTGCTTTGTTACATTAGGACCCGTATTGAAAACATCATTTCGTGTAATTTACACGGGTTCCGCTAGTTATTATTATTATTATTATTATTATTATTATTATTATTATTATTATTATTATTATTATTATTATTATTATTATTATTATTATTATTATTATTATTATGCCATTTCTCATCGCGGTTTCACCTCATTCAGAACGCCAACGATTCCACTGGGCATAACATTTTTTTTTTAATGTAAAAAGTCAACTGATCTGGATGAAACCGTGGTACGTTTACTGAAATATGTAACATATAGTTTTCAAATAAATTATATCAACTCTCACTCCTCTGCGATCGAGCACTATATGATTTCTTTTCAATATAACCTGACACACACTATATATACATATATATATATATATATATATATATATATATATATATATATATATATATATATATAGGAGTAGACACATTATTATAAAAAAAAAGAAAAAAACTCTCTGACGAGGAATATTTTATATTCGAAAGCTCAGTTTAAGATAAATAAATGTTATTTATTTATTTTCTACAAATTACATTGTTATGGTTTTTCAAAAAAAATGTTTATATATATATATATATATTTCATTTCCCATATATATATATATATATATATATATATATATATATATATATATATATATATATATATATATATATATATATATATATTCAGATCGATGTTCCTCATACCATTCCGAGCAAAACAACATCGTTGAAATCGACATTGACGAGAAGCGTAGGAGTACGGGGATGGGAGTACTTGCTTCCACCTTATGTCTGGCGACGGATACTAGACACAATCTATGTGGACTTCGTCGGCAGATAATAAACAGAAGGCATTTCGTTCGTGAAAGGATTTCTCGCGAACGACAGCTGGAAGGCAATCTCCCGCTCGAAATATTGCATAAACTCGCATATGGAAAGAAAGCAAGAGAGACGCCACCTCACCGCCCCAGCTGGCATTTATCGGACACGAACGATCACCGCCTGGAAGACGCAATCGAATTGAAAGATATAAAACACAGACCGTGTTTTCAAACAACAAACAAAACGCCTTCTGAAACGAACACACACACACACATACACAAGCACATGTGTTCCTATTTACTTGCCTCCTCATGAGGGTTAGGGTTAGAATCATTTTTGTCATGTGGGGAAAAAAATTCAGCTCCCTAAAAAGTATAGTGTTTTAGCAAGAGAACGGTTCAATTTTGCTTGCCGAAGTCGGAAAATGCTGAAAGAAAGATTGAAGACACAGAAGACAAGTGTAAAGGAAAATATGTATAATATTGTTAAATTAAATGACAATATAGAAAAGTCTTGCAAAACTAATTGAGTATGCGGCTTTAAAAAGTCCAACTAAAAATGAAAGTTCTTTAACGTCCAAGAAAATTAGACGGACCCCTGAATTTCTCAGGTTCCAACAGTATATTCAAAATAAGGAGAAATATTCCTTACTTGTATTCAGGACGGGATCATATTCAGAAAGAGGAAGATTAAGGGTTTTGTTTTATTCAGCCCGCTAAACTTCAGTGTCTGTTGATTGGTAAAGGAAAATCGTCTTGGCCAATCAAAGGTGAATTTTCAGAACAAGACGGGTGTCGTGGCGGACAAGAAAAGAACACCTCAGGAGAAAGGGAGGCAATCATTTTTTTTATTGGAATAAAAATCAAGATTGCTTTATTGACCGATGACAGTGTGGTATCAGAACAGATGCTACACTTTGCTCCAAGTCAAAAATGTTTAAATTTTAGTAATGAGTCGGTAATTATAAGCTTTCCTTGTTTATGTTGCTGGATGAGGCAGTCACTTTTATTATTAAACTTCTTCCATTAAGTTTTAGACAAACAATTCAGTCACTTTTATTATTAAACTTCTCCCATTAGTTTTTAGACAAACAAGGCAGTCACTTTTATTATTAAACTTCTCCCATTAGTTTTTAGACAAACAAGGTAGTCGCTGTTTTTATTAGAATTGATTAATTATTAAGTTATCTAAGTCACTAATATTATTAGCCTTCTTACTGTCTTTGGCTAGATAAGGTCGTCAGTAGTATTATTTTTTTTTACGTATTTGACCGGGTTAGACAGTCACTGTTATTATTAGTCCTCTTTCTTTCTTTCTTGACCTGGAGTAACAGTCACTGCTAGTAAAGGTCGCTTTTCTTTATTTATTTTGACTTGGTAAGACAGTCACTGTAAGCTATAACCCTTTGTCTTGCTTTAAGTCTTTTAGCTTGTTAAGTGAGTCACTGCTATAAGTAACCTTGGGTCATGAGCACCTTTGTCGTTGTGTTCCAACAAATGTTATGTGTGTAACTGTAAGCGCTCGCAAATATAGAAAATCCGAAAAAATCAAATCGAAGCCAAAATATTGATCTCAGTCATTATTCATTATCGATTATTTCGATACAGAATCAATTAATTGGAAAATAAATTAGATTAATTGATAACCTGATAGAAATATCGAATTCCTTCAAACGTTGCTAGTTTCATAGATAACCCACATTGAATAACATGTTCTTATTTACAGGCTTCACAACGAGAGAAGAATTAGAGACACGGCTGATTTTTAATGTGGGAAACTGGATTGGAACAAAAATAGAAATTGTCTTAGTCTATAAGGATTTCTCGTTCACTGATCAAGAGCAGAAAAGATGAATTGTAGTATCAGAAAAGATAATACACTTTGCTTCTATCGAAAAAGCAAAAAAAATAAAAAATAAAATAACATGTTACTTGCTCATACTTTGATATTTCAAACGCTGAAAGTTCGTCTGAATTGTTTGCTGGTCCTGTCATTAAATGCGGCCATCACATCTAAATAAATTTCTATGTTCTTTAGTTTGTTAACAT
>OY744529.1:35516384-35526384 GCA_963556195.1 Sepiola atlantica | reverse complement strand
ATGACGGATCCGATCGAGGCTATTTTTGTAGATAATTGATTACCGACCATAATCGCCCTTGTGGTATATAGAAATGGCCACGACCCTCGAGCTTGGATGAACAATGTAGAATCTGTTCTGTTCTGTCTCAGGAGGCTATCCTCCCATGTATTACCTCCTTCTTCGGGAGAGCGATTGGTCTATTAAACTTCGCCAGAAGCCCCACTACTAAATAATGGCGAGGGTTCGATCGACGCTATTCTTATAGGTAATTATTCAGCTATCATGACCGCTTTCTTGCGGTTTTCAGAAATGGCCACACCCCACATTAGGTTCAACCTTGTGACACATCCAGCCCTCGGCTCGAAGACAGGTAAATCACAAATTTATAGACAATCTTGTTCTTCTAATAGTTTTGTTCTAGATGAAGATATGTTAGTGCGTACAAGGTTAGCAGGTCTTTTTAAGTATATTATAATAAACTACCTTTAAATATCCGGCGTTATTAGCGGCTCTTTTTACTTGCATTTTTTTGTTTTGCTTTTCTGAAATTATGCAATTTGGGTTCTTTTTGTTTTTTACCAAATTAGTTTTTAAATATGATGTTAACACTAAATTTCATTATTAAAATATCGTTTTATCACTGGAACAAATTGTTATAAAATTAGAACTAATTTTGTTACGGTTGTGTTCATCTCTATTTATACGATGGATCTTTATTGAATATAAAAAAAAAACTCCTGACGCATTCAATATTCTAATACATAACAATTTGCATGAAATTTCATCATCAGAAATGACATTCTATTCGATAGCTTAAATGCTTCTACACACCATACAAATTTCGAAGGATCACGAAGTAATTCATTCTATCTATTTTTTCAAGGTTAAAATAGCTGACATTTATTTTTTTTTACAAATAAACCGAAATGGATTCTGGTAGATTTTATTTCGTCATTATTTTTTTAAATAGTGTTTATTTTAATTCGTATGATGTGTTATTGCATCGTTATTTCAATAAATAATAGTACTAAAAAATAATAAGGTGTAAGTCACGTCGATGCGAAAATCACAGATGTATGCACAGACTCAAGACAGGTTGTTTCATAATGTTATTTATATAGAGACTGGTATGGTCATCCGGCATTGTCTGACAACATGGACAATATAACAGAAGGGTTAAAAAGTGTATGTAACACTTTTTAACCCCTCTTTCTCCCTGTCCCCTCTCTCTCCCTCTCTCTCTTTCTCTACATATATATATATAAATGCATGTATATCGCGCGCGTTCTCTCTCTAGATATATCTCTATTCTTCTTTCTATCCTTCTTTTTCTCCTCTTCATTCTCTTCTCCCCCTCTCTCTCTCGTATCCCTTCTCGCTAGTACTCTCTCTCTCTCTCTCTCTCTCTCTATATATATATATATATATATATATATATATATATATAGTATACATTCCTTTATTTATACAAGCATTATTGGCTACATATATGCATACCTGTTTCAGCTACGATCTCTTTCGAAATCACGCCTCTTCTGGCCATCTTACAAATTGGTTTCAAGTTGTAAGATTGCCCGATTTGTGTTTATTTATGGGACAACTAAGAAAAATCATTCAAAAAACGAAGTTGCATATTCTCGAACATAAATCGATTCCGAATTCAAATAAAATCAAAGAGAATATATATTTTTGAAACAATTTAAAGAGCTAAATTTATTTCCACCAAAATCCTAACAAAAATCCGTTAAATATTCAGGGCCAAGCCGCTGGGAGCCTTTTCTCCCACTATATAAGCAATTAACATATCTTCTTCTCAGTTTAGTATACAGTAACTCGTCGAACTATAAGATGCGACGCGATTTAGCAGATTTAATAACATACACACATCTCACTCAAACAATCAATACCCAAAACAACTCGTGGGAGAAAAGTAATCACAAGCTGAACTGTTCATTTTCACACAATAAACAAGAGTCTGACACTTACTGATTTTTTTCAACTGAAATATTCTGAACTCACCTCTATCATTGTTAGAACTTTTAAACCCTTTATATAATTTCCTTCTGATGATTTTTAATAAACGTATATAATTTAATTTGTACGAATTGTGTTGTTAGTTAATTCAATGTGCGTCGATCTCTCTACATGTTTGTTGATAGGCGTAGTTACTTGATATATTATAGGGCCGGGTGGTATATTATAGGGACGAGTTGTATATTATAAGGGCGATTTGTATATTAGACTCGTGAATGTTGGCAGCTCTACATGGGTAACCAGGCTTATAGGCCTCAATTACTTTTAGAATTTTTTAGGGTCACATGTTACATTTTTCATCGTTTGGTCTCGGCCTTTTGGCTAAGATCAAAGTGTAGTATCTGTTCCGATGGATACTGCACGCCTGTTCTGTGCAGTTCTAGGAGGTCCACCCTCCCAGGCTTCGCCTCCCCTCTTTGGGGAGGAGTAAATTTATTGCTTACTGTCTGAGGCGCCCCTACCGGGGAATGCCGACGGGGCTGCCCAGGCAATTTTTAATGGCCAGAGTGCTCACCTCTCGAGCGCTGGCTTTTAACCCCACTTGCTCGACCCGATCTTGGGTCACATCTTACTTGTGGGAGTAAGATAAAACTGGCCTTGTGCCTAACTCCGCGAGGAGTAAATAAACATGTTACATTTTTGATATTAATTAAAGGAGCCCTGTGAAATTTCGCGGTTTTGTTTTTTATACGTTCTGTATATCACCATTTTATTAGGCGTTTATTCCGCGCAGCGTTGACCGCACTGGATTTCTTTATCTACGTTACACCGTCGAAGTCTTGGTAAGAGTTCGGTCGTCTTCGGATCTTGTCATCGGATATCCAACCACGTTTGTTTCGGCTGTCTTCTATGTATTTTCCAAGACATCTCCGTTTTGAATCACGTCTACGCGACGGTGTTGTCGTTTGCGCTCAATACATGTGGGTACCAGCGCAAACAATTTTCCCTCATGTTGTCTTAAATTAGCGTAACATCTTAACGGTGGGAACTATCGATATTTATGACATGGTCGAATCTAATCAGACCGGAAGTCCAACGCAACATCTTCGTCTCCATGACGCATAGTCTTCTTTCTTTTTTTTATGATTTTCATTCACTCCAAACAAGGCATACTTCCGCTGAGATTCAAGAGGCAATTGTGATTAGTGACCAGACTTATAACGAGCATCATAAGTAAAGAGCTGTACAGTAAGATGTTTGTTCACATTACATTTATATTTCTGCATGTTGATATATTCGGAGAAACAAAAAGCAGGGAATAAATTCCAAAAGCAAGCGGTGGAAGGAAAGAACCTATTAAGGTATAAAATTCACTGGCATCTGGGTACCTCTACAATGAAGGTGTAGGATATTTCTTCTGGTCGGGTTAGTTGATGAGTATTTACATTGAGAGGGTATAAGTGCAATTAGTTCGTTGGAGCACATTCCGTGGAAGTACTTGTAAAACAAGCACAAGAAGGCAACATTGCGATGATGGGACAGGACCCGGACTTTGAAAGTCAGTGCCGGACTTATTAGGTTAGAGTCTCATTTTTGCACCCTGTCCCCCCCCCCCAAAAAAAAAGACTAGTGGTTGATGAACCAGCCCACATGTTGGAATAATACTTCATGCATGGCCAAATGGGGGTTAAAATACTGGCAGGAGTGAGATTTTTTTTCTAGCCCGGTAATGAACCACACCTCCTTTGCCGAACATTTGGCAGTATCTTCTATGTAGTTATTCAAATCCAGCCTGTATATGTTAGGCCGATGAGTAGGAACGTTGTATTCTCGTGAAATTAAACTTCTCCCATTAGTTTTTAGAAAAACAAGGCAGTCACTTTTATTATTAAACTTCTCCCATTAGTTTTTAGACAAACAAGGCAGCCACTTTTATTATTAAACTTCTCACATTAGTTTTTAGACAAACAAGGCAGTCACTTTTATTATTAAACTTCTCCCATTAGTTTTTAGATAAACAAGGCAGTCACTTTTATTATTAAACTTCTCCCATTAGTTTTTAGACAAACAAGGCAGTCGCTTTTATTATTAAACTTCTCCCATTAGTTTTTAGAGAAACAAGGTAGTCGCTGTTATCATTAGCATTGGTTTATTATTAAGTTATCTAAGTTTACCAGTCACTAATATTATTAGCCTTCTTACTGCCTTTGACTGGATAAGGTCGTCGGTAGTATTAGTTTTTCTTTACGTATTTGACCGGGTTAGACAGTCACTGTTATTATTAGTCTTCTCTCTTTCTTTCTTTGCCTGGAGCGACAGTCACTGATATTAAAGGTCTTCTTTATTTATTTATTTTGGCTTGGTAAGACTGTCACTGTAAGCTATAACCCTTTGTCTTCCTTTAATGGCAATATTTGGATCCATATAAAACAACATGTACAACAGTTTGGTAGCTCTTAAACTTGAGTCGATCACCGATCAGTGCATCACGGATGACACCAGTGTCAGTTTTGTATTTCAGCCATGCGGAATTTATTCGAGCGGTGATTTCGCCGAGGATACTGTGGTCTCTGCCGGTAGTCGAACCGAGATATTCGAAACTACTCTTCGTAAGAAGATCCTAGTTGGTCATCTAACTGTATAATTCATTGTTAATGATATTTCTCTTGAAAGAAAACAGGTCTGTCAGGGTTAATAACATTAAGAAAAATAGTCTCTTCTTTCATAAAATTAATTACCAATGGCAGCTAGATTAAAGAATTCCATCTGGTGTCTAGTTAGTTGGTGATCAGAAAGATTAATGAAGTTAATATTATTGGGTAACGGTATTGATTCTTTTCTTGTTTTGTATAATTTCCATGTGTCGTTGTTCACCATTTTCCGCAAGAAGTGTAAGACGCTGTTGAATTTCATTAAACTGTTCACATATACACAATGGTTGTTGATCGTGAAGAAAGGGGGAAAGTTGCAAACAAATGTTCGTTAGAGACGCACAGTCTGTTTGGTGATAATCCAGTGATTGTAATGAGTAAATATAAAAAACTAGTCCGAAAGAGAAGATAGGAACGTGATATAAGGAGCCTTCTGTGTTCCCAGCTAAAGAAAGATTCAAACAGATGTCCGTTGGAGACGCATATATATATATATATATATATATATATATATATATATATATATATATATATATATATGTGTGTGTGTGTGTGTGTGTGTGTATGTGTGTGTGTGTGTGTGTGTGTGTAAAATAGAAAAAGAAAGCCAAAAACTATGTTATTTATGTATTCATCAACGTTTCGTCTTCATTGAAAGACTTCAAGCTATGACATGGCTATGACATGTTTTGACCAAAGCAAACTTCCTAACTAAAAATAGACATAAACTAATAAGTCGAAGCCATCAATGCCATTCATTTCGCGTCCTTTGAAGGAGACAGACTACTGTTGATAACGCAATAACCAAAATCATGATTTTCATTGTCTGATTGTTCGCGTCAACAGCCATTCCGAAGTATGGACACTTTCATAAAATTAATATTCTGTATGATTTTTCTACATTGTTTTCTTCATCTTGAGGAAGTCTTCCAATAAAGACGAAACGTTGATGAATGCATAAATAACATAGTTTTTGGCTTTCCTTTTTCATTTTACGTTTCCACGGAACATTTTATCCCCATTTTTCTTCATGTATATATATATATATATATATATATATATATATATATATATATATATATATATATATATAATGTGTGTTAAAGTTAATAATTTTGGTAAGAAATCCGAGTAAGATAGCTCAATGTAGATAGTAGAGCAAGAATAGAATACAGAAATAAAAAGATCACATACACATTGCAGCTGTCAGCATTTATAATTTATTTCGACATCCTAGTCTCTTCAGAATGCTAACGGGACAGTTACATATTGGAAATGTAACTGTCCTGTGAGCATTCTGAAGAGACTAAGAAGTCGAAATAAAGTTGCAATGTGTATGTGAATTTTTTTCTTTATATATATATATATATATATATATATATATATATATATATATATATATATATAAGGTTAACATATATATCACTAATGTTCGGATCCTGTGTGTTGTCGTATTAATGACCTTCAATCTATTTTCCCTAGTCAAACTTTCTTTATACGATTGGTTTATGATAATGAATTCATGAGCCCATTTAATAATCACTGCCTACAAGATCAAAACTATGTATTGCATATTAATACGTTCAGACGAATTGGAATAACACTCCCTTTTAAGATCCAACGCGTGTTTATATGAACGAATTTACGAGACCTTTTCTAAATATGACATTCTTGATCAAATATGCTGTTTTACAAAAACGATCTCAGAAGGCTGCCAAAGTAATGATGACCATTTTGAAGCTGTGTTTTTGCTTATTTGTCTCATTAGACGGGATTTATATAATAGATACTCTTTAAATCGAACGTGTCTTTTATATTAATGTGTCCATTAAACATCATAATAATCGCATTCACACAAGCATGCTAGAAGTTAATAGAAACCTTACTAAATAATTCATACGTGTTTAAATTCATACATATGTGTCTCCATCACTGATAGTTTTCTTTCCGCTTCCTCCGTCGACGGCTAGGACTCGGATCCGTACAAAGCAGCAATAAAAGTTTGAAACATCCATATTCTATACTAATTGAGATTTATTTTGTGTTTCAGATATGTATATATCTGTTATATATCACGATTTAAGTATGACACAAGGCCAAAAATGCGTTAGAATTGGCTGAGTTTCATGTGGGCAATGTTATTGGTCAATATTTAAGCGCAAATCTCGGGAGTCAACTTTTCTTTGTTAGAATTGTCTATTAACTTAGAGAGAGGAAGTTTAAAGTATCATTTCGCTCAGGTCAATCAATCTCCTAGCAGCAGTCTTCGTTATTACAGCTAATAATCGTGTCTACTTGTGTAATAATGTGTAATGGTCTGTGTAATCATCCCGGCTTTTATAATAGTTTATTTGATTTATCTAATATAAATGCACATTCGAGGATGGATTCATAATTATACAAGAGTACGTACCCATAAATATTAAAAACGTTTGTTCTTTAATCTTTTATTTATTTAATACAAATGAACGTCCGAGGATGGATTCATAATTATACAAGAGTACGTACCCATAAATATTCAAAACGTAAGTCCTTAAATATTTTATTTATTTAATATAAATGCACGTCGGAGGATGGATTCATAATTACACAAGAGAACGTATACATAAATATTCAAAACGTTTGTTCTTAAATATTTTATTTATTTAATATAAATGCACGTCCGAGGATGGATTCATAATTATACAAGAGTACGTACCCATAAATATTCAAAACGATTGTTCTTGAATATTTTATCTATTGAATATAAATGCACATTCGAGGATAGATTCATAATTATACAAGAGTACGTACCCATAAATATTCAAAACGTTAGTCCTTAAATATTTTATTTATTTAATATAAATGCACGTCCGAGGATGGATTCATAATTATACAAGAGTACGTACCCATAAATATTCAAAACGTAAGTCCTTAAATATTTTATTTATTTAATATAAATGCACGTCCGAGGATGGATTCATAATTATACAAGAGTACGTACCCATAAATATTCAAAACGTTAGTCCTTAAATATTTTATTTATTTAATATAAATGCACGTCCGAGGATGGATTCATAATTATACAAGAGTACGTACCCATAAATATTCAAAACGTAAGTCCTTAAATATTTTATTTATTTAATATAAATGCACGTCCGAGGATGTATTCATAATTATACAAGAGTACGTACCCATAAATATTCAAAACGTAAGCACTTAAATATTTTATTTATTTAATATAAATGCACGTCCGAGGATGGATTCATAATTATACAAGAGTACGTACCCATAAATATTCAAAACGTAAGTCCTTAAATATTTTATTTATTTAATATAAATGCACGTCCGAGGATGAGTTCATAATTATACAAGAGTACGTACACATAAATATTCAAAACGTTAGTCCTTAAATATTTTATTTATTTAATATAAATGCACGTCCGAGGATGGATTCATAATTATACAAGAGTACGTACCCATAAATATTCAAAACGTAAGTCCTTAAATATTTTATTTATTTAATATAAATGCACGTCCGAGGATGGATTCATAATTATACAAGAGTACGTACCCATAAATATTCAAAACGTTAGTCCTTAAATATTTTATTTATTTAATATAAATGCACGTCCGAGGATGGATTCATAATTATACAAGAGTACGTACCCATAAATATTCAAAACGTAAATCCTTAAATATTTTATTTATTTAATATAAATGAACGTCCGAGGATGGATTCATAATTATACAAGAGTACGTACCCATAAATATTCAAAACGTTAGTCCTTAAATATTTTATTTATTTAATATAAATGCACGTCCGAGGATGGATTCATAATTATACAAGAGTACGTACCCATAAATATTCAAAACGTTTGTTCTTGAATATTTTATCTATTGAATATAAATGCACATTCGAGGATAGATTCATAATTATACAAGAGTACGTACCCATAAATATTCAAAACGTTAGTCCTTAAATATTTTATTTATTTAATATAAATGCACGTCCGAGGATGGATTAATAATTATACAAGAGTACGTACCCATAAATATTCAAAACGTAAGTCCTTAAATATTTTATTTATTTAATATAAATGCACGTCCGAGGATGTATTCATAATTATACAAGAGTACGTACACATAAATATTCAAAACGTTAGTCCTTAAATATTTTATTTATTTAATATAAATGCACGTCCGAGGATGGATTCATAATTATACAAGAGTACGTACCCATAAATATTCAAAACGTAAGTCCTTAAATATTTTACTTATTAAATATAAATGCACGTCGGAGGATGGATTCATAATTACACAAGAGAACGTATCCATAAATATTCAAAACGTTGGTTCTTAAATATTTAATTAATTTAATATAAATGCACATCCCAGGATGGATTCATAATTACACAAGAGAACGTATCCATAAATATTAAAAACGTTGGTTCTTACATACTTTATAAATTTAATATAAATGCACATCGGAAGATGAATTTATAATTACACCAGAGCACGTATCCATAAATATTCTAAACGTTGGTCCTTAAATATTTTATTAATTTAATATATATGCACGTCTGAGGATGGATTGATAATTACACAAGAGAACGCAATACATAAATATTCAAAACTTTGGTTCTTAAATATTTTATTAATTTAATATGAATGCACGTCCGAGGATGGATTCATAATTACACAAGAGCACGAATCCATATATATTCAAAACGTTGGTCTTTAAATATTTTGTTAATTTAATATGAATGCACGTCCGAGGATGGTTTGATAATTACACAAGAGAACGCATACATATATATTCAAAACGTTGGTTCTTAAATATGTAATTAATTTAATATGAATGCACACATGAGGATGGATTGATATTTACACAAGAGAACGTATCCATAAATATTCAAAACGTTGGTCCTTAAATATTTTATTTATTTAATATAAATGCACGTCCGAGGATGGATTCATAATTACACAAGAGCACGTATCCATAAATATTCAAAACGTTGGGCCTTAAATATTTAATTTATTTAATATAAATGCACGTCCGAGGATGGATTCATAAATACACAAGGGCACGTATCCATATATATTAAAAACGTTGGTTTTAATATTTTGTTAATTTAATATGAATGCACGTCCGATTGTGGATTCATAATTACACATTAAAACGTATCCATAAATATTCAAAACGTTGGTACTTAAATATTTTATTAATTTAATATAAATTCACGTCCGAGGATGGATTCATAATTACACAAGAGAACGCATACATAAATATTCAAAACGTTTGTCCTTAAATATTTTATTAATTTTATATAAATGCACGTCCGAGGATGGATTCATAATTACACAAGAGCACGTATCTATAAATATTCAAAACGTTGGGCCTGAAATATTTT
>OY744529.1:35478884-35506384 GCA_963556195.1 Sepiola atlantica | reverse complement strand
GGGGTGTTACCCTAAACTGGGTAAAATCTAAACAAGTTTGTCCCACACATTAAATGGGAAACATGTTTAGCAGCCTGCAAAAGTATATAGATAGATAGATAGATAGATAGATAGATAGATAGATAGATAGATAGATAGATAATGAACAATGTGCGCCAGATGCGGAGGCAAATAGACAGAACGACATATAAACTGGGATTGGCTGATATGCAACGCTTTTCATGTAAATAAATAGATCACTCTTTAGTAGTTGATCATGTATATACAAACATTGAGATTTGGATTGTGACTGACAGAGTAGACTGTTGAGTTTCGATGTCGGTTTTAGGCATTGACCTGTCTAGCTACACTGAACGACTGCGATACAACGAAAGTCTAGCGGACATTCTGAGTGAGTTTAATAACAAGCAGTACTACTAGCTTCATTGCGAGATCAACACAGTTTGATGTTGTAGATCACCTTTCGCTGCTCGTTGTAAAATACCCGCCGACTTTGTATTTACAAAGTTAAATTTCTCCTTAATTCTAAGCTAATATGTGGTGGCCAACAGGAAACGCACTTGACTGCGAATCAGTGGCGATTTGTGATCGGAGTTCGTGCACGCCGACCTTCGGAAATTAACTTCCTGCACTGAAGATTACGTAAGCATCCAAGTTAGATGATTACATTTTTGAAACTGAAGGGCACGTCGAAACAGTTTTCTTAGTCGTAGTCAGTATTTTAAGAACACACTTAAAAACTTAAGCGAAATAAAATAGTTTCCTGTCAATAAATTATATATATATATATATATATATATATATATATATATATATATATATATATCTATATAAATATATATATATATAGATATATACATAAACATATATATAAATATATATATATATAGATATATACATAAACATATATATAAATATAAATATATATATATATATATATACATAAACATATATATAAATATAAATATATATATATACATATACATATATATATATATATGTGTGTATATATATATATACATAAACATATATATAAATATATATATATATATACATAAACATATATATAAATATATATATATATACATAAACATATATATGAATATAAATAAATATATATATATACATATACATATATAAATATATATATATATGTGTGTGTATGTATATATATATATATATATATATATATATATATATATATATATATATATATATATATATATATATATATATATAAATATTTCAAATTAGCTGAACTTAGCACGGGTAACCGTTTAACTTTCGTGCAAATACTAGTATCAGGAAATGAAGCAGAAATTAGACGTAGGGTTCTAGACAAGTTAGAAAGTGAACCAAACTTCAAATTACATAAATTAGCAGAAGACTGCAAGAGATTAGGAAGTGTTAAATAAGATTCGAAAGACATTGAAGAGTCTGACATTGCGCACATAAGAAAGGTACATCAGAAAACACATTTCAACTCTCCTTAATAATTATTTTCACAATCAGCGAACGCCGCAGCGCACAACCCATGCAAGAAACAAACCGGAAGTCATAGACTTATGGAGGGAGAAACCCGAGTCTAGGACTTCCCGTTTGTTTCTTTCATGGGTTGTGCGCTGCGGCGTTGTCGGATTGTGGAAACAATTATATATATATATATATATATATATATATATATATATATATATATATATATATATATATATATATATGTGGGTGTGTGTGTGTGTGTATGTGGGTGTGTGTGTGCATATGTGTGTTGATCTGTGTATATGAATGTATGTGTGTGGGTATCCAAATATTCACCTCGATAGATATTATGGGTTAGATAAGAAATAGGACACAAATAAAAAAAATTAAAATGTAGGAAAATCATGTATACAAACTTCGTGTAAATATGTGTGTATGTGTGTAAGTATGTGTATATCTGCTGATACGTACATAGATGGAGTACTTTGAGAGAGATGTTAATGTAATAATGACGGAGAAGAAATATATATAAAAAAAAATATCTAAAACCCTTTTTTAAACTAAAAAAACATATTTACCTCACTTGATGAAAGTAGATTAGCGTGACGCCGCTTTGAATGACTGGCGATTTTTTGAATTACAAATCGCCTTAACGTTTCGTTTCCTTATTTCGTTACAACATATGCCCTTTGATGTTGAATTAATTTAACATCTTATCGATGTATTTGACAATGGATGAATTCTTGTGGTTTTTGTTTTGTTTTGGCAGAAGTTGAACTTTTTCCGGCATTGTTGTGGTCAGTTTTCTGGGGACTTACAAGATTCTGTTCTGATGAGATTCAATGTTTTGAAATCAAAATCATGTTGACTTACAATTTCTTTCTTTGATTTCCTCATATTATTTGTATTCTTATATTATTTTCATATTCTTTTATTCTTATTCTCTTTATGTGTTTTCATTGTTTTTTGTTTTTTTTATATTATGAATATTCAATTATCATTTTATATTCTGATAATTTTAATATTAGTATATTCTTCACATTTCTTTTAACATTTATATTATTTTTATTCTCATATTGTTTATATTATTTTTGTATAATTTATTATTTTTTCTTCTTTCCTTGTTTATTTTAACTTCATCTTTCTATTTCTATTTTTATTTGTATGTTGTTTTTCTTATTATTTTTTGATTTTATTATTTTGTTTTATTTATTCCTGTTTTCTGGGCTGCCATATTATTTTAAAATATAAATGTATTATTATTATTCTTATTATTCTTATTACTATTACTATTATTATTATTATTATTATTATTATTATTATTATTATTATTATTATTATTATTATTATTATTATTATTTAGTGGAGCGTTTTATTCGTTTCAACTGTTTGCCATTTGAAATATTTTCTGAAATATAATTCAGTATTTTTTATGGTGTCCGTTCGTTTGGAAAATAGCCAGCAAGCGCCATTCTCTTCTTTCATTAAACTCTCTCGCCCCATCCGTTTGCTTTTCCCCTCTCCCCACCCGTTCTCATTTCTTTCATAACTGTTCCCTTTTCCTTTCTTTAATGCCCGCGTTTCTTTTGCTTTCACCCTCTTTCGCCACTATTACCCGTCCCTTTCCCTATTTATTTGCTCACTCCCGTCGTCCTCCGCTGCCTTCTCTCTTTCTCTCTTTCTCTCTTTCTCTCTCCCCCGTTTTTTTCTCTCTCCCTTTCTCTATGCTTCTCACGCACTTGCCACCGTTTCTCTTGATTTGACTTTTTTCTCTTCTGCCTCTCTTTCTTTTCTTTTTATATTTGCTTACTTCCCTTGTTCTTCTCTGTCATCTCTTTCTCTCATTCTTACTCTTTTTTCTTTCTTTCGTTCTTTCTTTCTTCTCTCTCTCTCTCTCTCTTTCTCTCTCTTCACACCATTCCTTTTTATTTGCTTTTCTCTCTCCCTCCTCCATTCATCTTTCCTTTCCCCTCTTTATTTGCTCAACCCCGTGTTATCCTCTGCTATCTCTCTCTCTCATTCTTCATCTCTTTCTTTCTCAATCTCCCTCCCTGATCCTTTCTCTCTCCTTCACCCTCTTTCTCTGTCTCTCTTTCTTTCTCTATTCACATAATTCCTCTTTATTTGCTTTTCTCTCTCCCTCCTCCATTCATCTTTCCTTTTTTTCTTTATTTGATCAACCCCGTTTTCTTCTCTGCCATCTCTCTCTCTCTCATTCTTTACTTTCTTTCTTTCTTTCTCAATCTCCCTCCCCTTCTATCTCTCTTTCTCTCTCTCTTCACACCATTCCTTTTTATTTGCTTTTCTTTCTCCCTCCTCCATTCATTTTTCCTTTCTTTCTTTATTTGCTCAACCCCGTGTTCTCTTCTGCCATCTCTATCTCATTCTTACTCTCTTTCTTTCTCAATCTCCCCCCCTCTCTCTCTCTCGCACTCTCTCTCTCCACACCATTCATCTTTACTTGCTTTTCTTTCTCCCTCCTCCATTCACCTTTCTATTCTATCTTCCCTCTCCTTCAATCTCTCTCTTTCTCTCGCCCCCCCCCCTCTCTCGACTGTCCTTTACTACATTTTCATTCCCCTTTCTTTTCTTCTCTTCCGCTAACCGCCTCACCTTCACCTCTGTTACTCCCTCCCGTTACCCTTTCATTTCTCACTCGACCTCTCTTTCTTTTCTTTCTTATCTTTCATTTAAAATAGGCGAAATGTTGGGTCGCGTTTAGTTTCGTATTTTAATTATTAATGACAGATTCTCCCATGATGGCCGATGATTGAATAAGCGACATTGTTTTTAATTATTTACGAGAACCATTCTCATTTTTTTTCTTTTCCGTTTTTCTATTTTTCAAATTGTTTTGTGCGCTTGTAATGCTTTAACGGCGCGCTGGCCTCATCGGTTAAAATATATGTGGTCAGTGTATGTACCCATCCCAATTGACAGGTTGGTGATATTTGATACTTGGGGTGTTCTTTTATGCACGGCATGTCGCGGAGAGCTGAAGGAATTCCCAAATGACGTGATTCCTGAATGCCAAAACCATTTTTGTGTTTAGGTTTTATTCCAGAGTACCGAGTCGCTATTGACTTGCCTTGATGCAAGTGTAGAGTTAGACACAAGGTCAGAGTTTAATTTGGGGAAAATCCAGCTCCCCAAAAAGGAGCACTCTGGATTGGGACAAAACTAAAAATTGCCTATTATAGAAGAATCTCCCCTTCAACAATCGAGGACAGAAAAGATGTAGTGTAGTATCTGACCCGAGTAAAAGACAGATGAGGTGTCCATTTCCAATTAAAAGCACACACACACACACACACACGATATTGCAAACGTCAGAGATAATTAAAGTACTTTAAGGGAAAGGTATTAACTGCAAATGCGCATTGTCATAAAGTGTATGTATTTTATGACGCAGAGATGGGTACGGGGCCAGAAAGCATCCTCCAAGCTTTTTAAAAACTTTTTTTCATCCTAAACAAGACATATTGCCACTGAGACGTAAGGGGTTACTGTGAATTAGGGGCCATACCTACACGGACATCTTAAATATGAAGTTGAGCAGCAACACGTCTTTTCCTATTACCTTTGAATTTCTGCATATTGGTACAGTCAGGGAAGTAGGGGACAGGGAGGGAAGTTCAAAGACTAGCAGTTCGAAGGAAGAAACTATTAGAGTAGAAAGTTTTCGGTTTCTAGAGAACTCTACAGCGAAGGGGTGGGATTTTGCTGATTGTCAAATTTGTCGGAGGTACTTTCCATTGAAGTATTTTAAAAACAAATACAGGGGTATGCATTCCGGTGAGGGGGGCCTAAACAGAGCTGAAAGGAAGAAAATGACAAAATATCAAGGTCTATTGGGTGATATGAAAAGAAACTGGGACCTCAAAGAGATCTCCATCATTCCAGTTATCATATGACCACTGGACTCATGAAGAAGAATTGAAAAAGTATTTAGCAAGTATACCTGGTAAACCAAGTGCAAGAGAAATCACAACAACTGCACTCAAGGGAACAACCAGAATCCTGAAAAGAGCTCTCGGTTGGAGTCTGTAAATAGCGGGTGATCGTATGGCATTTGGAAGAATGCCCCGTCCCTAGCAAATGAAAGAAAATTAAAAGCAGAAGCGATAGGATAAGGGTTAGAACTTAGTTGACAGTGATTAACTCTTAGGTGGGGTTCTATAAACCATGGTGGTTGAAAAGGTTTCTGTTCCCAAAGTATCGACACAAGGATTCCTAAGCTTAATTTAGTAACATTCAATTACGTAGCGGGTTGCTTCCGAGGTTGAGATTTGTTTCGAATCATAGAAGAGGCTCGTTATTAGTTTTGCTTGTCTAATGTTGACAGACTAAAAAAGGCGCTGAAACAATTACAACATTGAGGACATCTTGAAGGTATATATCTGAAATAGGTAAACAACACAGTACTTTATAAAGATACATGTACACGGGTGAGGGGGTCATTAGGGCGCGTTACAATTAAGTCTAGATTCAACAGTCCTTTGAGATGGCCAATTATATTGATTGCTTCATATCCACACATACAGCTATATATGCACACACACACATATATATATACATATATATATATATATATATATATATATATATATATATATATATATATATATATATATATATATATATATATATATATATATATATATATTAACATAAACATATCCCTGAGGAGGAGACGAGGAGGTTCTGAAACAATTGTCGGATACTCAAACTATGTTTATTTTAATATAAAAAGGTCTAATATATATTGAGCACTTTTAAAAAGTATTGGTTTTGTTCGTTTTGTTAATATTTGAACTAAATTAATATATATATATATATATATATATATATATATATATATAACACTCACCGCTATCAGTGTAAACATCACTCAATTTCTCCGTTATTACGTGACAATCCCTAGGTGAACGCATACAGATTCAAGATGTATCTGTGAACGGGGTTCGCGCCCTATGACCGTCTGAGATTGTTATTTCCCATAAGCTAGAAACGACGTCGTACAAAGGTAAAAATAATTTAATATTATTGAGATATATATATATATATATATATATATATATATATATATATATATATGTGGGTGTGTGTGTATACACACACACACACACACACACTACACCTCTGTGGATCATGCTTGGTTGTTTGTTTGTCTACCAAATGTACACTGGATAAATTAATCCTTTTGTTTGGATAACATTAAATGTTGACGTCGTCGATTAAAACAAAAATGTGGTGATAAACGTAGACAGAATCGCGTCCCAGAATACTGACGTCATCCATCAAACCAGATTGAGAGAGAGGGAGGGAGGGAGTTATACTTCATGACGTTTTATCTAGACGAACATTATTGACACTGTGGGGTTTAGTGTTTATGTTATCGATTTTCGTTTGTGGCCGTAGGAAATTTCAAAGTGATTTCAAATCCTTTAAACTGTCAATCAGAAAATGATTTTTGATTAGAACTTTTATAGCTGACCTCTTAGCCGACTAAATCCGTACAACCGAAATTCAATGTGGATTTAAATTTATACATAAATATACAAAAGCCAGTCAGTTCCTAAGATGTTGTAGTCTTGCCACATCTGGGAAGGTGCTGCTCAGAGCACACATCTCCTGTGTTGGCAGAAGACTTCGAAATATGGTAGGTTCCCTGCAGCTCATTTCTCACAGAAAACAATGTTGCTAGCTTTTTTTTTACTTTATCGTTATATTCATGGTAGGTGCTCGACTGAGCTCCAATATCTAGTTCATCCCGTTCGGACTAAAATGTAATCTGAATATACAAGGTCCTTGTTGTAAGTTGGATAAGGTTTTGCTAATTAAATTAGAATATAACAGCTCTTGCTATTCATGACGAATGGGATGATCCATTGTTACAATGATTGAGAATCGTACGATGGTGGTCCATCAACGAATTTTAAAATATACGTAAACACTTTTTTGTAATATGCCTCATTTTTTCTCTCCTATAAACTAAAGGGATATCTATCAGTTGTGTCTTTTTACAAGTAAAGGTAGACGGTCGCCATTATCTTCCTAGCAAACTATTTTGTCTTGTATTAGAGTGGTCCAGCAGAACATCTCTGACACCAAAGTTTCTATTTGATCTTCTTCTCTGGATCATAGACTCGGTTTCAATTATTCATTCAGCGATGTAGTATTGTTTATTAGCCTTATAGAAAATATATTCCCTTTGTAGTTATATGCAGGTAACCGGATGTTCACCTTGCGACGTCAACATATGAAGTGTTTTAAAAGTGTCCGTGCGCAGGTAAACCCACGCAGCATTCTCGGTAAATGGATAAATGAAAGAATTGTTATCTTAAACCCAATAAAAAGTGTCTTCACTTAAATACAAAGTTGTGTTCTGCTGACGTTTCGACAACATTATAAAAAGACGAACAACATCCGCAGTAGATTTGTCAAGGTGAGAGTCTGTTCTCCATATTTCATGGCGGCTCACCAACCTTCACCTACTCATCTCTTTCCATTCCATCACGACTATGTTCAATTGTTTTCATAGTGACTACTACAAAGAATTTTACGAGAAAATGCTACGATGAACAGTTACATATAGTCCTACTGTAGGCATGGAAACTTACTTCCTGCTATAGACAAGCGCACCTGCATATCATACTCATCGCACTCAAACTTAACAACACTTTCATCTTCGTGAAGATTTTACCACATAACATTTTCCTACTGTCTTCCACAGTTATATGTTAATTTGGTATATATATATATATATATATATATATATATATATATATATATATATATATATATTCGTAGAATACACATTACAAGACGGGTACAAGCAATAAATATAGCATTAGTTCTGAATTGTAATGTGTTTCTTTCTTTGGGAGTATACTACGGTTTCGGTTCCCCCCCCCCTAAATTGTAAAGTTTACAAAATATACATGATATTGCCTATAAAACATATTCCATTATTCCTAATGATAAGTTCAATAGATTAACATTTTACCAAGCTCTTATATACAGGGTGGGCAAAAATAAGGGTCCTATTTTTAAAAATTCATAACTTTTTTATTTATTGATTTTTAAAAAAATTTTTTTTAGAATAAGTAAAGGACCCCTTCCGAAGCAAGCATGAGCCGTATTAGCCCTAAGGAACGTACCCTCATTTAGAAAACATTATTTTTGCTTAAAAAACTCAAAACAGTGTAAAAAACAATACTTTAGTTTTTGTAAGTTTTAAGAAGTGTTTTTCGGCTAAAATTTGTTTTGTTTATTTCAAAAAATCTCGGAAGGGTCAGTCTACACACACATAAAGTTTGGTGAGTTTAACTTTTATTTTGTGGAAGTTATTCAAATTCAAGTTATTCAAATTTAAAGATAGGACCCTTATTTTGGCCCACCCTGTATAATCGATACTTGTACAAATGTATTACTTAATATAACTTATAATTTGATGCAGAGCAATTCTTTTCTCTATTACATTTTTTTGTATCTAACTTATTTAAACATTTTTTTGTGTGGGAGCGGGTGCGAGTTTGGGTAAGCGTGCTCCACAAAAGATAAAGTTTACAAAGAAATAATGTGTCCATGCTACTCACTGCGCCACAGTGTTGCCTAGAATATATATTCCAAATCCGTGATCAGATTAGTTTACGAGTTTATCCTGTACAACAATGTGTGTATATATATATAGTAAGTTATGAAAATATATTTATGGCAATTAAGCGACACGTAGTTTAATTACCATAAATATATGTTCATAACTTATTACTTAGCTCTACTTACATCTTGGCCTTTTGGCTAAGATCAAAGTGTAGTATCTGTTCCGATGGATACTGCACCCCATAGACTGGTATTGTCTTGGCCTTCGGGGCTTGATTTACGCCGGTCTATGGGTCTGTCCTGTGCAGTTCTAGGAGGTCCACCCTCCCAGGCTTCGCCTCCCCTCTTTGGGGAGGAGTAAGTTTATTGCTTACTACCTGAGGCGCCCCTACCGGGGAATTCCGACGGGGCTGCCCAGGCAATTTTTAAACCCCACTTCCCCGACCCGACCTTGGGTCACATTTTACTTGTGGGAGTAAGATAAAAACTGGCCTTGTGCCTAACTCCTGGAGAGGAGTAAATCAATACTCACATATCGAGCACTGTTCAAATAAATACTGAAAATTGATACATAAAAAAGTATATCTACTTACAACATTTTATGTGGATACATGAAATAATAATAACATATATATATATATATATATATATATATATATACATATATATTTAAAAATAAATATTAAATTATATTTACCTACAGACGATTATCAGTGTATGGAAGTGATAATTTCAGACGGTCATAAGACACGAAATCGGTTCACGAAGGCACCTTCGACTCTGCCGTCTTTCACTCTATCCTCACGGCCATATTAAATTATCACGTGATACGGAGAATGTAAGTTATATCTATTATAACAACGTAAACATAAAGACAGACATGAAAACTGGACGAATTTTCCCGGAGTCTTGCTTTGTAGCTAAGTGAAAGTCACTTTAATAATAATATTTATAAATAAATATTAAATTATATTTATCTACAGACGACATCGTTCAGAGCTTTTACTCTCATCAGTGTAAGGAAGTGATCATTTCAAAAATGTTATATATATATATATATATATATATATATATATATATATATATATATATATATATATATATATATATATATATACTCATACCTAACTTAATATATATGCATCTCCTAAATGTTAAAATTTACAAATAATAATGGGCTACGTTACTCTTGCCTACAATATATATTCCAAAATTCATAATGATCCATTCATTAGTTTAGGAGATTATCCTGTACATAGAAATATATATATATATATATATATATATATATATATATATATATATATTCGCTACGTATCACTAGGGACTTACTGTCTGTTACATACTATCCTGCCACGTTGTTTAATTCTATACTTTGGACTTCTAATAGAAAATGTAACTTTCTTACTTAAATTTTTTCTTATGGAAAATAGTCTTGGTGCATAGATGACACGTAACAGTAATTCGTTCTCTTTTCTCCTTTTTATCAATATTGTGCTGTTGTGATTTGAGTTGTTTAATAACAAGGGCTGTAAATAATGCTAACATAAAATCATTTGGGGTTTGACAATCTTTTGCGGGTGCTTTTCTTTACAGTATAAGTGTATACATACATAATACCCTTACCAATCCACCATTTGGAGACAGATAAGTTGTCTAAAAACCCGATCGCTTTTTGTCCCATATCAGCAAGAAACAGAAAGATCTCATCAGCTTATTCGCCACATATCACTAGCGACTTCCTCTCTGTGATGTTATATCGTGCCACGTTTTCCTAATTCTATATTTTTAATTTCTAATGGAATTTTCCACTGTCTTACGTATTATATCCTTATGGAAAATACCGTTCTTAACATGATTTATGCATACCCAAAGTCCAATAGTGGTACATTTCATCAGGTATGCAGACCACGAGAACACGCACGAGAAACGTCATAATTTTGAGCCAGCCGATACTCATAGAACGCTTTTCGCATCAAGATGGACAAAAGCTTAAGAAAAGCATCATCTTTATGCTGAATCGAAAAAGCTGAACCACGTGAAATCCGAAATTCCTTGGCTATCGCATCAATCAAAAATCCGACAGTTTTCTTCAATCAATGTCCGAACTTGAGCCACAGTTTCTTCGTATGTTTGGGTTGATAGCCTTCCTCTCTCTAGTGTCATCTTTGAGGTCGACTCTAACTTTCGAGAACTGTTTGATCCATCTATAAACTGTTGTCTTGTATGTAGCAACATCTCTCCAAATTTTCTGCAAGGCGTTAATGATCTGTGACGTTTTTTTTTTTTCTAATTATATCTGGAGAATTGCGGAGTTCATTAGAGGCTTTTTTTTAATAATGACTTGAATTGTTTTTCATCATGTCGAATTTTTACAACTTCTGCATTTAGGAGATCATGTAAGCCGGGATTTAATGTAATTTCATTTTCTGATACTAGTTTAGTTTTGTTTTCATATAGTAATTCAATTTCTTCTTTGTGTGTTTTGGTGGTTGAATCGATTAAAAATGTAACAGTTAGGTCAAAGATTTAGTAATTCCTTTTGTTGTTTTGTAATGTCGTACTAAGAAAGATTAATATAGTGCTGCGTGTGGTTGGGTAGTGGTATATATCCCTTGTATACTGAGTTTACTATTTTTTTTATAGAACCCCGGTTAAGTTGTTCGTAATTGGTTATGATATCTGCAAGTCATTGTTGGAGTTCCGTGTATTGGTCATAGGGTTTTACTTCCTTCAGTTTGCTTTCAAGTTTATAAAGTTCAAAAGTATCTTTTCGAAATAATTCCTTAAAATCATCTGCTTTCTCTAGTATATTTGTTCATTTGTTACTGCTAAGAGGTGACTTTTTTAACCATACCCTAACGATGCAACAGCTACTGGAGCGATGTGTGTGCGAATACCTACTATACTAAAAAAGCAAATAATAACGATGATGATGATGATGATGATGATGATGATGATGATGATGATGATGATGATGATGATGATGATGATGATGATGATGATGATGATGATGATGATGATGATGATGATGATGATGATGATGATGATGATGATGATGATGATGATGATGATGATGATGATGATGATGATGATGATGATGATGATGATGATGATGATGATGATGATGATGATGATGATGATGATGATGATGATGATGATGATGATGATGATGATGATGATGATGATGATGATGATGATGATGATGATGATGATGATGATGATGATGATGATGATGATGATGATGATGATGATGATGATGATGATGATGATGATGATGATGATGATGATGATGATGATGATGATGATGATGATGATGATGATGATGATGATGATGATGATGATGATGATGATGATGATGATGATGATGATGATGATGATGATGATGATGATGATGATGATGATGATGATGATGATGATGATGATGATGATGATGATGATGATGATGATGATGATGATGATGATGATGATGATGATGATGATGATGATGATGATGATGATGATGATGATGATGATGATGATGATGATGATGATGATGATGATGATGATGATGATGATGATGATGATGATGATGATGATGATGATGATGAAGTTTAATGTGTCTTTATGCATTATAACTGTCTTTTAAAAGTGTTAATTTTATTGGTTTAAAACATGAGCACACATTAATTTAAAGTTTACAGAAGCACAGTAAACATTAGCCTATAACAATTATATTTCCATGACTTTGGAGTAAGAGATTTTAAGTAGAAGACAGAAACGAAAAAGAAGGCGGATATAAAAAGAGAGAAAAGATGAAAGACAAAATAAAAAGAGAACGGAATATTATGCATTGGTGAATATTTTTATAAAATTTGAAAATAACATTTCTTCATTCATTTATGATGACGTCTTTAGACAATAAAGAAACAATATGTCGATTGTATTATTAGGTTTATATGTTGTATCCATTTATCGTCGCGTATCTATTGTAATATTAAAGCTGCGTTATCAACGTTTGTTTACCGAAAGATCTCCTTCCGATATATTAATCATATAAAATACACATCAAACAAGAACATAAGTCAGTTAGAAGACTGCATACCTCAACCTGACAACGTAAGGATGGGACAAAATCTTAACTGGGCTTTACTTCTCGTATGAAGTATTCCCAAAGTTATGCTATGGGATCTTTGATTACTCCAAAACTATTTATCTGACCAGGCTGAAACTTTGCATGGTGTTTACCTAAGAGCATCAGATCAATACATCCAATTTGTAAACATCGGAAGTTGAAATTCCGTCAAACTTTTGACCATGACCTCAACCTGACAACGTAAGGATGGGACAACATCTTAACTGGGCTTTACTTCTTGTATGAAGTATTCCCAAAGTTTTGCTATGGGATCTTTGATTACTCCAAAACTATTTATCTGATTAGGCTGAAACTTTGCATGGTGTTTACCTAAGAGCATCAGATCAATACATCCAATTTGTAAACATCGGAAGTTGAAATTCCGTCAAAATCTTGACCATGACCGAGCTTTGCATGATCACCTGTGTAGGTTATATGAGATACGGGACTTCATTGGCTACAGCCTGGACCAAGTAGCTAGTGTCTGCATTGAAAATAACCGAAGTTCGCGGCAGATGTATGATTTTCACTCTTTCGCGATCATGACGTTTGACTTAGACATTCCAAAATTAAATCAGTTCTTAGTTAGACCGTGACCAATATTTAGACAAAGGTTGCTGACGATAGATAAGCCACCGATGTGGACGCTAAGCTGAACACAGGCACACATAGTATAGTGAAAGATTCCATCAAATACATAAAGCCATTGGCGGATATAAATATTCCCTAGTTTGCAGATTGCAGTATGTTTGAAGAAATCCATTCAAATGTTCCCAATTAGACATAATTGCAATTACAGTAAGCAATCTATCTCTTACTAACTTTCTAGTCATTACTCTCACCCTCACCCACTCTATTTTGGTTTATCCTGCTTTTATTTTATATTGTGGCTCTCACGCTTGCTTCCGTATCTCTCTCGTTTAAACAGTAAAATTTAATAAAACTAACGATAGAAATAAAAAAAATGTAATAAGCTATTATAAACAAAAGAAAATATCAGAACAGGTAGTAATACTATTTAAACCGTAGCTGGAGATGGAAAGAGAAAATATAGTGAGAGTGAGACATAAAGAGAGAGAGAGAGAGAGAGAGAGAGAGAAAGAGAGAGAAGGAATAGAAGATGATATGGTGAGCAGAAAGAGACTAATTTTGGGATTTTTTCTGTTTTAAAATTTAAAATGGCTTTGCAAACTGACTTTTTGTGATTCGAACAAACTACTAAGAGCTCAATGGGTAATCAAATTGCGTTGCATTTTCTCTAGTATATGTATGTATATATATATGCATATAAATATATATATATATATATATATATATATATATATATATATATATATATATATATATATCATCTGAGTAGATCTTCATTTTTCCTGACTACAGATCGAAACGTCGTCATGTCAGGTTTTATATGTCTGTGTTAATATATATATATATATATATATATATATATATATATATATATATGTATATGTATATGTATATGTATAAGTATATACATATGTATATGTATAAGTATATATATATATGTATATGTATATATATATATATATATATATATATATATATATATATATATATATATATATATATATATATATATATATATATATATATATATATATGATAATAATGATAACCCAGGTAAAATATCCACAGGGTAGTAATCCAAAGAATTTCAACCGGGTTTATAAAAAGTGCTCAATATCAAAGAAAGCTTTTATATATGATTATTTTTATTTACACAGACATGTACAAAATCTGCGATACTGGCATGTCGATGTTATCGATACACAGCTATTATAAACTGAGATCTCATCAGGCAGAGTTAGAATCCGATCTTAACCTTAGATATGATCTAATGTGATATATATATATATATATATATATATATATATATATATATATATATATATATATATATATATATATATATATATATATATATATATATGAGAGAGGGAGATAGAGAGAAATAGAGAGAAATAATATAGGGCGGAATAGTTTATGTAAACAAAGATAATGATACTAGAAAAATACCCATACCAGAAGGAATAAAATTAATTTCCAGAATAGAACAGTTTTGCACCACTTTTATATCCCCTTAACAAGATTAAAATCAAGATATAATGATACTAAACCTTATCTCTAGTATCTTTATTCGAATTTTGATCAATATCCATTACATGATTTTGATTCTGGAAAATGTCTAAAGTTGAAGGTTTAAGCTTAAGGTGTCTAAAGAAGAAATTGGAATTCAAGGTATTTTGATGAATTTGGGTTTAACTATTATGGACTAAATTTAATGAAAATCTTAAATATTTGAATTTTCAAATGGTAGTTTGTGCCTATATTATGTTTTTTGAAACCCTTCAAAATACTCAAAAGAAACTAAAATTCGGAGAATTTGGCATGAAGGGTTTCCACCCCCTTCTGGCTCCATCTGTATACAACTTAATTTAACCAAATATAGCACACATTACCCACCCTTACGCCTAGTGTTCAAAATTCATAATGATTTGTTAATTAGTTTCGGAGCGAATCTTATACATGGAAATATATAAATATGTATGCATAGTTAACTTTATATAAGTCTTCTCTATATACATATAACGCAATGTCTGTGTGTATGTGTGATGTTTGTGTGTTCCCTATAGAAAGAAAGGTTAGAGAATCTACATAAAATCTTAAAGTGTATTCTTATTTAAAATCTACTTGGGAAGACAATGGAAGTGTTTCTGAATTTTTAAGCGTACCTTAAGGGAATGAGAAAGGCATAACCACCTTAAAACCTTATATATATATATATATATATATATATATATATATATATATATATATATATATATGAAACAACACTCTTTCAAATCGAAAGACATTTCTTCAAATGGGTTTACATATCTGATGAAAGCGGGCAACTGCTTGAAACGCGTTATATGAAATTATAAAATGATAAAATAACGAAATAATAAATAAATGTTGAAAAAAACTTTTTACAAATGTTAGTAGCCTTACTCCTCTACATATATATTTTTCTCTCGTTAGAACTGCACTAATATTGCACTACCCTCTTTTCTCTCTATATATGTCTGTCTGTCTGTCTCTCTCTCTCTCTCTCTCTCTTTCTCTCTTTATATTTATATATATATATATATATATATATATATATATATATATATCATATTTTTATTAAATTTAAATCATGTCTATACTTCTATGCGGACGACAATAAAATTGGTCCCGAATCTCTACGTTACTCTCTTTGTGCTTAATAACCACGTGCTCACACATCTATGTGATCCATGGACACAGAAACCCTTCAAAACTTCAAATGCGTATATTCGATTTTAATGAAATTGAAACCATCTGTATAAGACACTATTTTAGAGAGTTTATGAACATTTTATCTTCTTCCGACTTTATTAGGGGCAAAACGGAAGGAGGGGGCAGTAAAACAAAGAAAGTAATATAGTTTTACTATCCACAGTCATATACAACCGGGTTTTTTAGCTGTATCACAGGTATTCGTTGTTGTTAATTCGGCGTCGCTATCCACTACGCCATCATATTATCTAAGACGAAAGGGAAATGTTAATGCGTATATATGCATTACATGCACATTATAAACTGCCTAGAATGCTCTATTCGTTAAAAATACTATGCTTTTTGCAACAAGCAGCTGATTATTTCCCTTACCAGAATGCTGATTCTACAAAGAGATTATGAGCATATGCAGTAATCCACAGGCAGACTGTTTCTTTGTACCACAGTTTTTAATTGTTGCTAGACGAGCAAGCGTATCAAGTTGAGCTTGATATAGTGTGTGTAGGTTGTGTATACTTTTTTAGGTTGAAAAAGGTCATCGCTCTACTTAGTTCAAAGGTCAAGTTGGTATTGAATCACCTGTCCTAGTAATATATGTCAAAAGCCCGGTCAGCCGTCTGTTATAAACAGTGGTTGTCTGTTTCCTGTCAGCAACGCCGTCGGTCTTTCTGAAAGACCGTATAAATTACAGTTGTCCGCTTGAATATATGGATGACCAAAACTGACAAAACCTGATATTATCCCAATGGTAAAGTAACCAGAAATACCCAAAGTGACTTGATAAAGTCAGCTCAAATGTCAAGTGGTTATTGATTTGTTTTGGGTTTAAGAATCTACCATATCATATGACTGATCCGAACTTATTTAAACAAGTAAAAAGAATCCCTTCATCGACAAAGCTCTGATGGCTAAATCTGTATAAATCAGAGTGATTGTGCTTATATTTATATTTGTATGTATTATTTACCTTCTCTCCAGGAGGTTAGGCACAAGGCCAGTTTTACCTTACTCCCACAAGGTAAGATGTGACCCAAGGTCGGGTCGGGAAAGTGGGGCTTGAAAAGCCAGCGCCCGAGAAGTGAGCACTCTGGTCATTAAAAATTGCCCGGGCAGCTCCGTCGGCATTTCCCGGTAGGGGCGCCTCGGGCAGTAAGCAATAAACTTACTCCTCCCCAAAGAGGGGAGGCAAAGCCTGGGAGGGTGGACCTCCGTACGTTGACTAAAAGGTTGCGAATAATAAATCGGTTGGGACTATGATGTTGGCGATGGCCACTATGTTGGTTGCATTATTGCAGGGAGTTACCTTAATGTTGTCGACGTCTATTACCTCGACCGCGGTCGTCAAAAATAATGAAGGGCACATCCACGTTGACAGAAATATTTGTTTAAATTCCGTTGTATTTTCTAATTAGATTACAAGCAATGAATTTCCCATTTATTTTTGGCAAACACACGCCCCTTCCCCGGCCCTTTCAATTGATGGCTGTCCGATACATTTCTGATGAGCGGTGATGCCGTGAAACTGTAGTAAGGTATTAAGCTATATATATATATATATATATATATATATATATATATATATATATATATATATATATATATTAGATGCCGTGAAACTCTAGTAAGGTATTAAGCTATATATATATATATATATATATATATATATATATATATATATATATATATATATTAGAAGAATATTCGTCCCAAGACGGGTAAAATTAATTATCCGTATTAAGCCATCATGAAGCCACTTGATATAAGGAGCTAAAAACAATACTATTTCAGGGTAAAAAAACAAACTGGCCAACAATACATGTTATATTGATAGATTTCGACTTGGAAACCCGCAATTCTTCCCCCTGTGTCAGAAACATCGGTCATAGAATGTGAGAACTAAAGGACAAAATAAGGTAAGCGAGAGTTACGAGGCTGCTGAGAGTAACCCCAATATAAACTTTCTACTCTCTACATTCTTTTAAAATCAAACTATATTTAGTACAAATAAACTTCAGTGTATGTCTGTCTTGTCCACCAGGTTTCAGTCATGAATGGCCAACAGTCTTTGTTTTATTGCCGTTCAATGATAAACACAATACGATACGATGTGCTACTTTGTTTGTAATGGCTCTGACATATTCGCCTTTTATCTATCCTGCCGTTGGTTGTAATGGCGCCGTTCATTTTAGGAATAGTCTATGGATTGTTTTATGAGAACTTATCTTTGAGATAACGCCACAGATAAACATCTGGAGGATTAAGGTCTGGTGTGTGTAGAAACCATTTCCAGGTTCTTACTAATGCGACGAACACCAAAGTGTCCCCCCAAACTCAGGGCAGTTCCAAAGGTAGGGAGCACCAGAGTTATGAAGAATTGGGCACGTCGTATTCTGGTGTACTTTTTAAGAAATGATGTTCACCACCAAACAATTAAACGTGTGATAGGAGTCTGATTTTGGAGGCAGGCTTGGTAGGAAGCTGAACAGCAAGATGTTTGTTCACATTACATTTAAATTTATGCATTTTTGTGTGGCCGGGAAAACAGGGAGCAGGAAGAAAATTTTAAAAGCAAGTGGTTCGAGGAAAGAAACTATAAAAGTAGAAAATCTTCCGGCACCTATGAACCTGTACAGTGAAGGGGTGTGATTTTGCTGCTACTCGGGTCGGTCGAGAATATTTACGTTGGGGTGGTACAAGTTCAGCGAGTTTATTTGAGCACATTCTGTGGAAGTACTAGTAAAACAGGCACAAGAACACAACTCTGAGACGATGCGACAGGGGTTGGAGCTTGACAGACAGTGCGGAAACTATTAAGTTAGAAATTTGTTTTTGTATCATGTTCGGGAGGGAGAGGATCGTGTTTGGTGCACCAGCCAAGATGTGGCAACAATACTCTATGCGCGGGTTAATGGTGTTTTTTTATAAATATATAGGATACTTGCAGGTGTAAGAAGTTTTCTAGCCAGGTAGAGGGAGACTAACTTATTTGCAGCAGGCTCGGCAACATTTTCTATGTACTTATTTCAACTCAAGTTGAGAATTTTAGTCCAAGTCGTTAGAACGTTAGACTTTATGGAAGGGGGCTATCGGCCATGACAGTCGGTGTTTGGAAAGTTTTCTTGTAGTTATTAATGGAGAGGAGCTTCGTCTTGGTAGCATTAAATGTGACCCTCCTATGGGGCTTCATATTGAACTGCGATAAAGCAAAGACTGTTTGACATTTATGACTGAAACTTGGTGGACAGGTCAGGCATAGACTGGGATTAATTTGTACCAAAGGTGATTGGATGCCAGCAAGAATTTTAGATCTTATTAACGATTCTGTTAGTGGCATTGGTTTTGGGTCACACTTTATTTAAGGCACTAGTATACAGCTATCTTTGATCAAGATGCAACGAAATCATGGGAGCTCCTTTATTATGATCTTGTATCAAACAACATTTCTCGATTAAATTTTACCATAAATGACTCACGTAACACCTGTAGATATATCTATTGATCTACATACACGCACACACATCCATAGATGAGAGAGTCTCTTGATTGAGGGGTTTTGAGACTTTAATACATAATCAATTTATCATATGGAGGGTCACGGACGTATTTAATTGCGTATATATGCGTCTGTCGGACGAACTTATATGCAATTACATACTAACGTTTGGCTCTATTCGACATACACACTATGTAATTGCATATGAGTACGCCTGTCTTTCTCGTGGCAGTCGTAGCAGTCACAACTCCAGTTCGTATAGATTTTTTTTATTTCTTGCCTCTTGTGTACATAACTGTTTTATCGATTAGTTGAATGAAACGCGCTGTAAGTAACACCGACCAAGTGCACAGCCAGGTGTTTGCACACGCTACTACATCAAACGGGATTCGCCCGATAGAAATGTTGTGCCTTCTTTTGCTGAGGGTTTCAGGGTGGGGGAAGGGTGTGGATGCCGTTCGGTTCTCAGTCGGTCTCGTGATCCTTACTTAACGCTGCTAGCCTAGATAATTGACTCTTGGGTAGATAGATTGAACCCATGAAGGAGAAGGGGATACTAAAGTCTGACCCACCAGAAAATGCGACCCATTCAATCGTGTGTAAAATTCACAATTCTTTCGGCAATCCAACTCTATTTTTGTACAAATGAACTTCAGTCTACGCCTGACAAGTTCACCAAGTTTCAATCATGAATGTCAAACAGTCTGTGTTTTATTCCTGTTTAATAACATGAGGGGTACTTTGGTGATCGTCTCAGTAATAGGAAGTGTGATTCTGAATGGGCTTAACACTCACGGACTTTTAGATTAAACTTCTAGATGTTTATCTGTAGGGCTATCTTAAGAGAATATTTACTAAAACCATCCACAAACTATTCAAGAATAGAAGAGGGTTATCAGTCAAAATCAGGACAGTGCCAAGAGAGGAATGTGTCAGAGTTATTGACAATGTTGCACGTTGTTTCCAAGAATATTTATTCTACGTCGATAAAACAAAGACTGTTGGACATTAATAAGTGAAACTTCGTGGACAAGCCAAGCATAGACTGGAATGTATTTGTCCCAAATATGGTTGTATTGCTAAAAGGATTGTTAAATTTAAGAACACTTCCATGGGTCACAATTTTGGAGATTCATATTGTATCTTGGAGGGTCAAATTATACAATCTTAAAGTATGTATTTTCTTTATTTGACTTTTGATCTATTTTCTTATCTGTGAGTTGTTTCTTGCCGGATCATCTCCACAAATTTATGAGCACTTCAATCTCGAAGAACTTTATATTAATGTGTTTCCTTGTTAACATTTCAACTGCAACTGTCTTAACTTCAAATCCTTCTATGTCACGTGATTACATTAATCATTTCACCCTCTACTTCTCTCTCGTGACTCGTAGTTTGGACACAACATTTAATTAAATAGACTAAATGAAAATATTCCCAAAAAGCTATACCTTAAAGAAATACAAAATATACACAGCTTACATCCTACAGACGTCTTTAAACATGTGCAGAATTGTGCAGCCGTATAAATAATATGGCATAATTTTTGTAGTTTGTGAGATACGAAGATGGAAAAAAGATATCATAAGGATGTCAGGAAAGAAAGGGTGACAATCATGTTTTCACTTAAGAAATATCTGATTAATGCTAACTAGGGATGTATCTCCTATTCTATTCTTAAAACCATGTTAACCTTTTCCTAAGTAATACAACGTATTTAACAAATCTCTTCTAAGATTACCTCTAAATAATATTACCCCAGTGATATGTAATAGTAGACCGAAAATCGTGCAATACTTAGTTTAGACTTAGGAGCTTCCGGCTCTTGCAACGCATGAGGCAGTCAAAATAAACCATCGTTTTCGGTCTGAAGCCAAATCCACAGCGTCCTTCCAGTTTCTTTTAATTAAGATGAATGTTAATATGAAGTATATATATAAAGTATTTATTTTATCAAAAATACATTTTTTACAACTGAAATCACTTTATTAGCTCTTCATTTCAAAGACGAAATACATCTCATTATACCCATAGTCGAGACTCAATGACAACCTTTATAAAGACATAAAACTACTAGGTACGAATGAAAATAGTATGATACTAAGAAGTCGGAAATTAAAATATAAAAAAATATATTGAGTACTTAACATACTAGGTTCTCTCATTTTTTTTATTCGCATTTTTAGTACGATATATTTTTTGTAAAAGTAGTAACTGAGTTTCGATTATGGGTGTTTAATATGGATATTAGTCGATGATGGAATTTATCTTTGATGTTAAAGTCCTTAATATTTGCTTAATACAAATATTAAAACCCTAAAATGTATAAAAATCTACCGGAAATTACACATTTTGATGTACATTCTTTTTTTTATATATTACTTAGCAGTAATATGCTAATTTAGTGAAGTGTATATATATATTTGTTTTTCTATTTTAATAAGGTTAATATGTAAGAGTGACACGGTTTGACGCGTTGCCCCATATACAGGCAGTGGACATGATTGGTTATTTAATCATGTGATATAGAAAATATTTCAAGTACAATTTCAGTTGCACTCAAAACATTAGTAAAGAAACGTATAATAATGCAATGTCCTGCTAGATAGGGGCGTTTTAAAATAGTCAAAGGTTACTGTTACTTAAGAGAAAATGTAATGCACTTATTTAAGTCAAATAAAATATACTTTAAGAGAAGATAATCATCGTCTCCTTCTTCATGAGTGAACCAGGCCATCAGTGAGAAAAGTATACAGGAAAACTGTTTCAACCCTGGCTCGCGAAAAACAGATGGACAAAACAGTTTATAGCGAGAATGGTCAATATATTTATAATTCAAGAGATTTTTTGAAACAGAAACTTTATGATCGTCGAGATTGGCTACACAAATTGTCCGAGAAGACTTTTTTTGAAATATAAAATATTGTTAACATCCCCTACCCAACTAACCCGGTATCCACAGAACATTATTGACCAATATCCCTTTGAAGTACTTGACAAAAAGCATTAATCAAGACCTCTCAATCAATAGGTCAATACTGACCAAGCTTAAGGAGGGGCAAAAATAAAGATCGCTTTTTTCTCCCTCGAATTTCATATTTTCATTAAGAATAAAACTGTTACAAATTGTGCTAAAAATAAAAATAAAAAATAATTTTAAAAAATAAATAAATAATAATAATAATAATAATAATAATAATAATAATAATAAAAGTAATAATAAAAGTAATAATAATAACAATGGTCGCTGCCAGCGAGAAATCAATGGTAGACGGCTGTTGTGATATCGCAAGGTCATCTGCGGTGGTGATCGTAAAACAGTAGAGAGTACTGGAACTATGGGGAAGCTTTTTATCACTCAGACTCCAAAGAAACACTACTGGTTGTTGTCAGTGAGCAATCACTTATCATGACCTGTGTGAGAACTCCTAGTGAGTACAAATAATAATAATAATAATAATAATAATAATAATAATAATAATAATAATAGACACCACGAAAATTATGGACAGAGGGTCGAGGAGGGAAAGCGCAAACCAGACCTCCACTGGAAGAGCGCGGACAGCTCTGGGACCTTGGGGAGGCTTGTTGCCACTCGGGCCCCAAAGGGGACCAATGGCCCTTATCAGCGGGAAATCGGTGGTAGGTGGCTGTTGCGATACCGCAAGGTCATCAGCGATGATGAACGAAAAGAGGTGGAGCATACTGGAAGTCTGAGGAGACTTGTTGTCACTCAGACTCCAGGGAATACCACAGGTTGTTGGCAGTGGGCGATCACTGGCGATGACCAGTGTGATAACTCCTAGTGAGTGAATAATAATAATAATAATAATAATAATAATAATAATAATAATAATAATAATAATAACCAATGAACAGAAATAGCAAGGAACGCCATAGACTCCCCGCTCTCCCCCCCCCCCCCAAATATTAAAATAAAAAGATAAAAAATGGTACCAGCCTGGGCTGATATCACACAAAATATTTGCATAGGGTCAAGTAGGATGAGAAACCCGAGGAGGGACAGCACAAACCGGACCTCCACTGGAAGAGCAGATAGTGCTGGGACCTTGGGGAGGCTTATTGCCACCCAAATCCCAGAGAAGACCAATGGCTCTTACCAGCGAGAAATAGATCGTAAACGGTTGTAGCGATACTGCAAGGTTATTTGCGGTGGCTATCGAAAAGAGATGGAGAATACTGGACATCTAGGGAGACTTGTTGTCACTCAGACTCCAAGAAATACCACCGGTTGTCGGTGAGCAATCACTGACGACCTGTGTGAGAACTGATAGTGAGTACAAATAATAATAATAATACTGAGAAGAGACGCAGCTACATGGCAAATTTATAAGACTGCACAAAGAAGAGGCGCATAGAAATACACGGAAATAGCTACGAGGTATTTCTGGCCATTGTAGTACTCTTGATTTCGTGTAATGTTCTTTCTATATTTTTGTTTTATTTCTATTTTAACTTACCTGTGGTTGGTCGGTGTTACCTGGTTATATGTATTGGTTTCCGCACTCGAGGATTTTCCTCAATATTTCAGATGTTTTCATCATTGCTGTGCTTGTATACTGTCAATCTTCCCTTTGCTCCCAATTTTTCCATTTCCAGATTTCCGGGACTGTTCCGAGCGCTCCTATAATTATTGCTATTCCAATAATGTTCTTCCATAGTCCCTTCATCTCTCTGGCAAACTCTATATTATTGTTAGTATTACTATTATTATTTGCTCACTATGAGTTATCACACAAATCATCATCAGTGATTGCTCACCGGTGGTGTTCCTTGGAGTCTGAGTGATGATCCCAAGATGTCCAGTAGTCTCCACCTCTTTTGATATCCGTTGCAAATGATTTTGCATTATCCCCATATCCGCTTACCATATATTTCTCTTTTGATATCCGTTGCAAATGATTTTGCATTATCCCCATATCCGCTTACCATATATTTCTCTTTTGATATCCATTGCAAATGATTTTGCATTATCCCCATATCCGCTTACCATATATTTCTCTTTTGATATCCGTTGCAAATGATTTTGCATTATCCCCATATCCGCTTACCATATATTTCTCTTTTGATATCCGTTGCAAATGATTTTGCATTATCCCCATATCCGCTTACCATATATTTCTCTTTTGATATCCATTGCAAATTATTTTGCATTATCCCCATATCCGCTTACCATATATTTCTCTTTTGATATCCATTGCAAATGATTTTGCATTATCCCCATATCCGCTTACCATATATTTCTCTTTTGATATCCGTTGCAAATGATTTTGCATTATCCCCATATCCGCTTACCATATATTTCTCTTTTGATATCCATTGCAAATGATTTTGCATTACCCCCATATCCGCTTACCATATATTTCTCTTTTGATATCCATTGCAAATTATTTTGCATTATCGCCATATCCGCTTACCATATATTTCTCTTTTGATATCCGTTGCAAATGATTTTGCATTATCCCCATATCCGCTTACCATATATTTCTCTTTTGATATCCATTGAAAATGATTTTGCATTATCCCCATATCCGCTTACCATATATTTCTCTTTTGATATCCGTTGCAAATGATTTTGCATTATCGCCATATCCGCTTACCATATATTTCTCTTTTGATATCCGTTGCAAATGATTTTTCATTATCCCCATATCCGCTTACCATATATTTCTCTTTTGATATCCGTTGCAAATGATTTTGCATTATCCCCATATCCGCTTACCATATATTTTGTCTTTTGATATCTGTTGCAAATGATTTTGCATTATCCCCATATCCGCTTACCATATATTTCTCTTTTGATATCCGTTGCAAATGATTTTGCATTATCCCCATATCCGCTTACCATATATTTTGTCTTTTGATATCTGTTGCAAATGATTTTGCATTATCCCCATATCCGCTTACCATATATTTCTCTTTTGATATCCGTTGCAAATGATTTTGCATTATCCCCATATCCGCTTACCATATATTTCTCTTTTGATATCCATTGCAAATTATTTTGCATTATCGCCATATCCGCTTACCATATATTTATCACTGGCAGCGATCATTCCTCTGCACTGCGATTTGGGTGAGAATAAGCCTCCCAAATGTCCCAGTACTCTCCGCAGTGGAGGTCTGATTAGTGCTCTTCTTCATCGGTGTTTAAATTCTCGGTGGTGCCATCGCATTGTATTATTATTATTATAAGTAGTAGTAGTAGTGGTAGTAGTAGTTGTAGTAGTAGTATTTACTCTTTAGTACGTCTTACACGCGTCATTACATGTGATTGCTCATTGGTAATATCATGTAGGGGGTTCCTGAAGCCTGAGCGACAAGTCTCCCCATATTTCCACAATTGTCAACTTCTGTCAACTTCTTTCGATAAGCGTTGCAAATCATTTTGCGTTATTATTATTATTATTATTATTATTATTATTATTATTATTATTATTACTACTACTACTACTTCTACTCACTAGGAGTTATCACACAGGTCATCGTCAGTGATGTTCCCTGGAGTCTGAGTGACAACAAGCCTCCCCAGATTTCCAGTACTCTCCACCTCTTTTCAATTCAAATAACCTTGCGGTATCGCAACAGCCGCTTACCATTGATTTCTCGCTGGTAATGACCATTGGTCTTCTCTGAGATTTTGGTGGCAATAATCCTCATGAAGGTCCCAGCACTCTCCGCACTCTTCAAGGAAATCGTCGTCAACGTGTTCTACTACTGAAAAGAATTTGCACATATATATATATATATATATATATATATATATATATATATATATATATATATATATATATATATATGATATTTATAAATAAATATTAATTATATACCTACATACATCGCTGTTTCATGCTGGAATCCGATCACAAATCGCCACTGATTCGCAGTCAAGAGAGTTACCAGTTGGCCACCAGAAATTAGCTTGGAATTTTAGGAGGAATTTAACTTTGTAAATACCAAGTCGGAGAGTATCAACAACAACAAATCGTGTCGGATCGCACAATGAAGCTAGTAGTACTGCTTATTATTAAATTCACTCAGAGTGTCCAACCTTAGTAACGGGGGCTTTATAATAATATTTATAAATAAATATTAATTATTTATTGCCTACAGACATCGATGTTTTCACTGATTTCATGCTTACGCAATCTTCAATGCAGGAAGCTAATTCCGGACAGTCGACGGGCGCGAACTCTGATCACAAATCGCCACTGATTCGCAGTCAAGAGAGTTACCAGTTGGCCACCAGAAATTAGCTTGGAATTTTAGGAGGAATTTAACTTTGCAAATACCAAGTCGGCGGGTATTTACAGCAAGCGACGCAGAGTGATCAACAACAACAAACTTATTTTCATCCCTGTTTGTATTTGTATAACTATTATTGTTTATTTTTTATTATCATTGGTTTATTATTACACTCTATCTTTGGTTTATTTTTAAAGTTTCACTTTTTATATGAAATAAATT
>OY744529.1:35463884-35473884 GCA_963556195.1 Sepiola atlantica | reverse complement strand
ACTTCAGAATAAAGCAAACTAGCTATATAAGTTTTTAAAATTATGAAATACATCCTGTTAAATTTATGAGTTGAAGTTCATACTCATTGCTCTTTCTGCTTCTCGTAAAGTCGGTACTCTCTGACAACGTAATTTTTCTTTTTCGTAATTTTTTTTTAATTACTGTCTCGACTCGGCGAGAAAATGTCCGAATCTCCGATGATAATTCGAGAGTTCTTTTATTGGCCATCTCAAACGCTTTCGATTTTTTGTGATCTTCTTTAGGAATTTGATTTCGTTTCACTTTATTGCTGTTGTTGTTGTTTTTTTTTGGTTTTATGTGTCTTTATTAGTAACAACTAACACTAAAATAATACACAAAAATAATTGTAGCCGTCGTTTAAAAATCCTCGAAGCACTAGTTAAAAACGAAACAACCTAACGTTAATAAAATATTATGTTTCGGATTTTTTTAGATGAGGGTTGATAATTTGTAGAATTTGGTATATTCGAACTACTGTACTCGTCTTGGGTGTTTTTATCACAACGTTTCGCAAGGACCCGTGACGCAGTGGATATAGTACTAAGTAAAATACAGTTCTAAGTGACAGTCATCTGAAGGTGGATGGTTCAATTCTCAGTGCGGGCGATACGAAGAACTGCGAATTACTGAAGACTTCTTCCCAGTCGTGGCAGATAGAACGAGAGCACACTACCACCGTGGATTTAATAAAGGGTTTCGTTCGAAATTCCGTCCAGATTCCCGAGTTAGACAAAGTACACATGAACAAGTTCGGAGGTTACATCGGTTAATAAAATAGTTTTTAACATCCGCACTAACATATTAAACGTCTTCCATAATTAAATTAAATTTTAAAAAATAAATAAATAAATAAATAAATATACAACCATATATTTAAAGAATAAATAAAAAATATAATAAAATAAATAAACAAATAGATTACATAAAAAGAAACAAATTAATAAATATATGCAAAAACAACAAAATCAATTGCATTTATTTCTCCCGCCAAAACTACCGAACAAATTAATAAAAAACAAGTAATAATTACATACGCCTCGAGAATATCGAGATGAACGTTCGGCCTAGCATTATTAATGTCTTTGTAAACAAAGAAAGTTCAAACATATGTTGGATATTTTTCATGATTCAAATACATCAATTTATTAGTTGAAAGATTTACCCCCTTTTTTCTACCCGTTCACGTCTTAATTAATACCTTGAACATCGTTCTGTTAGTTTTTTATTAACTTTTCTGACGTTTCTATTTTTAAGAGGGTCAGACGAAAAGGCCTGTAAGGGATCTTATTACTTTTCATAATTAGAAAAAAAATCATGAAAAATAAGGTTTTTGTTGTTATGAATGACCTAAATATCCTATAATACAAAGTGTCCCTCCGCCAAAAGAATTACCACCCATGGAATCGTAAATAACATTCACACTCTTTTCTGCAATCCAACCATGTGTGGTAGAAATAAAGTTTAGTCTATGTATGACATGTTCACCAAGTGTTTGTCATGAATATCCCACAGTCTTTATTTTATCACCGTTCAATGATAAGCACACTTGGATACGGTGTGCAAAATTTCAAATAACTATCACAATCTTCTGATTTTGGCTGTGATGTCTCTCGTCAGTTCAGGAATAGTCTGGCAATTGTTTTGCTAGACACTATTTTCGAGATAACTATACGAATAAAATCGGGGTGGGGTATGATCCGGTGAATATGAAGCCTATCCAGCATCACACCTCCTATAAGACGATCACTAAAGTGTTCATGTTTATCATAACACAGCAATAAAACAAAAAGTGTTGGGCATTCATGACTTAAGTTTGAGGGACAATCACGTGTAGGTTTTTATCTAATTTTTTTATGGAAATCGCTCCAGACAAGGCATGAGGCCACTTGATGTTTTCTTCAGAAATCCTACTAAGGAAGTCTTATAATCAAAACTAAACGTTGATGAATACATAATAATGTTTTTTTTTGTTTTCCTTTTTCAATTTTCTATTACGTTGGAACATTTTCTCATTTTCTTTATTATATATATATATATATATATATATATATATATATATATATATATATATATATATATATGAGAGAGATTATGTGTATTTGGCAGCATTTTGTCATTTATGCAAACATTGTTAAAAATAAGATTCATCTGTTTAATTATACCTTTTTTATTTTTTACCATTTTTCTGGTGGTCTTTTTTGTATTAAAATCAAAAAAATAATGAATGTTCCATAGGTTTCACGGACGTATTTGATTCTTCGTCGAATAATCCTCAGGTGTTAAAAGGAAATGTACAAAAAAAGCTGGATAAAGAAGATATTTTTTAAAAGACGGCGGAGAAATGCGCAGAGAACGTTTTCCGCATTGTCCCAATAAGTCGTTGGCGATTTTAAATTTAGACACGCTGTATGGCATCCAGCTTTTGTGTTAATTTGCTTTATATATATATATATATATATAATATTAGGATTCTTCTATCTATGGAGTCTTCAGAAACAAAAGAAGTTCTCCTTCAGAAATAATACATAGCGAGTAAGTAAAATAAAAATTACAAAAAAGAAAACAACTCACATTAGGTACATTTCCACTCGAGGAGTTATACAGAAAACACTACCCAGAAAAGGGAGCCATTATGTTTTATGAAGCAAAGACATGAGAAGATACACACAATATTGCACAGGAAAAAAACTGCTAGAATGGTTACCAGTTAATTGGTTGACTTGTTAACAGTCAAATTATAAAAAATACCTTTATCAATATATAAATAATAATCATTGTATAAGATATGGAATTTAGAATCAAATTGAAAAGAGAATCATTTAAAAGTACAGAGATACGAAACCACATTGCACTAATGAGAATCAAGTATGTACATGCTGAGTTTTTGGTGTGATTTGCGTATAAAATTAAAAGAAAAAATATAAAAATGTATATATAAATTACCAAAATAACAGTCTAATATCTCTATAGTGATGTCATGTTTTTTTAAGAAAATACTATGCAATTAGTAGATGAGTTACCAAATGTAACAATTTTCATCTACAACTAGTGTACGATTTATCAAAACCTAATATTGATCCTAAGCTATATATATATATATATATATATATATATATATATATGTGTGTGTGTGTGTGTGTGTGTGTGTGTGTGTGTGTGTGTGTGTGTGCATCTATTCTAGAAAAAGAGATGAATTAAAATAGTGATGAATTTGGATCGGTTTTCTGGTTGCAGTCTCGTCGACTTTATTGTTGTATCAATGAGTTGTCTGCACCAACGATAAAAGAAAGTGGTCAAAATAGCAATGGTGGCATATTTGGTATAATTATTTCAGACATGTCGTCCTCACCATTTAATCGAACTTTTGTATTCCTGTGGTTAACAACTGACTTATTGCATCATTTTTGTTGTGTTAATGAGTTGCGTTGTCGTTATAGGTTTCAGTTGGGGCAGCTTATACGGTTAACATAACTATTTTCGTGTTATATCAACTAACCTTCTGTTGATCTTCGTGTTATTATCGTTAAGCACGAGTAATTCCCCCAGCCCCTAATCAGTCATTCCATATTAAATCATTCATACATATCATCGTATGTGTCTCTCCCTCTCGTTTTCGTTCTTTTGTATCTGTGTGTGGGAATATTTGACACAATATGATATATATAAATTCATATTATATATTCTGTGATATATATATATATATATATATATATATATATATATATATGTAAGGAAAGGTAGTTTGCTTGAAGCATTGTGTGTAATACGTATATAGAGGAGTATTAAAAGGCTATCACAATGCAAGAAATAGAAATATGTCGGCGTTGAGAAGTACGACAAAAACAAGTGATTTTAATTTATATATGTTTTCAAAAATATTTTTTGAATAATTTTTTTCCTATAAAACAAATCTTACTTGATTAGGCAAGACTTCAACACTGTGATTTAATGTGTGTGACCGTGCTCCATAATATATTTCGAGGAAGACCTCTTTGTCAAATGGTAGGTGTTTCAAATCTAAAAAAAACGTGCGGTATGGCAATATTGCTTATAACGCTGTAAATATTAATATCCGCAGCAAATGTAAAAAAAACAAAATTATAACTGATTAAGTTTTTTGTTTTTATTTTTTATATATATATATAATTACACGTCCTATTAAAAAGGCGAGTTAATGCAATATTCTTTACCGCTTAGGAAGTGGAAAAATACAAAAGACAGCAGCTAAGTTTTTATCGCCAGCAAAAACAATTGAAAATGCTATGTAACATTATGGCGATAAAAAATCATACGGACAAGGTGTTTGTGGTCTTGTGGTAAATACCAAACTACAAACAGTAATATCGTAGGTTCGAACCATGCCAGGTTAGCCATGCTGATGACGACTGATAGCCAGAAACACGTGTCTAAGTGTTCCTTTTATATGTACGTTAACATTAATATATATATATATATATATATATATATATATATATATATATATATATATATATATATATATATATATATATATATGTGTGTGTGTGTGTGTGTGTGTGTTCATTGATTGAAACTTCCCAGTTTTGTCTGGTGGTGTATCAATATTCAATTCGTTTTAACTTGCTTTTCTTCATACTCTTTTATTGGTTCAAGATGTTTGAATAAAAATGAAGCAACTCTGTATGGATGAATACAAAGTTACCTCCCTTTTTGTAAATGGCAGCAATTTGAAAATAATTCCGACCAGGACAACATTTTATCTGCAAGCGATTAAATGGAATTACATTTTATTCTTCTGAACAACATGCTGCAACGATCCACAATAAAAACTGACGAACCAGAATCAGATATTGATTTTGTAGGAAAAAATGTATTGCTAACAAAGACGCGATAACGAGACTGACTTGACTTTGTTCATTTGATAAGCGATGTCCAAAGAGATAATGAATAGACCATAAAGCGGAGCGGATATAAAAGACATGAAAACAAAACTCAATTATATAAACATTATTCGAGTTCTGTGCTCAGCCGACAGCATGTCTCTCATGACGACTGCATCTTTAATCGAGTTTCTAAAACTTACACTAACCCTCGCCATTCGTGTCTGTCACAAAAGACGTGCTTCATTCAAAATAAAATTAAACCTACACGTTATGCTTCTGAGTTATTAAGACCTTCCTCAATTCGTCGCCTGGTATTATCGGCTCCGTGTCGTAAGCGGCCATTAATCAACTTTATGCATCTCATAAGATTTGCATTCGCGCAGTTTATGGTTTTTCCTGGCAGGAGGAAGGGGAGTTCCCAAAGGAGTGACGGTCTCTAATGTGACACAATCTTCTCACTTGGTTTTAAAATATCTGATATATACTCATCTTATCTCATAGCAATTGAAGAAGAATCTGCTCACGTACCGGAGTAAATGTTGCAGGATGTTTGTAGGTCCATTTCTTTAGGATATGAAAGTTGTATTGAGCAGAACTGTGTGGGGTTAGTGGTATGATTCATTTTATGAGCATTCTAAATGTTGCACCAAGTAGACTTTACTTTGTTAAAAAGTTTATTTTCTATGTTTTATTGTTAATTTAACTGTCAGAATTTTTTAATCTATATTCTTACTCTTCTATTGTTCTATCAACCTGGTTTGCAAGTCAAAATCAGCAAACTGAACAAGCTATAATTATTCAAAGGGTGTATGCATTATTTAGAGGCACGCAGTATATATATATATATATATATATATATATATATATATATATATATATATATATATAATATACACTATACATACATTATATATAATCTATATAGTGTATTTAGTATATAAATATATATACTGTATATACACTATAATATAAACTATATATATATATATTACATATATGATGTATATATAGTGTACATTAGGATTACACGTAATGAGTCTCTAAGAAAACCCCCCATTGTACATATACCATTACGCTCTTTTTTATTTTCAATATATATAGTTTTATTTTTTTCTCCCTTTAAAAAAATCTTTCGATAGAACTCCTGTTGAGTGAGGGTAACACGGTTGGCTGGCTGTTCAAAATCATTTTTTAAACTTTTAATCATGAATGATAAACCTGATTTCCTTCATATTTGCTATTATAAAATTCTGTACTCCCCCCCCCAGAACCATGAACAAAGTTCGAAACGACGTGGGATAGTGATTAACTAAGGCTCAAAGGAGGCCTTCATTCTATTCCCTAGCAAGTTTTATTTATTTATTTATTTATATGTTAGCAAGTTTTATTTATTCATTAATTTATCTGTTCTTTTGAAATGTTATTATTATACCTGAAAAATACGAAAGTGGGGCTATATAGTTTACTGTTTGAGCCTGTGAAACTAGTGTGTATTTTTGTTGTCTTTTTTGGGAATAAAAGCACACTAGTTTCACAGGCTCAAACGGTAAACTATATAGCCACGCCTTTCGTATTTTTTCAGGTATAATAATAACATTACAAAAGAATAGATAAATAAATAAATAAATAAAACTTGCTAGGGAATAGAATGAAGGCCTCCTTTGAGCCTTAGTTAATCACTATCCCACACTGGATTTTTTCGGGAACGCCCTCAGAGATGCACCGTTTTCTGTCATTGTTGACGCCATTCCCTGTCGGGCGTGACTACAATCATTTCAGCTAACCGATGATTCCACTGGGCACGGAGACTTACTAAAGATGCCTAAATCTGCTCTTTTGGATGAAACCGCGCTACATTGCTGAATATGTAATATGCAGTATCTAAATAAATTATATATGTATATATGTATATATATGTATATGTATATATGTATATATATATATGTATATATATGTATATGTATATATGTATATATATATATGTATATATGTATATGTATATGTATATATATATATATGTATATATATATATGTATATGTATATATATATATATATATTTATATATACATATGTATTTATGTATACTAGAAAAATATTTTGGCTCGCCTGAAAGATGATATTGTGAATGAACAAATCCTACGTTTACCCCAAATGAGGAAGTAGTTCTTTTTATTGAACTACTCCATGTAGGTAAAAGAGTAAGTTATTTTGCCTTTCTACAATCTAAGAAAATTTGGTATACATAAACTTCAATCTATGCCTGACTTGTCTACCAATTGTTTTAGATTGTAGAACGCATTGAAAATGTTATCTACGATTCCATCGGTGAGATTTCTTCTGGTTCACTCGGTAGTTTTATAGATATGTTGGTGATTTATTACGATATCATACAAACCAGAAAAATGGGTAAAACAAAACAAAATTGACAACTAATAAATGTCACCAAAGGCAAGTCATGACTGAGAGGATGGTATGATGGCAACAAAATAGGTAGTACACTATAACCTCCTCCAAAGTAGAAAGTAATTCTGGTAGGATAGTGTAAAGAGGAGGCAATGCCTGTGAGGAATGTATCATGACGAATGAAAATATACTACACTACCCCCAAAGAAGGAGGTAAGGGCTGAGCGAATTCACTTCCTAGACAGACATATACCAAATTACTATTAGTAATATATATATATATATATACATATATATATATATATATATATATATATATATATATATATATATATATATATATATATAATATTTGTTTTGTTTATTATCTATGTACGTTCTGTTTCGTCCTTTATAATCGGGACTCATCAGCATAGAGATATGACTATTCACTACCGGTCATGCGATTCAAATCCCAGACTTCGAGTATTTTTGCAATCAAATCCCGACGCCCTGAACCACTCGGTCAAGTTGAGCAGCGAATAAACAGTGATAATTTTAACATTTTATCTGGCGGCTTTACGTCATGAGAGCGTCTTACTTAATGAAAGGAACGATGCACATATAGCTAGCGACGTCATGCTGTGTTAATACTACACTTACAGTGCTCTTCTAGACGGTTTTTTTATGAGCTACGAATAAGAAATATGTGTTTTTATATTTATATATAGAGAAGAATAGATAGATAGATAGATAGATAGATAGATAGATAGATGTACAGCGGTACATTAATTAAAGTAATACTATAGTTTCGGCTTCAGATAGATAGATACCAAAGTTCTATAATCGATAAGAGCATAGTATATAGTTGTTACAATATACAGTTAATAGATTGACCATACTATTCAAACAAACTTCGAGAGCCAATAACTAAATTTCCTACTTGAGGATAGGGTGAGATGTGTTTTAACTGCTATTATCAGTTAACAGTAGCGTTTGACACACGAACCCGCTGGTATGGTATAGTCAATCAGTTTATTGTTTGATATTGTTTCTCTCACGATACCATCATCCCAAGATTACCTTCTCTGTTTTCATGGAGAGATAGTGTACTATATATGGTGTCATAATATAATCCTTCCAAGCATTAACTTCTCTTTTCTCGGAGTGGAGGGTGTTCATTCGTTATGATATCATGCACTTAGTCATTACCTCCTCATTTGGGTGTAAGTGTATGTAGTTCGTGCACAATGATATCACCCTCCCAACCTGAAAAAAATATTCGACCGGAAGGAGCATATTTTTGCGATATATATATATATATATATATATATATATATATATATACATATATATAGTAATCCAGGAAGAGTAAAACTCCACAGGGTAGAAATCCAAAGGGAATCAAACCGGGCTTACAAAAGAGTGCTCAATAAAGATATAGAGCTGTATTGTGAATGCTTTTATTCGAACATATACAAGGTCTGCTACACTAGCATGTCGATGTTATCGATCTACAGCTATCGAGAGCTGAGGTCTCATCAGGGTCGGATCAAGGTAAAACTTTCTGCCTGATGAGACCTCAGCTCTCGATAACTGTAGATCGATAACATCGACATGCCAGTATAGCAGACCTTGTACTTGTTCGAATAAAAGCATTCACTATATATATATATATATATATATATATATATATATATATATATATATATATATATATATCTGTCTGTAGGTAATAAATAATGAATATTTATTTATAAATATTATTATAAGCCTCCTTTACTAAAGGCCGGGCACTCTGATTGAGTTTAATAACAAGCAGTACTAATAGCTTCATGCGAGATCCAACACAGTGTGTTGTTGTAAGATCACTTTCACTGATTCGGTATTTACAAAGTTAAGTTCCTCTTAATTATTAGCTAGTTCAGTGGCGATTTGTGATCGGAGTTCGAGCCCGCGGATCGTCGGGAATTAACTTCCTGCACTGAAGATTGCGTTAGCATGAAACATTGATGTCTGTAGGTAAGAAATACTATATATATATATATATATATATATATATATATATATATGAGAAAGAGAGAGAGAGAGAGATTCTAAAGGCGAACTAACTGACTTGCTATTTGATGAACGGGCCATTTTATTGTTTGAACTTAACAGACTTGGACGTACTTTTTTATTGAACTAAAAAGACGCTTCAAAATAATTTTAGACACACAAAGAATTATCCAGGTAAGTAGAAGAGTAACTTATCTTGCCTTTGGTACCTTATATTTGTTGCCTATTTTTTGTGTTGTTTTTCACCTTTTTCCTGTTGGATATAGTAATATTCACCGATATGTTTTATACGAAGCTATGGCCACCTGTCTTTCCGTCTACACTTGGTTAGGATCACAGTTATAGATGAGCCTATGCATTTCTATAATAAGCTGTGTCCGCCTGTCCGTCACGCTTGAAGTTTGAAATAGAATTTTCATCGCTAAAAGCGTAGATTGGATGGACGTACGTTAAGCGTATCGGTTCTTGCGCGATTCTTTCGATATGTCTTTTAATATCGGGGTTAATGTGTTCTAACGATTTGAACCGGTGTGACAAAGCGATTTGGCCGAGAACAACCTACAGATAGTGTTTCTAGTGTCAACAAGTTTGTAAGGTGGTCCGATCTCTCTTCGCAGGCGGTCAAAGAAAAAAACCAAAGATTTGCGGAAAAAAAAAACATGGCGAATATCTGTC
>OY744529.1:35456384-35458884 GCA_963556195.1 Sepiola atlantica | reverse complement strand
TCGTTATACCTAGCTATATTGTGCGCGATCGCCCTCACCCTCAGAGGGGCTATTCGGGGAACGGCTACGTTTCGCATCGCTTTCTTAAGTTATCAGTCCCCCCCCCCACAAAAAAAAGATCTCTGTCTTCCGAAAATCACGTGTGGTTCACCAACTTCCGTTAACTAAAAAATAAATTCTGACCTCCAATCCGCCTATCACTCCACGGCTTTCGTTATGTAAAACACATGTATTTTATGGAAGGCACACGAGGAATACTTCTAAGGAGAGTAGGAAGTAGACCTTGGGTTTACTTTCGGCAGTCTCGTAAACCTCACTTTCTTCATTTTGTTCTTTAGTCCTCACATTCCATGAGCGATGTTTCTGACACAGGGAGAAATAATTGCTGTTTTTTTTATCAGAATCTATCCATCTAATACTTATCGTTAGCTAGTTTTTTACTTTTAGGTAGTATATTTCAGTTCCTTACATCAAGTGGCTCCATTTCCATAAAACAATTTCCATAAAAAGACTCCCAAACTCTCATCTCGGTTCATCAGATGATTTTAAGTAAAGTAATGGTTCAGAAAAATGATTTTTCACTTTCCAACGGAGAAAGATTTTGAGGTGTTAACTGTCTGTCAAAGAATAGGAAACTAAAGTGTTTTGCTTGGGTAAAATACATGTTGCTGTCAAAGGATGACTATGGGTTTTTCCCAGACCGTTTCCGGAATGAATATGACGTTTACTTTGGCATTTGCTTAACATATTACCGGTAAAGGTAGTCGTCTTACATGCGTGGTCTGATATTTAAACGACAAAAGGTTTTCTTTCGTATTTTACATTAGAATTGAAAGGGAAATGCGATATGGATTGGTCATACGTTTATTTCTCCAAGTTGATCTCTTTCTTCTTGTCGGAGATAAGTGTATAACGTGGAGTGTGGGGGAAGGTGCAATTATTCTTTACGAATACTTTATCAAGATAAGAAAAAATACGATTTTAAAGAGGTTTTATTTTTTCAATATTTATTCAAGCTTCGAATCCTAATATAAAAGCGTTTTTACATATATATATATATATATATATATATATATATATATATATATATATATATATATATATAATTAACTTGTTACAAATATCCAGGGGATATAAATCCGAAGGAAGTTGAAACCGTGTTTATAAGAGTGCTCAATGAAAATCCAGAGCAAAAGTATAATATAATTACAATTAACAAATATTCTCACAACAAAATTCACTGCCGGTACTGAGCTCATTGTAAAATCCATAAATAATTGCATTGAAATAGAATGCAAAAGTAGCAATTAATACCCTAAATAAAAATTATCAAAAATATTTTTATCTACACGATAATCATCTATTACAACAGAAATGACAGTTATAATTTTATAATTTTATTCTCATTATTAAATTAAACCCACCCAGCCCTCTGCCCCGATTGAAACTGAGGTCACGATGGCCCAGACACTAGATATCACCCCACCCAACTTTCTTAAATATCACCTGTTGGAGTCTCCCCCCCCTTCTCTCCTGTCCTCGCTATAGGCTAAGCGCCATCTTCGTCCCCTCCCTTTTATGCATCTTCAATGCATCGGTTGAGGTTGAATTTGAGATTCTAGGCAGTGATTCCATTTAATGCTTGATGAGTTGGCTTTCATTATAAATGCTAACGAAACAACATATATATTGTCGCAATTAATTGAATAAAATCACCAACAAAATATATATATATATACATATATATATATATATATATATATATATATATATATATATATATATATTCGTAAAGTCATGTGTATACGTTAAACGTCTCAAAACGAGGAATTTTTATGCGAAGAATTATATGAATATAAAACAGAAAAAAAACTCAAATTAATTGCAAGTCTTTTAGAATACTAAAATCCCTGTGACTCGTTTGGTCAAGTTGGTACATCATTAATTAGTGTGTACATCAAATAAAGAACATTTTGATATGATTGATAGAAAAAATAACATCACACATGCATATATACACATACGCAGCCCCACATATACTAACTTTGCACATACCCTGAAAAAAATGTAAACCATTAAAATGAAACTATATTTAGGTAAATCAATCTAAACACTTGTTTCTATGGTGACTGACCAAACAGACGATGGTTTGCGGATAAACCTATTTGTCATTAAACTGGGGAAGGGAACACTATAAATGTCGGAACATTTGTTTCTAATGTTAATTTTACGTAAGTTAATTTTACGTAAGTTAATATTTAATAATGAGTTTTGAAAAAAAGTGAGAAAACTTCTGATTTCGATGAAGACATCAGATCGACGATGCTGATTCGAAATCTGTGATTAGTTTGGCTCGAAGATTAATCATTTAACTGTGATGCCGCGACACACAGACATACTTTGCTACATAGAGAAGGATATGACGGGTGATGCACAAACAGATGGACAGTAAATTGAATAGGGTGTCTGTTATACTAACTAACCATCATCTGTAATATAC
>OY744529.1:35436384-35451384 GCA_963556195.1 Sepiola atlantica | reverse complement strand
TAACGCTTTTATTCATTATATATATATATATATATATATATATATATATATATATATATATATATAGTGGTCTCTCATTAGAAAGCATTGAATATTTAAATGAAATAAAGCGATTGGAAGCCTAACAATGCATTTCTTTTAAATAAATATTAATTAATTTAAAAGTGACCCAAATTTTAAACGTAATACGTCCTCATCTGGGGTGCAAAACATTTTTAAATATTCAATGCTTTCTAATGGGATACCACTATATCTTGTAATGTTTAACGCGTATTTTCGTAAAAGACCTCGATATTTGACTATTACCGAATCAACATCTTACGGATTCTACCTTCTACTAGCGATAAACATGTCGCTATAAAAGAGAGAAAAACGTCTTGGACCCCCGATGAAGACGTATTACGCTGAAAATTTGGGACTACTTTTAAATATATTAATATTCATTTTTTAAAATGTATTTCATACTTCTAACCGCTGTTTTACAGAAATTATATATATATATATATATATATATATATATATATATATAAACTGAACAACGTAGATAGCTTCCAGTATTTTTAAAAAAATGTAAATACTGGAAGCTACATACATATAAACACAAAAACCTATAATAAATAACATTACGCATATAACAAGTGTAAACATTTTAAGATGTTTAACCTCATGCGATTTTATTGTGATGAAACTCCCGCGTCTCTGAATTTTAATCGTAAACGTCTTTCCTTGAACAATGCGAAAACGTTTTTTGTGTATTTCTGCGCCGTTTTTTATATATTTTTTTTCTCTAGCTTTTTTGTTCATTAGCTGTTGCCACATGAGGATGATTTGACGAAGAAGCAAAAACGTTCGTGATACCTATGGGGAATTTATTAATTTCTTTGATTTTAATACAAATAAGATTATCAGAAACAAAATGAAACAATAAAATATGTATAATTAAACAGACGAAGTCTGTAATTTTAACAATATTAACATATATATATATATATATATATATATATATATATATATATATATATATATATGTGTGTGTGTGTGTGTCAGGTTCATATTATATTCGAATAACCATGTTTTTATTTTATTATTTTTGTATTAATTTTTTCACATTTGCAAAAAACATAACATTTCTGTGAGATATATTTTATGGTCCGTTTCATTTGTCTTGTGCCAAACAAATTTTTTCATGTCAATATCGTCTCTGCAACATTACAAAATCATCAGAAAAATTCACAAAGAGAAAAAAGTTTTTCTGATGATTTTGTAATGTTGCAGAGACGATATTGACATGAAAATATTGTTTGGTGCAAGACAAACGAAACGGACCGTAAAAATATATCTCACAGAAACGTTATGTTTTTTGGAAATGTGAAAAAATAAGTTGGAATATAATATGAACCTGACTTATATTTGTCTGTTGTCACTAATTGAGAATCATCGAGCTGAATCTTTTAAGAAAACTGCAAAGTAAAAGGGCACTGATAGTATATGCTAATACATATATTGTCATTAATAATCATATATATATATATATATATATATATATATATATATATATATATATATACATATATATATATATATATTTGTTGTTATTTTCTTAGAGATCATTGTACATTTTCTCACTTTGAGTATCTTCCCTTTTACATACACATAAGTTATCTCTTCTGCATATATATATATGTAAATATTTATATATTTATATATATATATATATACATTATATATATACATATTTATATAGTACATACTTATATATTTTTATATATATACATATTTATTTATTTATATATATGTATATACATACTTATATATTTATATGTATGCATATTTATAAATTTATATATATTATATACATATTTATAGATTTATATATATGCATATTTATAGATGTATATATATATGTATATACATATTTATATATTTATATATATATGCATATTTATATATACATATATACATATTTATATATATATATATATATATTTATATATTTATATATATACATGTATACATATTTATATAGATACATATTTATATATTCATATATATACATATATATATATATGTATATTATATATATACATATTTATATATTCATATATATACATATATATATATGCATATCTCTCTCTCTCTCTCTCTCTATATATATATATATATATATATATATATATATATATATATATATATATATATATTTGTATGTATGCGAAATTCTTCGGATCTTTATACGTCGATATTAACATCAACACAACATAATTAAAAATCTCTAATACACACTATTTATCTTTAATATAGATTAAGTACTATCTTCAAAATGCTAAACCAATGCATTTCCAATATGGTTTTAAAAGCCTTTTGTGCTTACATAACTGTCCGGTGTTGTTTGGTGTTAATCTTATTGTTGCATGTGTCTTTGTATGAACAATAGTTTTGCGTATATTAGAAAATAATTGATGTTCTGTCATCAAAAGATTCGTCATAAAAAACGTATTTTTCATGTCGTGTCTATTACATATAACCTAGAATATAGACGAGTTAGCAAAATAGATGGTGATTGTTAACCCAATTACTAAACATAAAAGACAGCCATCTCACCTTCAAATACACAGATTAATCTAAGAATGAAAACGCATATATTGCCAGTAACTGCATCAATTTACATATTTGAGACAACAACCTTTGATTTGGCATCGGTAATAATCGAAGACAGCGGATCGACCAAATTTATGACCCGTCAAGACTCAACATTCGAACTTTAAGCACTGAAATAATAATTAAAAAAATATGAATAATTCGTTAATTATTAAACCTTAAAATAGAATTAATAAACAATGCAACACGAAAACAATTATATTATTTTGAAGACTGATTAAAAACGAATAAGTGGATGAATCTGAAGAAAATAGATACAGTTTCAAAACTAACACACAGAACTCCATATATGTATCTAGAAATGTCCATAATGAATAAATGGTAAACCGATTGCAATACATGTACGTGGTACATATAGTAGTCAGTCGTGACACTATATCACCTTTACAACGTAAAGATTGGTCACATCGTCATCTGGGTCTTATTTCTCCAAATACATTCACAGGTAACATGAATTGGAAGGCATTGCCAAGACTGCTGCAAAAAAAAGGGGGATCCCTTTACTGTATTAGAAAACGTCTCACATTTGACAGTATCCTATACTCTCTACAGAGCCACCATCCGTCATGCATGGAGTAGTGTTGCCACATCCACTAGTCTCTCCCTCTTAGACAAGGTTAACAAAAGAGTATCTAATCTAATAGGCCCCTTTTATCCACCAAGCTGCAGCCGATGTCCCATTACCGCAATGTTGCATACTTGTGCTTGTTTTACAAGTACTTCAATGGAATGTGCTCTTACGAACTTGCTGCTATGATGCCCCCTCGACGTAAATACACTCGACCAACCCGACAATCAGCTTGATCCCATCCATTCACTATGGAAGTCCCCAGATGCTGGAGAGCCTTCTACTCCAATAGCTTCGTTCTGCCGCCATTTAGATTTCTCTCCCTGCTCCTAGTTTCCCCGACTGTACCGACATGCAGAAATTTAAAAGTAATGTGAACAAGCATCTCGCTGCACAGCTCCCAATTTAGGATGACCCCCTAAACTTTCACCCTAATTCTCAGTAGTCCCTTACGTCTAAATAGGATATGTCTCAAGAATTTTGATGGGTTTACTTATCTTGGCAGTACAGCTGTAAAAAAAAAAAAATATAATAGAGGGCGAACTAGATGCGCGAATCGGGTTGGACTATACAAGGTGATAGGAATCTGGAAGTCAGATCTACCTATGAAACGTTGAAAGATGAAACGTGACTTCTTTAAAGCAATTGGTACATCAGCGCTTGTACATGGAAGTAACACTCGGACGTATAACAAAAGATTAGAAAAGAAACTTGACGGTGTGTACACTAGAATGTTAAGAGCTGCTCTTATCATCTCATAACGGCAGCACCCACAAGGGAACAACCTTACGAACACCTTCCTAAGATCGCAGTCTTGATCACAGAAAAATGGACCAGAGTTGTTTCAATGCTAAGGATAAAATCTTCATCATTTTTTTACTTTTGTGGATGGCAGCACAGAACTTACGTCAAAAACTACTGTGCAATTCTAGGAGGTCCATCGTCCCAGGCGTTATCTCTTCTCTTTGAGAATGGATTAGTTTATTTCTAATCGTCACCAGCGCCTCTACGGGGTAATGTTGACGGGGCTGCTAAGGCACTTTTTAGGACAGGGTGATCTCCATCTTTGGTGCTAGCTTTTCAATCCCAACATTGCTACCCTTTTTCACATCTTCCCGCAGTGGGAAGTAGGAGGGGGTGGGTAAATACTAACTAGCAGAGAACACAAAATGCACCGACTAACCCCTACTTGGTGTTATGGAGGACAGGGTGAGGTAGCGTAAGAGTGTCAAGAAGATCCGTGACACAGAAAACGACTAAATGATTATCATTAATTTATCATCATATAAAAACATCCACCAATGAAAGGGGTAAATAGGCTCTGTCTATCGCCCGAGTTTGCACCCCTTCTTTATCTATTAGTCAGGCGCAGAGGTTTATTCGCAGGGACACTTCAAATACGCTTTGTGTTCTAACTAGGACAATTAACGTCATCCCATTCACCTTTATGTCTCTATCGGGGCAACTTGGGGGCAATTTCTTGTCACTAAGTTTCACATGACTAGTATGGGTCGCACTTGTTCTGACGGGTTGATGGTAGGGTTGACAGTTTGTCTGGCTGCTGTTTCCGACTGGTAGTACAGGAGCCCTAACTCTTATGTAGCGGTAAGAGTGGCTGCTCTACCAACAGTTTTTAATATTGGCATACTTGTAGTGACATGTCGCGCATAGAAAGGGACCCTGCACTTATCTCCGGTGGGCTTTCCCGATACCAAAACCCCATAGATGAAGACTCGGCTAAAAGTCTACTTGTGGGAGCTTACTGGCATCAAACAAAGACCCATTTTGTCAAACCTACTCTATCCAAAAAGAAAACAAAAAAAAATGAGCATCTTGCTGCACAACACCCACCTAGGATGCCTCTGTAGGTATAGCCCCTAATTCACAGTAACACCTTACGTTTCAGTAGTAATGTTCCTTCTTTAGGGTGAATAAAAGTTAAAATAATACGTTGTTACTAATACTCATATTAGTAATTTGGCTGGATTTCTGATCGTGAACTTATATTTCAAAGTATTGTGTTTGAATAAAAAAAAAAAACAGTTTCAGGTGTTTACGGTTGAATATCAAATTCCCAGCTTATAAAAGAAAATTCCAAAAACGAATTGTTTGAATTGTACAAGTCGATTTTATTTTGCTGCATATTGGAGGTTTATCGCAAATCGATCACGTACGTCACAGTCGGTGTTGACATTGTGAAATTTCGGATGATGAAATACTACCTCCCTGTTTTGTTATCGGATTAAAAGTTCTTCAGACTTCTATCGATTAAGACTATAATTAAACATGGAAAGAGACATTTTAAAAGTTAGTTGTTCGCTTTCTGCGTTTCTCTTAAATATTCACATAGCATCCACATAATGAGTTATGTGCATGCCCAATTTGGTAACGTTCTGGTACATTTTAACTGACATGTACTGCCTGCACGAAGTTGAGCGCTCAAACCTAGTAGCCTTGTACTAGACTAGTGCAGATGCGAAATTTAAAAAAAACATATGAGAGTGATTTATAACAGAGAATACAGTGATAAAAAACGAGAAAAGAAATAGTCAGCATTTTTTTCTCTCCGACGCCAGACATATCAGACTCCGACGCCATATTTTAATGACTGATATAGTCATCAATATCTGTGTTATTCCTGCTATATTTAAGCTTGGGTACGAGACCAACGAAGACAGTTCAAATAAGTTGAGTTCAATCAAAGGACCCTGTAGGGATATATATATATATATATATATATATATATATATATATATATATATATATATATATATATATATATATATATATAGTGTTATAGTGAAATAAATTATAAAAGGAAATCTGGGTATGAGAGCTCAATGTAATAAACAGAGCAAGAATAAAATAAAATAAGTAACACGAAATCACATAATCACCGGTGCAATAATTTATTTCGACCTTCCGGCATTGTCAAACATCCAAGTGAGGTGATTGGAAAGAATCAAATGTGATCTAAGGTTAAGATCGGATTTTAACTCTGCTGATGATATCTTAGTTTATAATAGCCGTTAATCTATAAAATTGACATGCCAGTGTCGCAGATTTTGTACATGTCTGTGCAAATAAAAATTATCATGTATATATATATATATATATAATATGGTCCGCATTTTTCTTGAAGCCATGTTTCGTTAAATATTACAAAAACTCCATTAATGCATTATCCAATCACACGACTTTCGCCAAAGCTGCTCTAAAAATTAAAAAAATACATGTTCTTTTCTCGATACCAACCCAGCGGATGGCTCCGGAAGGACCGAAAGTACTAGGGTACAAAACGAGTAGGGCAAATGCATTTGGCAGTTCTAGCCTGAAACGTAGCAATTAATTAGGCATCAACAAAGGATCAAGAAAAAATATGCAGACATTAGTTATCTGTAATATTTACCGATATATATATATGTATAATATGATATATATATGTATAATATGATATATATATATGTATAATATGATATATATATATATACATATATATATATTTGTGTATAATATGATATATATATACATATATATATACATATATAATATGATATATATATAATATATAATATGATATATATATATATATATTTATATATATATATATACTTTTATTATTACTTTTATTAATGTAATGTATATATATTTATATATATATATATATATATATATATATATATATATATATATATATATATATATATATATATATATATTAGTTATCGTTTATATTTTTATCTATGGACGTATACGTTTCGTCTTTTTCAATCAAGACTCATCAGCATAGAAGTACGACTATTCACCACCGGTCACACGATTCGAAACCCTGGACTACAAGTATTTTCCAACCTCGTCCAACGTCGCTAACCGCTAGGCCAGTTCTGAACAGCTTATAAACAATGATAATTTTAACACATTAACGGCGGCGAAGCGAACAGGCATTCAAACTTCTATAAGTGAAGGAACGATGCATAGAGCAAGTGACGCTACGCTGTGTTACTACTACCATTTTACAGTGCTTTACTTTTTTAACGAGGAGCTTCAAATATAAATATTTGTTATTGTTTATATTTTTATCTATGGACGTATATATATATATTTATGGAAATCAGACTTTTATAATCAAAGCATACAATTTTTCTTTATCTTCCGTGAACACAAGCAAAAATTGTAATAAATGTCGCCTAGACAATCATTCATAAACATCTGAAAACTGAAAAACAGAAAACAGACCAATGGATGCCGAGTAGTACGTATGCTGGCATATGCTGGAGTGAGTTTTAACCCTTTCAAAACTAAATTCATTAAACTAATTTTATTCCAAAACGAAGCCACTTATCAACTTCGAACAGCCATAAAAATGTCCACAGTGCACAGCGACAGTATAACCTGAATGCCGTTTTATGAAATACCTTAAAAGACTAAACGAACGAGAGTCTTACAGTTTGGGACATACACACATATATTTATATATTTTATCGTATTTAAATTAAGCCATTGATTTATTCATAGTTTTTTTACAATAGCGAAAGTACTCAATTCTCTTCCTCAAATAATATCCCTTTAACGTTAAGTGCAGATCACCATTTCCACTCACAGGAAGTTATCACCCAGATTTGGATTTTCAAATGGGAGCTTGGGCCATATTATACCCCCTACAAACACTATAAAATACTCCAAAGAAACTGGAATTTGGCCAATAGTTATTAATTGCTATCTAATACAAATTGTTAAATTTTTTTTTTTAATCGGAAGTATCTGAATTCTTATGAAGGGCTTCCACCCTTCTTTATCCGTTTGCATAAAACTAAATTAAATTAAATATAGTTTACATGACTCACCCTTACGCCTAGTAGCTGTTTTAAAATTATTCATAATGATTAGTTACTTTAGGAGTGAATCCTTTATATAGAAATAAATAAACATATAAACATATAAACATACCTAACTTTATATAAATTAAGATATATGTTTATATCATAATTTTATACAGTTAACTGATTGGTCATACAATATCAGTGGTTTCGTGCGTCAAACGCGACTGTTAACTGTTCATAGAAGTTAAAACACATCTTGTCCTGTCCTCAAGTAGTATTGATTTACTCCTCTCCAGGAGTTAGGCACAAGGCCAGTTTTTATCTTACTCCTACAAGTAAGATGTGACCCAAGGTAGGGTCGGGAAAGTGGGGTATAAAAATTGCCTGGGCAGCTCCGTCGGCATTCCCCGGTAGGGGCGCCTCAGGCAGTAAGCAATAAACTTACTCCTCCCCAAAGAGGGGAGGCGAAACCTCCTAGAACTGCACAGGACAGACCCATAGACCGGCGTAAATCAAGCCCCGAAGGTCAAGATAATACCAGTCTATGGGGTGCAGTATCCATCAGAACAGATATTACACTTTGATCTTAGCCAAAAGGCCAAGAACGCAGAAATTTTGGCCCTCGAAGTCTGTTTGAATAGTATGGTCAATCAATTAACTGTATGATATTGTAACAAACATATGATATGGTTTTATCGATTACTAATAGACATTTGGTATTTGTCTATCTGAAACCGAAACTAGACTATTACTTTTATTAATGTACTGCTGTACTTTTATCTATCTATCTCTCTTTTTATATATATTAGTAATACAAATTTGGTATCTGTCGGTCTGAATCCGGAACTATACTATTACTTTTATTAATGTAATGCTCTACGTTTATCTATTTATCTTTCTTTCTATATATATTAGTAATACAAATTTGCTCTAAAACCGAAACTATACTATTACTCTTATTTATGTACTTTTTACTATCTTCCAATGCTCAATTCAGGAGGTAGTGTAGTTATCATAAGACCATTCTCCCAGGCATTACCTCTTTCTTCTTTTGGGGGATGAAGTGTTATGTAGTAGATGTTTGTTCATTATGATACCATCTTCCAAGGCATTACCTACTTCTTTGAGGGTAGTGTAGTATATGGTCTGATGTCATGAAACAATACTCCCAGGAATTTTGTGAGGTAGCAGACGATAACTTTTAGAAGAAATGAATTTCTACGCTCTGTGTCAGCGCGTTGAATCTCTCGAAAGACTTATACAGTTCTGACAGCAACGGTCACTTCCAGCGAAAGACTAACCCTTAAACCTAACCCAGAAAATGTTAAAAAGAAAAAAAAACATCGAAAAAAACTGAAAAAAACTTAAACATTGGTTAAAAACAGTGGTTTCATTGTTATATAAAAAATATCATCTTTTGAAACTTTTCGGTGCACAAAAAAAAACATAAGCTCAAAACGACGTCGTACGTAGGTAAATATAATATATATATATATATATATATATATATATATATATATATATATATATATATATATATATATATATATATATATATCCGTGAGTATAGAGCGATAGCTTGCAGAGTTCAGGCTGACTCTGTGAACTGGGTCTGCGCTTTAAGCTGGCGTCTGTAAGTAATAATAATTTAATATCTATGCATAAATATTGTTATAAAGCCACTTTGAAAAGTTAAAGTTGAGCACTCTCTGAGATTTTTTAAATAGACTGTCACTTAGATTTAAGCAAAGGTTTCTAAAACGTTCGATCAGTCTACTTTCCGCTGCCTGCTTCCTCAAGACACAAATAGAACTTAATTTCCCCTTAATCACGTGATAATTTCTGGTGGCCGTGTGGTTAGAGCAATAGCTTGTGGAGTCTAGGCTCACTCCGTGTACTATGTTCGCGCCATCTGACCGTCTGAAATTGTCACTTCCTACACTGATTAGAGCAATAAGATAATAATAATGTTATATATATATATATATATATATATATATATATAGAGAGAGAGAGAGAGAGAGAGAGAGAGAGAGAGAGATATAATAATTTGGTTGTGTCGTCAAACTTCAACGAAAACACAGTGTTGTACGCTTAGCTCAATAGTCTTTCGACTTTTCAGATCTACGAATACTAGTAAAGCATATTAGTCTTTCTAGAAATAAAATAAATAAATTTCAGTTTCGACCGGACCAAAAACGGCATAAAGTAAAGCTTTTATTTTAATTTTACAGATTTTTTTTTATCTCGATTCACTATACAATCACACGAGGTTTGAATTGTTCAGTCAGAACGTATCTTCAAACAAATGAGCATTTGCATATACCAAATTGAAAGAACAAAAAGCAATCGTCTCTCATCAAGGCAGCCATATTTGTTTTGAAACCCCAAGCCTCGTTATCGAAAAAATCATATTAGTCAATGACAGTTATCTCCCGTCGTTTTTAAAAAATTAATATTCGAATTTTGGTATAATTTTTCAATTTGAAAAGGAGAGATGATTCCCAAATGTATTATGTATGTATTAGGTATTTTTAATAATTTTACAGATTGGGTTATATAATTGACAATATATACTTTCTATCGAGCTTACGTTAACTCAATGGCAGTCTCATGAAACTTAACTATATATCGATTTAAATATATGGCGTTAAGACAGGCGTCTATAAAAGTGTCAGATAGAAACACAATGCGAAAGTCAATGGAATTAGTAAATTCCATTATTTACTGCTGGTTTAGTAATTTTAGACTAGGAAAGCTTCAGGAGAGCTGAATAAATGTATAATATCATAGGCCTTCCATGAGTAACAAAACGTACATATTTATAAATAAATGGTTGTAAGGTATCGTATTATTAGCACACCCATTTTGAAGGAACGTGCAATGGTAAATCTACAGAAAGGACGATGAAAGTTTTACGCAAGAAAAGAAAGTAAATGTTAAAAAGAAAAACATGAAAAAGAAACAAAAAATCGAATGTACAAAATGATGGCTGTGTCTTTGTTGTTCTTCGAACGGAAATGACAGGAAATAAATGGCCACAAAGTTTTGACAGACACGAAAAGCCGAAGAGATTTTCTTCTCTCTAGCAAAGCGGAATATTTTTTTTGTTGTTCTTTGGCAATCTAGTCGAAACTGATTATATGGTGCCTCGCAAGAACATTCGTGAGATCACCATGAATGATTGGTTATTATGTTCTGTCGGATCAGTAGATGAAGACCAAGGTCAAATCACGTGATAATATATATATATATATATATATATATATATATATGTGTGTGTGTGTGTGTGTGTGTGTGTGTGTGGGTGTGTGTGTGTGTGCCAGTGTCATATATTACCTCTTATTGTTGAAACAAATAATGCAACTTGTTCATAAAAAACATATCTCGAAGAGTTTTCTTTATTGCAGCTGGGAATTATGTTACTAGAACTGTATCATTCGTGACGATACACATCTGTATGACTGTGTCTCTGTCATGGCAAACGCCACGCTGTGTTCTTTTGGATCACGCGATGAGTTTACTCTTCTTAAGCGAGGGTATTTTCATGCAATTTATCATCTGTTTTTGCGTGTTCGATCGGCCGACCGGATCTTCGGTCATCCTAATTAACGCTGTGATTATCACTGTCAGCGGTAGAAACCCAGCACATAACGAAGCATCATTTTTATATCTTTATTCGGTTGCATTTCGGAACACTCTGCCTGGATAAGGATAACGTATCTGGACATCTTATCCACTAAGTATGTTGTACGAATAGCGTCTACACTCGTCCGCGCTTTGTAGCAATGTTTACTTGTTTATATGTAAAAATAAAGTTAGAATCGAAAAATTCCACGTCATGTTACAATTAAGCAGAGAGTGGAAATTTCACTTAAAAGTCGAGGTACAGTTTTGTGACAATGCAGTTACGTCAGAGACAGAAAGTCGGGAGTAAGACGTGGCGAATAAGCAGATCAGATATTTCTGATTATTACTGAATCATGAAATGATTATTTAACTCCTGATGATCTTATGGTGTTCTGTATTAATAACGGTTATCATCGCTGAAAAAGAAGATAAATAATATGTATTAAGTAATGTAATAATATGTATTAATAACGTTTATCATCTTAAAAAAGATGAAAATAACGAGAGAACGATGAGAAGAAACGAACTGCTGCGACGTGTAAGTGAACTAACAACACTTAAGCTATCTATGTGATTGGTCTTCGTCCGGATTATCTGCGGAGATCGAAGAATTGGTCTTTTAACTGGTCAAACGAAGACGTTTCGTCCAATTAGCACTTTTGTATTTCTTCCTACCTTCGCCGTGAGTACCCGGATTTCTTCTTGTTGTTCTGTTCGGTGTGTCTCGAGCTTCTGAGCGATAACACTAGACGCTGGTCTAGTTTTAGAAGTTTTATTTTAACATAAAACAAGAGACAAATATGGATGATTTGTACGGGAGAGAGAGAACAGGGGGAATTATTTAGGAAGGATTTATCATTAACAGCATGGCTATTTTGGGCTACACTGTGCGCTAGCCCTTGCTAGTGCAGGGACGCTCGCTTCGCACGTTATTCTTTCTTGGTGGTAAGGAACAAGAGACCGAACCCACCTCTAACGGACGTTGCTGTTACTGCTACCACCTTTCAAGTCGTCCTCCCAATCTCTCTGCACCCCTCTATCTAACAGCACGTGATGCCAATCACGCGTGTTCTTGGTAAAATCGTGTTGTTTAAAGCAACGTTTTTTTCAACACTGCTAAATGGAAGTGAAACTTTTTATCTAAAAATCAGCCGAGAGAAGAAATTAGACGCGTTTGATTCCAAATGTCTTAGAAAAATTATTGGTATCTAATAGAGCGATAGAATTACCAATCAAGAAGTCAGAGACCGCACTAACCAACAGGTGGTATCATCAATAATCAGAAAATGACGTCTAGGCTGGCTCGTACATGCCCTGAGATTTGCCTTAGAGAGAACTGATAACCTAGTGCTTCAGTAGCCCCTTCATGGGGAAAGAAGAAAAGGAAGACCAAAAATGAACTGGAAGCAAACGATCGAAAGAGATTTGATCGCAACGGGAAGAAGCTGGAAGGACACCGTGGATTTGGCTTCAGACCGAAAACGATAGTTTACTTTGACTGCCTCATGCGTCGCAAGAGCCACTAAGTAAGTATTGCACGATTTTCGGTCTACTATTACATATCACTGGGGTAATATTATTTAGAGGTAATCTTTGAAGAGATTTGAAAAAAAAAACGTTGTATTACTTAGGTAAGGTTAACGCGGTTTTATGCTAACCCTAACCCTAACAACGTTTAGATTTGCTCGGGCATGCTCTAGGATTGATCCCAGAGAGATTTGTAAATCAACTGCTTCAATGGAACCCTGATGGAAAAAGAAGACGAGGAAAACAAAAAATTAACTGGAGGCAAACAATGAAGGGCGATTTGATCGCAACGGATAGAAGTTGTCGATCTGGCTCCAGACCGAAAACGATGGTTTATTTTGACTGCTTCATGCGTCGCAGAACGCAGAAGTTCCTGAGTCTGATCCCGAGTCTTCATTACATGATTCCACCCTGAAATGTGTTTGTGAATTCCACGTGTTTAGTCTATTTCTATTAATAAAGTATGTTTTTAGTCCCCCTATCAAGATATTGTTTTATTCAACCCGAATTGTAATTTATAAAGTCTATAAGCCGATGAAGATAATCATAAAAGTTTTTCACGCTTTACTTTGCTGTAATAGTGATAATAAAATGATTTTTTGAAACACGCGTACATATGGATAAACATTGTTAAGTGTGAATTTTCGAAGCGTGAATAAAATATTCAAACTTAGAATTAGTTAATTAATAAATGTTATAATCTACCGAATTATATATATATATATATATATATATGTTTCGGATTGTTTTTAGATGAGTTTAGATAATTTTTATTATTTCAATTACTAATAATAATATGATAATTAATTAACACTTTTAATCGCTAATGGCTGAGGTAACGAGAACAATCAACCTCCTGAATAAAAAAATGATCAGTTCAAAATCCTGTATAGATTCCCGGATTCGACATAAAGTTTCTCAAGTTCAAAAATACAAAATTGCCCAATAATTATAGTAATGCAAAAAATATCAAAACGCGTTGGTATAAAGGAAATGTATACAATATTTTTTTTTCTTTATTACAATTGTAAATCCATTTTTGTCTGAGTGATAAAATAGTTCTCTTTGCTTATTGAAAGTTAAAACTTGTTACCAGAACCGAACATTTTGTGTCTGACCGAAAAATAGTTCTCTTTCTTTATTGAAAGTTGAAACGTGTAGTCATAACCGAACATGTTGTGTCTGATGGAAAAATAGTTCTCTTTCTTTATTGAAAGTTGAAACGTGTAACCAGAACCGAACATGTTGTGTCTGATGGAAAAATAGTTCTCTTTCTTTATTGAAAGTTGAAACGTGTAGTCATAACCGAACATGTTGTGTCTGATGGAAAAATAGTTCTCTTTCTTTGTTGAAAGTTGAAACGTGTAACCAGAACCGAACATGTTGTGTCTGATGGAAAAATAGTTCTCTTTCTTTGTTAGAAGTTGAAACTTGTAGTCATAACCGAACATTGTGTGTCTGATCGAAAAATAGTTATCTTACTTTATTGAAAGTTGAAACTTGTAACCAGAACCGAATATTGTGTGGCTGGGTCAAAAAATAGGAATCGTGTCTTTGTATGATAATTGGAACTGTTCCCAGTATTGCCAGATTTTATTAAATGCTTACGAAACCATTTCGATTATTTTGAAAGTAATGATGCGAATCCTTTTTCTACTCACAAATATTGATTTTCAGAATTGTAGATTGAAAAAATAATTCGGTGAACAAAATATTTATAGGTCACGATAAAATTTGTGGCATTTAAGCAATTTGTATATAACGTAAAATGTCACGATATTAATTAGATAACGCCAC
>OY744529.1:35411384-35433884 GCA_963556195.1 Sepiola atlantica | reverse complement strand
TATATATGTATATATATTTATATAAATATATAACTATATATATATATATATATATATATATATATATATATATAGTTATTTATATTTATATATATAGTCAGTCGGCGGGTGGGATATAAACAAAAAATGCCACAAAATAAAAATGAGACTCTTTCGTTACCTTAACATGTTCCCCGGAAGAGGGACCAGAATGTTCAACATCGCTTTTGACACGATTACTCGGTTCCTCCACTGAGACACATAAAACTGATAATCGGCTCTTAGTTGTATCGTTAAGCAGTTGTAGCAGTTGATCGTCTTGTTATTTCGGTCAGGATTTTTCCCCATTCGGTTACAACAAAATGAAAGCTCGAACCAAAATAATTTACTTCATTGATGGCTTTCATACTTATTTATTTATGTACATTAGGCTTCCTATCGGATCCCTACTGGGGATCATACCAAAAAATGTCCTCAGTATCAATGTTAACTCTCCGTGGTTTACCGGTCGTCTCACCGTATATATCATCATCTGTTTTCGTGTACACGCATTCTTTTTCTGAATAAGAAAACACAAATGTTTATTTTACATATTTACATACCGCATTCCAATCGCTAACCTATATTTGATAACCCACTTTCATAACAAATAAATATATCATCATAATCGTCATAATAACTAGTTATCACATCATGATTTTTATTATTATTAAGGTTACTTTCCTCACTAACCCAACAGGTGATCTTGTTAGAATAACATCTCGAAACTCTTCCTGTAAATTGTTTATTATAATCGAATCATTTTGTAAGTAGTCATTCAGAGGGTGTCCATTGTTTTTCGTGACCAGAAGCTGTCCAGTAGACTTGATAATAAAACTAAAAATAGTTTTTTGATATCCTTGTATATCTTCATATGATATCGCTTTTTTTAATAATAAATGTATAGTTTTTTTTTATATATCCTTGTATATCTTCATATGATATAGCTTTTTTTTTAATAATAAATGTATTTTCACATAATGTTTCGAATTTCTTTAGATGAGGATTGATAATTTATATTCTTTTGATTATTCGAACTACTGTTTTCATCTTGGATATTTTTCACACAAGGTTTCAGCCTATGTTACCTCCAAGGTTCTTCAGGTGCGTCTTATCGAACCCGGGACTCTGTACGAAATTTTGAACGGAACCCTTAATTTAATCTGTGGCACAACAGAGAAAAGTTATAAGTAATAACCAATTCTAATTGATAATCTTCTGCGGGTTGCAGGTTCAATCCTCAGTGTTGGAGATACATGAATACAATTACGATTTTTTAAACACTCTACTTCGTTATGGCTGACGGAATAAAAGCAAGCTACCCTGTGGATTCAATAAAGGGTTTCGTTCGAAATTCCCTACTGTTTCCTTATTTCGACACAAAGATTCCGAAGTTCGACAGGATGCAGTTGAAGAAGGTCGGAGGTTACATCGGCTGAAACCTTGTGAGACTAGTTATCACATCTAAGATTTAAAAAAAACAGTAGTCCGAATAATCCAAACCATGCATGTTTTCTCAGGTTATTTAAATCTTTTAAAAATATGCGATTGAAATAATAGTTTTCCAATTATTGATGGGAACTAATTCTTTAAAAATCTGTAAAAAGAAACAGCGAATGTTATTTTTTTTTTAAATCAATTTTTAAAAATCGACATCCTTGCATCTGCTAAAAAAATCGAATTGGTAGCGTAATTTACATATGCCAACTATTTATTGAAAGTTTGTTTCGGATCGATGCGCATGAAAAATTAACAAGAAAACAAAACACGTGCTAACAAGATCGATAGCTAATTAAAATGCAAGAGGAATCTATATCAATTAAATAGTTCGATTTTATTTTCTACAAAGACCAGAAATAACAAGCAATGTTTTCTTTTGCAAATCATTGTGAGAATACTTGGTATTTTCACCAGATTAAAACCCGAGCTAACTGACCCCGTCGTTAGGGTTAGGGTCAGGGTTAGGGTTAGCGTTAGCGTTAGCGTTAGGGTTAGGGTAAAGGTCATAGTTGGGGTCAAAGTTAGCTCGGGTCCTAATCTGAAGAAGTACCAATGATTACACCGTTATCGGTTCATGCTATCTATTATCATACTAAATGTACATTGATCAACATTTGTTTCCCTAAGTCTTTTCCCCCATATACTTTACTAATACAAAATACGGGCTTAGTTCTTGGATTGAGTTATGTTATAAACGAATTCTGTTTTAATTGTTCAAATTACGCGTAATTTATAATTAACTGAAAACTCACCAATCTCTCTCAGCTGTCTATGTGTTTCTCTCGCTCCTTCTTACTCTATATTGATTCAGCCACTCTTTAATATCTGTTAATGTATCTATGAGCATTTAGAGAAAGATTCATGGGTAAAAGGACATAGATTTCCTTAATAAACCCCAGGAAATTCCGGATCTTCCTGATTGTGTTACGTTATGACTATTAAACGTTACTTAAAAATGTTCTTAAAACCTCTATTTCGTTTCTGTTTCACATACGCTGTTTTCGCGTATCTTACTTTCTTTAACGAGTGTGTGAGTGTGTTCCTTATACGTGTGTGCGTGTTCTTTAGATTCTGTATGCGTGTGTGTTGATTCATTAATTCAATATCAATGCGTGAATTTACCTTAGATACCCTCTGTCGTTACTATTTCTTTCTCTTTTATTCTGACTGGCTGCGTTGATTCGCTTCGTCCTTTCTTTCCCTGCGTGCTGTCGTGGTTGTGATTCGTCTAGCTATTTCTCCTTCCGCGTGTTATCTATAATAACCTTTTCTTCGCACAGAAAGAAGATTCGACGACTTTCATTTGGTATTTTAGGGGTTTTAATTTTCTGAAGAGGAACATTAACTTATATATAGAGATCAGATTTCTCTTAACTAACTGTATACTTTATACACGTGCAAAATATTGGGTGTATAACTTATTTTATTAGAGGATAACTGAATAAACTCGACGAACAGACATCTTGGAGGAACATTTTGTCTTACGGCTAGTTCATAGTTTCAAAGTTTCACAGCATAATTATTTCACGTCCGCCTTACTTAAACTATCACACAGAACTGTGAAACCTTCGTTTCTTTGTCAACGACAAATAAGTCACGTTATCGTCAAATCGTCTGACGCCCCTTCGTTGTTCGACGTCATACTTTGTGATTTTACCCGCGACTCATTTGTCTGCTTATTTCCCAACGTTTATGTCACTCTAACTCGCACTATAACCGACCCTTGTCAAAATTCATACTAGTTGTATTACTCTTGTCCGACATATCCCCCATAATGCAACACTAATACATGCTGTACATAACTCAAATTGCATGTTACTCTATATATACTGAGATATATTTATTACTCTGAGTTTGACATTTATCTTCACATGTCCGTCGTATAATATTTTAATCATCCATTATTAATTGTTGAACTTATTCATCATAATATTAACTTTTGTTTTCATCACAACTTACTGTCAATCTGAAGGTATTAATAAATTATATATATATATATATATATATATATATATATATATATATATATATATATATATATAAATATGTATGTAAGCAATCGTAATTAATTGTTGACTCGTATTTCTGTATCACGATTTAAACTTGCTTAGTTGCTGACAGTGCGATTATTGTAGACTGACTGTCCGAATAAGTTGCAATCAAAATATAACAAAAAATAGACGAAAAGGACTAAGCTTCGATTCTGCACCCCAATTATGTTGGCAGCTGAAAAGAACGGAGTTAGCATGACGTTGTATCTGAAGTCACTCACATCAAACGTCATTCTGAAGGTAAACAAAAAATAGAATAAAAAAGCTATAAATCGTTGGTAATTTAATTTGCTTGTGGCATATTAGTAAAACGAGATGACAGACAGAACATGTATGTGTTTTTTCAAGTTCGAAAACTTACAAGTAATGGCTTGATCGCGGGATGTTCATTTAATTTGATGATAAAATTAAGATTCCTACGACTTTTTAAATACGTTTTTGTGCATAACATATTGTTCAATATAATTTTTTAATATTATATATATATATATATATATATATATATATATATATATGCGACATTCTGCGACTGTCTGGGATTATCATCCCTACACTGATGAGAGCGAAAGCTTGAAACTCTGGCGTATATATGTCAAAATAATTTTATATTATTTATCTAAAATGAATATATATATATATATATATATATATATATATATATATATATATATATATATATAGTGTGTGTGTGTGTGTTAGAGTGAAATAGATTCCAGAACGAAATCCGAGTATAAGAGCTCAAGATAATAAAAGGGGCAAGAATAAAATAAAGTAAAGTAACACGAAATCATATAATCACCGGTACAATACTTTTTTTCGACCCTCGGGCCTTATTCAAGCATCCAAGCGAGGCGATTACATTTTTAAAAATGAAAAAGAGAAACTGACACTTACTATTCAATACACATATATAGAGAGAGCGACAACATATTTAATACATATATGGAGAGAGGGGGAAATGAACTATATATATATATATATATATATATATATATATATATATATATATAGGAAGGAGTGTGTGCGTATGTCTGCGTGTGTAGTGCAGCATATATATATGGTTACAAAATAAATATTTCTGAACTCTGTAAATCTCAAGGTGTAAATATAAAGACAATATGGCCAGTAATATCGTAAATAACGAAAAATGTCATTCAATGTGATCCCTTTAGCCTTGACCACGGATGCTGTCACGTATGATATACTGTAGTATTTTACCTGATACTTTATCTAATTTTTATGCCACGGCTTTCATTCATGCCATATCTACTCCTTAAGCAATTGTAGGTTTGTAAACTGAATATTTTTGTTCAAGTCTCCAACTCTAGGAAGGATGTCGTCCTTGACTAAAGAGGCCTCCCTCCCAGTACATATTCAGTGGAATGTCGAGGTACTGTCTCGCAGGATGTCCTCCTTGAACTGATGATAAAAACAAACCCTATTCTAAAAAGAAAACTATCATTAATGACAGGGCAATTTTTATATACATTAAAATATGCTAATACCTACCTACCTCCGTCTGTCACAACCAATCTAAAGTAAGGTAAATTTTCAAAATAAATCATCTGAATAAAATTAGTTTTGTTTATAATAATTAGTATAATAAAGTTTATAATAGTTTTGTTCCGCCAGATACATTAATTTAATATTAATTTAAGAAATATATTTATTTTATTAATGTTGTTTTATTAAATTAATTCATATTCTATTTTGTATGTTATATATATATATATATATATATATATATATATATATATATATATAAGAGAGAGAGAGAGAGAGAGAGAGAGAGAGAGAGAGAGAGAGTGATAGATAGTCTCGGAAGTTTCTCAACCAGTAAAACTATATATATAAAAACAAACATTTTAGTCCCAAGTCGTTCGGTGGAAAATCACTTTTTTGTAAGTCAATTTACTTTTTTGTTGTTTAATTAAATTAATTAATATTCTATTTTGTATTTTATATATATATATATATATATATATATATTTACATTAGATATTATACAAGTAATTACGTTTATTAGAAAAACGGTACAAATCTAAATATAAGTTGGGATTATTTTAAATAATTTTTCAAAGTTTTGTTTTAAAAAGGAAATAAATCTGGAACTAGAAGATGACCCTTGGAAAATGCCACTCATGAAATCGTGAATAAAATTCATAATTCTTTCTACAATGCGACCATATTTCGTATAAATAAATTTCAGTCTATGCTGATACACGAATGTTTAATTAGATGCCCTTTTGCAAAGCAATATGCAAATTAGTTCATCTTCAGGCTTTAATCACATATCATCAGTTTATTAGAAAACTATTCTTTTGTTTTGAATATGAATTTGGCGTGTTTAAACTAAGTAGTAGTGCATCAAATGACCGATTTTTATACATATACGCATATGCTAATGTTGTTCGTTAAATTAAATCTTTAGTAATGTTGTTTAGTTTTACAATACTATACATTTTTCAAACACCAGGAAAATCCTATTAACCCCAGCACATCGATCACCTGTAACCACTGTACCACGCCATTACTGATGGATATAGAGGTTTTAGATTCGAATCGTGCGGTCGTATGATCACCAATGATTCAACAAAATGAAACAAGCTTGTGTCTGGATATAAAAATATTTAATTATTAAAATGATAATAATCAGCACCATTAAGGGAGGGAACTCTGTTTGGAAATAATCCATTGTTTAGCTTAAGCAGTAATGCAACAGTTTTCTCCCTTGTTTTAACTCCCTTAGAAACTATGTTTTTAATGAAGGCTTGATGAAGTATTTATTTTCAATGTAAACCTCTATAATGTCTTGTTTTTATCATCGTTAAATTATAAGCACATCTGAATACGACGTCCAAAATGGTTAATAAATCTCACACAATCCATTCTTGGCACTGCTTTTATTTTTGCTGTGATAGCCGTCTTCAGTTCAGAAATAGTCTGTGTTTTGTTTCGATAGACATTATCTTTCAGATAAAACCAAAGATACAAATCTTGGGAGTTAAGATCCGATGAGTGTAAAATCCCTTCATGATAACACGTATCACTAGTGAGACGATCACTAAAGTGCTCCACATATCATTGAACGAGGATAAAGCAATGACCGTTGATCGTTCACAACTGAATCTTGGTAAACAGATTAGACATAAACTGGGAATGTATTTCCTTTTCACCGAAAAAAGATGTGGCACAAGGCCAGCCATCGCCTCTAAATAAATGGCACCCTGGCATATTCAAAATAGCCTGGGCAGCCCCGTCGGCATTCCCTAGTCGGTAGTTAGCAATAAACTAACCCCTCTTCAAAAAAAGAGAAGGCAAGACCTGGGAGAGTGGACCGCCTAGGACTATCCAGGACCAATACTACAGCCCGACAGGTAATAGGCAACCGAAATTGGCTAGCGTCTGCCGGACTGATTGTGGAGAATAGATCTTCGACAGGTATCAAAATATAGGCTACAGTTTACTTGTTCCAAATATGTTTCGATTCTATTAACGATTCCATGGGTTGCATTGTTTAGGGTCACCCTGTATAATGTTATGTTTAACTCACCCTTACTTAAAAACAGTTTGGTCGACACTATTTTAATTAAGGTCGACAATCCAGCGACTGCAAAGGGTTGAGACCCGCTGTATTATAAGTTCCTTGGAAATAAATTATCGGAAAAACGATTCCAGACAGAATATTCACGATTGTTTATTGATTTCTTGTAGCATTGGATCAATTCTTTGATTTCGGACCGTAACAAATTATCCTAGCTGACGTCTTGTAATACACAGCAGAAGTCTTATGTTGATAACTCGTAAGTTGTTGCTCAGTGGATAATGACGTCTCTCTTTTTCTTTCTCTCGTTCTTTCTTTCGTCCTGTTGCAGTCATCTCCTCTTTAGTAATAGCAGCGGTTTTAAAGGGTAATAAAAAAGACAGCATACGGTTATTTGTAGTTTGCCAATTCTTTCGGAGATTTTCTTTGTCTTTTCTAATGCACGGTATACATACATACATACTGCTGCTATGTAGCCAAGGCTGTAAATTTGAATGGAAAATGTTGAGTTACACCTAAGAGTGAGAGGTGACACCAGAAACGAACTTCCGTTAAAGAGAATTCTGCCTCTTCCTGTCAACAATTCAACCAGATCGGGCGCGTAAAAAGCGTCGTCTTCGATGGAGGAGGCGGACACGCACAATGTAACTAGGTGAAACGCAACACAAATACCTATCTATGGGTCTATCTACCCCTCTCTCTCTCTCTCTCTCTTTCTGTCTGTATGTATGCATGTCTCTCTATCTCTCTCTCTCTCTCTCTCTCTCTCTCTCTCTCTCTCTCTCTCTATATATATATATATATATATATATATATATATATATATATATATATATATATATATAAATTATATATTTTTTGTATTTTACCTACAGATGACGTCGTTTCGTACTTTCGGCACTCCTCAGTGTAAAGAAATGACAATCTCAGACGGGCACGAGACACCTTGAATCTGTAAGAAAGCGCTTAATACCCTTGGTCATGGACGGTTATCACGTGATCACAGTGAAATTAAGATATAATTACACTACGACGAGTTTAAATATCAAGACATTTGGATAGAACTCAACGACATAGTCAGAGTAACGCACTGAAGCATTAGGTGAATGTCTATATTTTAATCTCTCTAAAGTGCTCGACTTACCCACAACCCTCACTTAGATCACGTTAACATCTGTCATTTCTAATCACTATCTTGCTTCTTTCGTGCATCCATGGGTAATTCCTTTAGTTTACATGTAGCAATACTGGACATGGGTATGTGGAAATAATGTTTTACACGAATGTTCTATATAAGATTTGATTAAGCTGAAAAGCGGAAAATTTTATTAGCACTTAGAGATTAGCATTAAAGCTGACGTGTTCAGAATGTTGAGTTACAGACAGAAAGTAACTAGTGGCACGTGGTTGATAAGCTAATAAAATATTTATCTTGTTTCTAAACCGTGAAGGAAATTAGTCGTATTTAAAACAGCTACTTTCTCACTCTATGGGAGATAGGTTTTATTTAATTATGTATGCTGTATACTCTAAGAAAAAAAAACCGTTAAAACTAAAATTAGTGTAACTTGTTATTTTATATATAAAGTAAAGTTAGTATCTTTATTATATATTGTCATCGATAGCTTTCTTCCTATAAAATCAATATCTGATTTTGGTTCGTCAGTTTTGTCTTGTAGGTAATTGCAGAATGTTGTTACGAATAAAATATAATTCGATTTAATTCCTTCGAGAAAATATTTTGCCCGGGTAAGAATTATTTTCAAATAGTCAACTATCTTTCAAAATCACGCAAAAATATATTCGTCAGTACCGCTTTACTCAATTTTGGTTGGAACAGAAAAAAGTTTTTAAAAAATGAAAAACAAAATAAATTGTAAGTAAGCAAAGTCAATTGAATATTGATAACTTTTACAACCACTGTCATTTAAAAAATAAGACGATAGCTGCAACAAAGGAAAAGAAAGAAAGTCAGATCAAATGTACACACTGCTACGTGTCATCAACGCAACAAGATTCTAGCTATCTACGTGATAAGTGGATATTATGGAATCAAATAATTAGTTAACCGTCGTGCTAAGATTGGCCTATTAAAGGCAAATAAGATAAGATGCGTACTTATTTTTAAAAGTTTTATTCGCCCCCAAACAAAGCACATAACAACTGAGACGTAAAAGGCTACTGTGATTAGGGGCTAAATCTATAGAGGGCATCTTAAGTGGGGAGTTGTGTAGCAAGGTGTCTGTTCTCATTACATTTAAATTACTGCATCTTGGTACAGTCAGGGAAACAGGGAGCTGGGAGGAAATTCCCAAGGTAAATAGTCCGCGGAAAGAAGCTATAAGAATAGAAAACTTTCCGGCATCTGGGGACCTCTAAGGTGAAGGAGTGAGATTAAACTGCTAGTCGGATTTCTTGGGGGTTAGGGTTAGGGTTAGGGTTGGGGTTAGGGTTAGGGTTAGAGTTAGGGTTAGGGTTAGAGTTAAGGTTAGGGTTAAGGTTAAGGTTAGGGTTAGAGTTAGGTATTTACGTTGAGGGGTGCAAATGCAGTAAGTTCGTATTTGGATATATGGCTTTTTTATTTATGGAAATCGCTCCTGACAAGGCAGGAAACCACTTGATGTAAGGAGCTTTTATGATATATGCGCTTAGAGATGATTTAAGATAGCTGCAGTAGAACGGGCTTGCCTAAATCCATACTGTTGGTCAGAAAGTTTAGCTTTAACGAGGATGTGAACTATTGCTAGATTGATTAATGATTCAAAGATTTTAGCAAAGAGCCGAAGGTTTAGGGTGATATCAATCATTATCACAAAGTGATCAGCGTTCCTAAGTGGGATATTGGGCATCTGTCACAAGCCTCTGGCAGTGTAGTAAAGAATCTATCTAAAAGTGAGGTTTGGTAATACTCACTATTTGGGAGGCAGGTTGGGAAAGTGACAGTCTGTAAAAGGGAATGTGCAATAAAGAAAACTATGTGTGTTCTTACCAGCTGCATCTGAATCGTTGGAAACCAAGCAAATTACTGTGGTGAACATGAAAATGCTTAAATACATGTATTTGGAGGCTCTGATCTAAAGAGTGTTGCATCTATACTATCAAAGACATAGTCGAACAGGGTACAGTCCAGAGTCGAAGGAGAACTTGTAAAACAAGAAGAAGGATGCAACATTGCAGCGATGAGACAGTGGCTACAGCTTGGTAGACAGTGCACAGTCTATTAAGTAAGAGACTCTGTGTTGTACACAGTCCAAGAGAGTGAGTCTAGTGGCTGGTGCTCCAGTCCAGACGTGTCAATATAACTCCATGGATGCATATATTTCTACATCTTTTAATAAAATTGATTGAAAATCCCTGAGGCTACTTAAACCCCGCAGTCTGATTCACCGTTTCGCCTGTGTAACCGCTACCCTAAAGATTACGTAGTCATACAACAAAATGAACGAGTTAATATCGTAGCGATTTGCTTCTGCCGACGAGGTGTACTCAATCTAGGCGTGTGCTGTCAAAATCGTTGTTTTAGTTACCAGGATGACACGGCAGCAAAAACAGCAATCCCTGTATAACCTTGTTACGTACAGGAAATATGTATTGCCACAAACCTGTTTCCAATTGAAGGATTGTTTGCTATTCAAATGTCTCCTTTCTCTTAAATTTGTGAACAACAAATGAAACATCCGGATCAAGGCTTAACCCTAACCCTTAACCGCTGTTTATGTGAAAACTTATCACAACACGCAGCAGGATAAATATATATATATTGCTTTGTTTGCAGTGGAAGAAATAATAAACATACACACACACACACACACACATATATATATATATATATATATATATATATATATTTATATATATATATATATATATTATATTGCTTTGTTTGTGGTGGAAGAAACGAGAAACACACACATATATGTATATATATATATACTATATATATATATATATACTATATATATATATATATATATACCTATATATATACCTATATATATACATATATATATACATATATTGTCGGAATTTTCGTGTCGTTAACGAAAAACCGCTCTAAACGAGGTCATGTTATCTAGGACAATTATCATAAAAAAATTATAACAAGAGATAAGGAAAGGGACAATATAAGATGTTCGTAAAAGTTAAAATATAGTTTTATTTACAAAAAAAAGATAGCCTGGACTGCTTTTTTTTCCAAAGCTGGAATAAATAAATTATTCCTGGATAACATGCAAAAAAAATAAGAATAAAAAAAATACAACATCAGTATCTCTGAACATTAAGATTAGATACAACAAAAATTTGACACAATCTAAGTTAAGGAATAAATCCTTTTAAAACATGAACTTACTATAAAGTCCGTATTCTTACAAATCAATCAAAAGTCTCTTTTTTTCTTTTCACCAAATTTACAATCAAAAGAAATAAAATTAACAAACCGTGTCGAAGTCCAACATAATTTCCACGATAAAATTAACTCTTTTTTTATTTTATCAAACGTCCGTCAGAAAGTTCTTTTTCTTCTTCTTTTTTCAATATTTTCTTTTAGCAAATCCGACGCAATATGTATGGCACAAGAACAGTACACATTTCAAATAAACACAATACTCACTATTTTCCATCGTTCGTCTTGAATGGCGATCATGCGCGAATGTGACTGATTCAACTGGCACAGTTGAATATCTCAAATCGATCTGTGTGCAAAGACGATCAATCTCTATGATTCTTAATCTCTGATTAGAATCTTCTCGACAGCAAAGTATTTCACTTCTCGGGAGCTAAGCTCTTCAACATAGGCAATTTCTTGCATGGAGTTCTTCTCGTCTCGATCGCATACTCCAATCTCCTTATTTCAAGTCTCTGGCTTGAAACAACTTCCCAAGGACAATTCTTGACCTAGGGGAAATATTACATACACAACATGTAATTCATCCAAGAGATACCATATCTCTTAAATTTCTTCAAGTAGAATTCTTGCAAATTTAACGTCCCCACGTGGACGGAGAAACAGTTTTAACATGTCTTGTCATTCCAGTGTGCGACTCTGTTCTTGAATTTAACGTCCCCTCTTGGACGGAGAAACAGTTTTAACATGTGTCGAGCTCGGCGTCAACCTCTGTTCTTGAATTTAACGTCCCCACGTGGCCGGAGAAACAGTACGCAGTTCTTTACTGCCCAACGTTCAAATCTGTTCTTGAATTTAACGTCCCCTCGTGGACGGAGAAACAGTTTTAACATGTGTCGAGCTCGGCGTCAACCTCTGTTCTTGAATTTAACGTCCCCACGTGGCCGGAGAAACAGTACGCAGTTCTTTACTGCCCAACGTTCAAATCTGTTCTTGAATTTAACGTCCCCTCGTGGACGGAGAAACAGTTTTAACATGCGTCGAGTTCAACGACCAACTCTGTTCTGATTAAATTTCGCGCCGATATATCCAGACACGACAAATTGCATCATTGCTAAAAACAGAAATCACGTGACACATGGCCTTCACCGCTTAACACCTACGCAATATCCATATGACCTTCGACCTGCACGTAGGCCCCCCTTACCCTTCAACAAAGGGAAGTAACCGTTGACTTACTTAGAAAAACGTCTAGAAATTTCCACACTCTCCCGACAAAGAAAAAAAATGTACAATGTCTATACATGTCTCATGTACACATCAATACCACAAATAATCATTATCCTGTTCACTCACCTTCTTGCGGGTTCGAATGGGTCTAAAATTGGAAGTCGAGGAATGATCTCCTCCAGCAACATCCGGCTGGACCACATCAGGAACTTCGGAACCACAAGGCTCTTCGGGAACCTCCGAGGCCTGATGGGAATGAGTAACCGACAACTCCATCGGAAAAAGGTGTCTCAAAGAATGTTCCTGAGAGGAACCATCTGCCTTCTTAATCAGGGCAGATCTAATATGAGAATCATCACCTGGAGTCAAACCTATCACTCTACCCAAGGACCAATATGGGCGAGCTTTGGCTGGGTTCTTAACAAGAACCACATCGCCTATCGCGATGACATCACCAAAATCAGATTGGTACAGATCACCACTCAGTTCTCTCAAGCCGAGCAGGTATTCTTCGTACCATAAAACCTTAAATTTCTTCAAGAGAAGATCCCTTTGTTTCAGCTTCTCCAAAAGGTCACTCCTAGAAGGAGGAGAATTCTCAAGAAAACATTCTTCAGAATTTATAAAAACAGTACTGTTACAATACGGGCGAATAAACACGTTTGGAGATATAATATCCAAACCATCATCTCCAGAACATCTATAAGTTAGAGGACGTGAGTTAATAGCATTCTGTATATCAGACAACACAGAAAGAAGTTCAAAATAACCCAACTTCTGCCGATTCACTAACTTATAAAGACAAACCTTCACCGTCTTAACAAGACGCTCCCAAACACTGCCGAACCAAGCAGAATATAAAGGTATCGTCTGGTGCTTGATGTCAAAGGTACTAAACTTCTCTTCGAACTCGTCAGACACCAGCACTTGCTTAATCAAACCGCATCCAGCAACGAATGATTTAGCATTGTCTGAGTATATATGGGAAGGCACCCCATAAATGTTAAAAAATCTCACCAATGATAATATCACTGAGTGAGTAGACATGTCACTCACTAACTCCAAATGAACCGCCCTCACATTGAAGCACGTAAAAAGTAATATATACATTTTTTGCGGTCCCCTTTCATCTTCAACCCACAAGTGACCAGTAAAGTCTATCCCGGTATGGTTGAAGGGCTTCACAAAATTAACTCTGTGCTTAGGTAAATTGGTTACCTTGGGGTATTTGAAAGATACGGCATTGTATCTTTTACACAGAGCACAGGCAGAGATAACCGACTTCACTGCCTGCCTGGATTTATGTATCCAGAAACCTGACAAACGGAGTTTGCTGAGGGTAGCTGCAATACCCAAATGCTTACATTTGAGATGACAGTCCATAACAATCAAATCAGTTATATGACTGCCTCGAGGTAACAAAATCGGATGTAAAATTTCCGGAGGGTAAAGGCTGGCTTTACCAATCCTTCCCCCAGCCTTATCAAACTTTTATCATCCAGGTAAAGATCCAACTTCGCCACCAACGGAGGAATCTCACGGTTGGAGGGGTTCAACAAAAAGGACTTTTCCCTGGGAAGAAGCAAGGATTGCTCCAACTTAATCAAATAAATTTTGGCCACTTGGCCTGGTTCTTTCATGGATTTCCGCAACTTCAATACAAACTTAAACACGTAGGACAAAACTCTCATGAGTTTTCCCAAAGAAGAAAATCTCTTAAAATCCACTACCGGTGACAATTCCTGAATCACAGGAACCACAGAGATGGCATTAGTCAGCACTAACCTCTGACTGTCAGAACTCAAACAGTTCAAATCATACACTGGCCAGTTAAAATTCTCACCGACCAACCACTGCGAATTATCCTGCACAGTATCATACTCACAACCCAACACCCTCTCCAGAGGAGAATCATGGGTGACAAAACTTTTGTCAGCTTTCATTCGAGTGGTCAAAACATTACTATTAGAATTACAGGACCTTAATGAAAAATTACCATCCTGCATGATACTCATTGCATTCAGGTATAGGTCCAACAAAGTTTTCTGTGAATTGTGAGTTTTTATAAGATTATCCACATAAAAATTTCCCATAAGCATATCCCTACATAAACTATGAGGGTATTTTTCAACATGATGTCTAATGACGAAGTTGAGAATAAATGGGCTGGCCACAAACCCGAAAATCAATGTTTTGTAACGATAACATACCAGTTTGTCATTCAATTTCACAAAAAAGCAAAACCGATTCTTATCTCTTTCGGTTTTCAACCGAATCATGAGAAAGGCCTTACGGACGTCAGCCAACAGGACATAACGGTCCATACGAAACTTCAACAATAACTCTAGCATATCCGTGAAAAGGTTAATTCCCGGATAGACACAATCATTTAGAGAGGGATGTCCACCTGTTCGCAACGAACAGTTGAACACCGGCCTTATCTTTGTGGTACTCTGACCATTAGCCTTAATAACCGGACGGTGAGGAATCCAAGTATAATGAGTGAAATCCTCTGGATTCACTTCCACTCTCTCAATAATATCCTCCCTCTCCTGCTCTAAGAAAACCTGGCAGTAGTCCTCATATAGACCCTGCCTCGTCAAACGAGTGACAACCTTATCAAGCACATTCAACGACACTTGATGGTTGTAAGGAACAGAAGGCAACTTTCCCTCGCCCCATGGCAAACTAACATAGTAGCAACTGTCTCGGTACGAGATCGAACTGCGAAAGGCATCAATTTTATTCTTGTCATAATCACTTACAGAGTTCTCAGTAACTCCTAGTGTTTCCAAACTAAAGAGCTTGTCCACGGCTCTTTCCACAGAAGAATCAACAAAACTATCGAAAGGGTCGAAATATTGAGACTTCGGCTCAAGCACAAAATAAACATGTGTCATAAGACACCGTGAGTGTTCGGACACAACTTGGCTGTAATTCGCGCCAACAACGGAGGTATCCGTTTTCTTCATAACAGGACTCACAAAATTGGACATATCTCCAAAAGGCACAATTCCTTGAGGAAACTCAAAAACAGACCCATTCATGAAGGGAGACAACTTCATGGGTCCCAAATACATCAGTAGGTCAACACCTACCAAACCATGTACAGTAATACAATCATTTTCAACATTTGAAAAGTCAGCAGCCAATTTCCCCCCACCCGCAATAATACTCTCAATAGCAGTAGACAGACCCCTGACGTGAAACTGAAGGTCCAAGCCTTCGTCCACCAAAAAGGGTATAACACACTCAGAGTTCGGCACTTTGACCCGCAACTCGAGTTCATTTAGGCTCCTTCTGGCTGTTCCGAGAAAAGTCTTAATAAAGAAGTCCCTTCTCCTTACAGGCATAGAACGGCAATTCAAAAGGTCCAGAACTACATCAGACAAATAGGAGCGCTGGCTCCCTGAATCCAACAGACAATTGAAAGATTTTACAACTCCATTATTGACCACGTCAATTTTAATTATAGGCAGGAGAAGATTCACTTCTCCCACCTGAAGACAGGGGTTAGTATCCAGCCGAGACTTGTCAAAGTCAGGGCATAACGCACCTGCATGTTCGCAACTTTTACATTTCCAACAGGGGCGGAGACGACCACTTTTACCGGAGCATGCCTCGGCGTTATGGAACGGGCTAGTACAACGGGTACACAACTTAGCCAATTGGCATCGTTGTAACCGATCCCTTAGAGAGGGATACTTCCCACAATAGTAAGCAATATGGCAGTCACTACTGCAAAGGAAGCACTTGTGTCGACTGGGTTTAGTTTTTACAAAAAAGTTCTCCAAAGTGGAGGGCTTCTTAACAGCACTAGCGGGCCTGAATCTAAAGGAACCAGACGAACGCGGTTTGGCGACGGGCTTTACCGTTTTAACCATCCTGGGTTTGACAATATCCAACGTGCGCAACACCTCAGAATAATTATCAAAGATATCTCCCAGAGATGGGTAATTACCATTGACGGTATGAATCAGTTCCCGTCTCACAAAAATAGGAAGTTTTTCAAAAATAATGCTACTTAGCAACAGATTGCCGGGGGCCTCCTCCTCTAGAAAATCCATACCAAAGGAGTTTTTCAGCTCGTATATTTGAGCTTTCACCTTAGTTAGAAAGCTCTTCACCGAGTTAGTATCTGAATCCCCAAGAGGTTTAGCACTATGGAGATCTTTAAAAATAGAGTTTACAATAAACTTTTTATCTAAAAATTCTCTATCTAGGATCTCCATCGCTGCCTCAAAGTTGGCGTCCGAGATGGAAAGATGTCCCACTATTCGGTGGGCATAGCCCCTGAGGTGATTTTTCAGAATAATCAACCTCGTGAACTCACTGGGTATATTTGACACGCAATTTTCGAACTCCTTCGAGAAGTTGAGATACGCCAATCTGTCGCGTTCCAAACTCATGGGGTCGAAAACAGGACAGACAAGTTTTGGTGTCACACCACAAAGGGACGCTTTAGACTTCTCCCCTTCTCTATTATGTGGGGAGCCCTCATCCTTCCACATGCTCTCCAATTCGCTGAAACGTCGATCCACATGGATACGATATAACGTTTCGCTCCGACAGTTCTCAGACATCTCTTCGCGAGACTCACTCTCAATATAGGCACTTGTGATCTGCTCATTGAGCGAATCAATGGACGCAAAGAGTTCCTTAACCCTAACCTTCTGGGAAGAAACAAATTCCCGGTTCTCCCCCTCGCCACCCCCAAGAACATCAATAATAGTATCGACTTTAATTTTTACAATATCTCGCCTTTCTACAAGGAGATTAACAGTGGGGGTAGACGCCATTATGAACAAAATCCAATATGGCGATCAGGTGTGGGCTAACCTAAAATAGGCGCCAAACGTCTTCTCAATGGCGGGAAAATGACAACGTAAAATTATCTAAGTAAGATTCCTACAAAAAAAAATGGAAAAAGGCTATACCATAGTTAACCAAAGTCGTTCAAATGTAATTCTAACAATTCCACCTATCAATCAAAGCAAAATTCTCAAGGGAAAAATAATTACACAAAAATCACTCAAAATCCAACATTCAACAGTTCACAAAATGGCGACTTAGAACACGCGGGAAATTCACAAAAATGACTCCACGTGGCGAACAAAAATGGCGATCAACTCTTAAAAATGCAATTTTCACATAAAATACATAAAAGAAAAGGAAAAAAAGCAGTCAGCTTAAAACAGTATTAAAACCTGAACATCTCGCATTTGACTACGTTTTAATTGTAATGATGGGCTGCCGAATCCCGTGTAACACGTCTGACACACGCAACTTGGCGCCAAGGTAGAAAGGAGATTATAACTTGAAGTAAGTTCCTTCATTGACTTAGTACCAAAAAATAGCAATAGAAGAAACCCAATCCAAATACAAACTAGTAGCACATTTTCGAGTATTTTTTCCAACACGCGAAATATGAAACAAGAAGTAGAATGCTTTTAATAGAAAGAAAATTAATTAGATTATTCCCAGCACATCATCTGAATACGTTCACCCAAACGAATCTAGGATAGAAAAAGCAGAATGCTTTTAATAGAAAGAAATAGATATTATTCCAGTATATCGTTTCAATACGTTCATTGTAAAACGAAAATGGGACCAAAAAAGAATGGCCGTTAATAACAAAAAAAAGCAGAATTCTTTTAATAGAAAGAAAATTAATTATTCCAGAATATCGTTTTCAATACGTCCATTGTAAAACGAAAATGGTACCCAAAAAAAAGCAGAATGTCGGAATTTTCGTGTCGTTAACGAAAAACCGCTCTAAACGAGGTCATGTTATCTAGGACAATTATCATTAAAAAAATTATAACAAGAGATAAGGAAAGGGACAATATAAGATGTTCGTAAAAGTTAAAATATAGTTTTATTTACAAAAAAAAGATAGCCTGGACTGCTTTTTTTTCCAAAGCTGGAATAAATAAATTATTCCTGGATAACATGCAAAAAAAATAAGAATAAAAAAAATACAACATCAGTATCTCTGAACATTAAGATTAGATACAACAAAAATTTGACACAATCTAAGTTAAGGAATAAATCCTTTTAAAACATGAACTTACTATAAAGTCCGTATTCTTACAAATCAATCAAAAGTCTCTTTTTTTCTTTTCACCAAATTTACAATCAAAAGAAATAAAATTAACAAACCGTGTCGAAGTCCAACATAATTTCCACGATAAAATTAACTCTTTTTTTATTTTATCAAACGTCCGTCAGAAAGTTCTTTTTCTTCTTCTTTTTTCAATATTTTCTTTTAGCAAATCCGACGCAATATGTATGGCACAAGAACAGTACACATTTCAAATAAACACAATACTCACTATTTTCCATCGTTCGTCTTGAATGGCGATCATGCGCGAATGTGACTGATTCAACTGGCACAGTTGAATATCTCAAATCGATCTGTGTGCAAAGACGATCAATCTCTATGATTCTTAATCTCTGATTAGAATCTTCTCGACAGCAAAGTATTTCACTTCTCGGGAGCTAAGCTCTTCAACATAGGCAATTTCTTGCATGGAGTTCTTCTCGTCTCGATCGCATACTCCAATCTCCTTATTTCAAGTCTCTGGCTTGAAACAACTTCCCAAGGACAATTCTTGACCGAGGGGAAATATTACATACACAACATGTAATTCATCCAAGAGATACCATATCTCTTAAATTTCTTCAAGTAGAATTCTTGCAAATTTAACGTCCCCACGTGGACGGAGAAACAGTTTTAACATGTCTTGTCATTCCAGTGTGCGACTCTGTTCTTGAATTTAACGTCCCCTCTTGGACGGAGAAACAGTTTTAACATGTGTCGAGCTCGGCGTCAACCTCTGTTCTTGAATTTAACGTCCCCACGTGGCCGGAGAAACAGTACGCAGTTCTTTACTGCCCAACGTTCAAATCTGTTCTTGAATTTAACGTCCCCTCGTGGACGGAGAAACAGTTTTAACATGTGTCGAGCTCGGCGTCAACCTCTGTTCTTGAATTTAACGTCCCCACGTGGCCGGAGAAACAGTACGCAGTTCTTTACTGCCCAACGTTCAAATCTGTTCTTGAATTTAACGTCCCCTCGTGGACGGAGAAACAGTTTTAACATGCGTCGAGTTCAACGACCAACTCTGTTCTGATTAAATTTCGCGCCGATATATCCAGACACGACAAATTGCATCATTGCTAAAAACAGAAATCACGTGACACATGGCCTTCACCGCTTAACACCTACGCAATATCCATATGACCTTCGACCTGCACGTAGGCCCCCTTACCCTTCAACAAAGGGAAGTAACCGTTGACTTACTTAGAAAAACGTCTAGAAATTTCCACAATATATACATATATATATATATACATATATATATACATATATATATACATATATATATACATATATACATATATATATACATATATACATATATATACATATATATATATATATATACATATATATAAGGTAAAGAAAATTGAGATAAACAAAATTAGAGCATTATTCATATCAGTTCCAAGAATTCAAATACAACGAATATTTGGCGTACGATCGTTTCGAAAACGATTTGGAAAATGTTATTTTGTATAATACTTTAGATGATTCAAAAAGGTGTCTTCATCAGCGTCTCTTATAGCATCACATATATAAGTCAAGCAAGAATAACATCAAATTTTAGCATTATTTAAAAAAATCTTTAATCAATTAAATTAAATTGATTAAAACAATTAAATAAATTTTAATTGTGTTTAGTTCACACACACACATATATATATATATATATATATATATATATATATATATATATATATATATATAGTCATCCACATAAAGACTATTTCGCTTTTTCACAGCTCTTCAGTGCGGCTAGACCAGTTAGTGCCTCAAGCCGAGATTGAAACTCAACCGTTGAGCTGACAGTCGGCGCCCCTTCGACACTGACTGATTGTAAGTAATATCTCAATGTAAACATTGTCAAGTGCCAGGAGTTCGAATTAGTTTTACACAATGAGCTATGCCTTACAGCTAATGGCTGTTGGCGATATCCTTACAAATAAGCTCTGCCTAAGAAGGGAGCTTTATATATATATATATTAGGAGTTTATATTTGAAAGCAATTGCAATGCGATATGACGTTGAGATCACTTTTGATAGAAAATCATACATAGTAAAAATTGATAAAATGAAAATATTGAAGAATTCAATAGTTATAGATTAAATATTTACCAGCGTACTTGATGGTATGGTGTTATATTATTTTTACACATTTCGAGGTATATCCTCCTTTTCAAAAAATAAATCTTCATTCAACTCAAATAGCGTTTTAACTACCTATTCTTCTTATGATATTCTACCAAACAGTTTCTTCAACCTAAAATCGCATTGTCACGTCTTTCGAAGATCAAGTTTTTACATATAACGTACAATTCTTCAAGCAAACTACAACTATATATATAGTCGATTAGTCTCCATTTTGTGTCAAATAGTCTTATTCGAATAGAAGTTAAATTTACTATATCTGCATATCTTTTCTGAAATAATTCAGAAAAATGGTTCTTTATGAGCTAAATAAGTGGTCATCTTATTATGTTATCTGATGTCGAAAGGCGAAGCGACTGACTTTCGTTACTGGAAGTAATTAGCGTGAAGTACAATAATCGATTACTTTCAATTGCCAATAAATGTCTGAAATGACATAAATCGAATTGAAATGAGCAACCTGCACGGACGAGGGCGATCTGCAATTTGTCATCGATGATAATTAGAGATTCTTATTACATTGGATTGAGAGCACAGAAGATGAATACTTTTACGCATTTCTTTTTCTATTCTACGATCTTGATTCCGGTTTTAAGGCACACGCGTATATATATAATCTATTATGGCAAAATGTGGTATGTCTGTGTGTGTGTGTGTGTGCGTGTGTGTGCGTGTGCAACTAGAAGTAAAAATGAAACTACACAAGATACACATTCAAAGCTGATCTCTTCTTTTTCATCTATGCGTCGTACAAAATATGGACACGTTTGTTTTAATATTCATTCATTTGGGGATCAACAGAAACAGTATTAGTCAGAGCAGTTGCATTTAGAGTGATTTTTCAATGTTAGGGTTAGGGTAAAGGTTAGGGTTAGAGTTAGGGTTAGGATTTGATTTTTTTAATGTTAATATTTACTAATTCGTCAACGACTTTTCCAGTCGTCAGAAAAAGCAGGAGATGTAGTGATAGAGAAGGGAGGAATAATTAAAGGGGTAGATGAAAGGTGCAGAAGTGAGTTGAGAAGGGATAGAGAAAGAGAAGGAGGATATATATATATATATATATATATATATATATATATATATATATATATAATTGTTATCCACATAGTATACGTTTCATCCTTGCAGAATCGTCAGTATGGAGATAATTGTTCAGCCAGTCGTACAATTCAACCCACAGTTAGGCAAACTTCGACAGCTATACGGTAAGAAGAGAAATCAATCCTATTTATGTATTTTTTAAAGCGAACGGCATAGTAAGCCATCTTTATAGTGTTAAAAAAATAACATGTACAGAAACCTTCTGTCTCTCCCCTCCCTCTCTCTCTCTATCTCTCTCTCTCTCTCTCTCTCTCTATATATATATATATATATATATATATATATATATATATATGCAGGACCGGCAGGACAGTTATAAAAGTGGGGGGGGGGCTCTCCTAAAAAGTGGGGGGGCCCGGTTAAACACATGCATATATAACTTCATTATTGATGACCGTAAAGTGGGGGGGGCCAAGTCAAAAAGTGGGGGGCTTGAGCCCCCTCCCCCGTCCCC
>OY744529.1:35373884-35403884 GCA_963556195.1 Sepiola atlantica | reverse complement strand
CCATTGCGGAGAGTACTGAGACTTGGGGGGGGGGCTTATTGCTACCGACATTTAAGAGAGGACCAATGGTCGCTACAAGAAAGAAATCAATGGTAAGCGGAGGTTGCGATAATTGCAAAGTCAGTTGCAATGGTTATCGAAAAAAGTGAAGAGTACTGGAAATCTGGGGAGACTTGTCACTCAAACTCCATGGAACACCACCGGTTATTATCAGTAAGCCTCCACTGATGATAACCTGTGTGAGAACTCTTAGTCAGTAGAAATAATAATAATAATAATAATAATAATAATAATAATAATAATAATAATAATAATATTAGTAATAGTAATAATAATAATAATAGTAATAATAATAATAATATTAGTAATAGTAATAATAATAATAATAGTAATAATAATAATAATAATAATAATAGTAATAATAATAATAATAATAATAATAATAATAGTAATAGTAATAATAATAATAATAATAATAGTAATAGTAATAATAATAATAATAATAATAGTAATAGTAATAATAATAATAGTAATAGTAATAATAATAATAATAATAATAATAATAATAGTAATAGTAATAATAGTAATAGTAATAATAGTAATAATAATAATAGTAATAGTAATAATAATAATAATAATAATAGTAATAGTAATAGTAGTAATAGTAATAGTAATAATAATAGTAATAATAATAATAATAATAGTAATAGTAATAATAGTAATAGTAATAATAATAATAATAATAATAATAATAATAATAATAATAATAATAATAATAATAATAATAATAATGAAGAAGGACTGAAAGACCGAGATGAGAGAGCACTAATCAGACCTCCACTAGACTGGTGCGGAGATCACTGCAACCTTAAAGGAAACTTATTGCCACTCAACTTCCAGAGAAGACCAACGTTGCAATGGTAAACGGCTGTTGCAACAACGCAAAATGATTGGTATTCCCAGATTACAGTAACTTTGAAGTAATTTACAATGTTATAGGAGCATATTATGCGCACAACCACCCATTTAAAAATTCAAATATTTTACAAAATCTTGCTTATTTAGCGTGTAATGCCTATTGATATAAGTTAAGTCAACCATTATATATTTGGGTTTTAAAATAGAATGTTGTACACATGATATTTCCCCTTAAACCCCTGATCCCTTAAACCTCTAAAGAAACTGAAATTTAAGAAAATATGTATTTATTGATGGCCAATATCTATTTTTTAAATTTCACAAAAATAAGAGGTATTTGAATCTTCACGAAAGGAATCCACCACCCTTTTCCAACCCCCGTTGCATACAACTGAATTAAACTAAATATAGCTCATTATCTATCTTACAGGTAGCAGGTGTGTTGCAAAATTCATATAATCAGTTAATTAGTTTAGGGGGGAATAAATATAGGCACATGCCTAATTCTCTCTCTCTCTCTCTCTCTCTCTCTCTCTCTCTCTCTCTCTATATATATATATATATATATATATATATATATATATATATATATATATATATATATACAGGGTGGGCAAAAATAAGGGTCCTATTTTTAAAAATTCATAACTTTTTTATTTATTGATTTTTTTTTTTTTTTTTTTAGAATAAGTAAAGGACCCCTTCCGAAGCAAGCATGAGCCGTATTAGCCCTAAGGAACGCACCCTCATTTAGAAAACATTATTTTTGCTTAAAAAACTCAAAACAGTGTAAAAAACAATACTTTAGTTTTTGTAAGTTTTAAGAAGTGTTTTTCGGCTAAAATTTGTTTTGTTTATTTTTAAAAATCTCGGAAGGGTCAGTCTACACACACATAAAGTTTGGTGAGTTTAACCTTTATTTTGTGGAAGTTATTCAAATTCAAGTTATTCAAATTTAAAGATAGGACCCTTATTTTGGCCCACCCTGTATATATATATGTGTGTGTGTGTGTAAACGAGTAAGGCTACCAACATTTGTAAAAAGTTTTTTTCAACATTTATTTATTATTTTCTTTGTGTCGAGGCACTTGCCTGTCGGGCAATAGTGAAGATCTGTGATACTGAAACAATGTCTGTGGATGACTATATATATATATATATATATATATATATATATATATATATATACATATATATATATATATATACATATATATATATATATATATATATATACATATATATATATATATATATATATATATATATGTATGTATATTAGTATTTATGAAAATATATTTATGAAAATTAAGTAACACAGAAGCGTCCGCGTTTTCTCCCCGCTGGGTATCGTTAAACTGTAACTTCCATAATAATAATAATAAAGCTAATAGCTAAATTGATTTTACAAGCACTACCCTATCCCGCACCCTTAACATGCATCTTGTAACCTCTAGCTCAATTTGCCAACATCTGAAAAAACATAAGACAAATTCTAGTTTATAACACTAAAAGTATACATTCCGAAACCAATTTAAAAAATTAAAAATGCTCGAAGCTATCTACATAAAAACACAACAACCTAAAATAAACAACATCACATATGAAACCAGTAGTAACATTTTAAAATGCTTAACGTAATGCGATTTTGTTCTGTGATGCCATCCAGCGTTGCTGAATTTAATTCGTCTATATATAGTCTGATGATTCCCTACAAGGATGAAACGCGGACGTCTATATTTGTAAGACTTCCTCGGGATGAAGAAAAATAAAGAAAAAAGCACTCAAGCATCAATTTTATTTGACTGAATGTGGCGAGCTTTAGCTGGTTTGCGATTGAAAGAAAAGTTTTAAAAAGTGAGGAGGCAGAAACAAAACTGCGTGTCAAGCAGCAGCAGTCTATAGAGTTTTTAGTAGGTGGGAGGAGCCTGCTGGTTGAGATGAGTAAAGTAATTCGGCCTTGAAAGAAAGGTTTTTTGTCTGGGTCATCGTGTCAAAATGAATTTAAGTTGCCGATGTTGACTTTCTCTCAAAGTACTTTTCACACGAAGGACTTGGGACAAAACAGATTTTTTATTTCATATAGTTTTAATGATTTCAAAACTTCCAAGACTATTTATATATTGTCTAATCAATCCTAATCAAGTAAGATTTGCTATATAGAAAAGAATATATAAACATGTTATTTTTTTAAATATATATATATATAAAAGATCACTTTTTTGTTTTACTTCTCAACGCCAACATATTTTCATTTCTTGCATTGTGATAGCCGTCTGATACTCCTCTAAATATATACGTATTATACACAATGCTTCAAGCAAACTACCTCTCCTTATTATATTAATATATATATATATACATATATATATATACATATATATATATATATATACATATATATTTTTATATATATATATATATATATATATATATATATATATATATATATTAGAGGAAGCATTATTATAATCAATGAAACAGACGAGTGAAAAAAAAAGGAAAATTGTTAAAATTACCTTAAGGCCTTATCGTCTGACCCTCTGAGAGGAAACGTCAGAATGGTAAATTAAAAACTAAAAGTCGAATGAGATATAAGGGGAAAAAACTTATTTCAGTTGGAGGAAACGATTGAGAGGGGGAAAAAAAGAAAGAACAAAGGTAAATCTCTCAACGTTATGGTGGCTTTGAATCATTAAAGATCTCCAACTGATGCTTCAAAATCTTTTGTCTACACAGGCTAGGTCGAGAGTTGTTAATGACTAACGCCTCAATAATATTGAGATGATAGTTCGACCTGGCACTGTGTAAAACAGAAAACCACCCATCGGAATACTTGTCAGAACAACTATTTGTACTAATGAGGTGATTACCGATGGCTGATTCCTGTGCCTGGAAGTTCCCGGATGATCTCGAAACCTTGTGTAGGCGAATATCACGTGGTATGTGTTGGGATATTCTAAATTCTAATCTTTGGGATGTCTTGCCAACGTAGTCAGCTCCATACTGACACATGAATTTATAAACTACAGAATTCTTTTGAATGGCTGGCAAAACATCCTTACAAAAAGAAGAGAAAAAGGTTCGAGTCGTGTAAACTACCCTCAACATGGTTGCCGGAAAACAACGTTGAGTAGAAGAAGAAATCCTTTCAACAATGTCAAGGCCGTCAGAACCCAACCATGGGAGTTTCAGATAAATAGGGCAACGTGACGGGCCAATAAATTTACCACCATTAAATAAAGCAACTTTACGTGCAATGGTGCCTTTTATAGTATTGATGGGATATCCATTAGCAAGAAAAATATTAGTAATTTCACCAAGTTCTGCATCGAGTCGTGTTGGTGAACAAATCATAAGTGCTCGATGAGTGAGAGTACCAATAAGATTTATTTTTCTTGCTCTTGGGGCGAAGGAAAACCAATTTAGATAAAGGCCTGTAAATGTTGGTTTTCTATACACACAGGTTTCAAATGATAAACCAGATTTAGACACTAAAACATCGAGGAATGGTAAGGAACCACAATGCTCGACCTCCATAGTGAATTGCAACGATGGATGCAAGTCACAAAGAAGACGAAGAAACTGTTCAGCATCACTTCGTGAGGGAAAACAAGCAAAAGTGTCATAAACGTAACGTGTGTAGAAAGCCGGCTTGGTCACTTTGGATAATAATTGGTTTTCCAAAAATCCAACGAAAATGTTGGCTAACGATGGATATCCCATCAATACTAGTTTACACGACTCGAACCTTTTTCTCTTCTTTTTGTAAGGATGTTTTGCCAGCCATTCAAAAGAATTCTGTAGTTTATAAATTCATGTGTTAGTGTGGAGCTGACGACGTTGGCAAGACATCCCAAAGATTAGAATTTAGAATATCCCAACACATACCACGTGATATTCGCTTACACAAGGTTTCGAGATCATCCGGGAACTTCCAGGCACAGGAATCAGCCATCGGTAATCACCTCATTAGTACAAATAGTTGTTCTGACAAGTATTCCCATGGGTGGTTTTCTGTTTTACACAGTGCCAGGTCGAACTACCATCTCAATATTATTGAGGCGTTAGTCATTAACAACTCTCGATCTAGCTTGTGTAGACAAAATATTTTGAAGCATCAGTTGGAGATCTTTAATGATTCAAAGCCACCATAACGTTGAGAGATTTACCTTTTTTTTCTTTTTTTTCCTCTTAATCGTTTCCTCCAACTGAGATAAGTTTTTCCCCTCATATCTCATTCGACTTTTAGTTTTTAATTTACCATTCTGACGTTTCCTCTCAGAGGGTCAGACGATAAGGCTTTAAGGTAATTTTAACAATTTTCCTTTTTTTTCCACTCGTCTGTTTCATTGATTATAATAATGCTTCCTCTAAAATTAATCCTACGATTCTGTTGTACACGAAATTTACTTATATATATATATATATATATATATATATATATATATATATATATATATATATATATATATATATATATATATATATATGAGAAAGACAGTTAGAGAGACAACGTGGGGAAATAAAAAGGAAGAATAATTAACATTCTAATATCATCAAGAATGCATATTTATTGTATATCATGCATATTTGTATATGGATATGAACTTCACTCTAAATTAGATGCTATATTACTTCTGACAGATATACATATTTATGTTCGCCTAATATATAAGTATATATATATATATATATATATATATATATTGCAATTGGTATTCCAGATGTTTATACTCATGTAGCGATACACAAATTATATATGTCTATGTATATATGTATGCATATATGTATATATGTATGCATGTACACATATCTATGAATACTTGTCAACTTTCAATCAAATGACAACGTTGATCCAATATAATTATATATTTAAAGACATGATTGATTTGCCTACATGAAGTCAGGTATAATTATGCATTGATGTATAATTTAAAATGCAAAATATGTTCCGCTTAAAATCATATTACAAGGAATAAGTTGCATGTAGTTACGAGCATGTACGCGTTAATCATTTTAAGTTTCACATGCTATGCGCATATATAATTTAAACATCAAAAGGAAATGTCGTTACGCATAGCGAAACATTTGAGATTAGCGTTTCAAGATTTTTACCTTTTCAATTGGAAATGGAAAAAGGTAAACCAAAAATATTATTTCTGTATTTATCAGCGTTTCGTCTTCATTTCAAGACATCCTCGAGATGATTGATGTAAAGAAATAACACACAAGCACAACTATTTGAAAAGTTTTGTCCGTTTTTGACGTTAAGTAGAAGTAGGAGGAATTTAGCCCAAAAGGCCGCTCATGAAAAGATAAACTATGAGCTCATATAAATTGTAGCAATGGGAGAAATTATGTTAACAGTGGAAGGTGTGGAGGAAAAGTTGGTAGCGGTCAGAGTTATTAAATATATTAGAGGCGTGCGTCAGGTTTATTAAGTATTATTATAATAATATTTTTTATATAAATATTAAAGATTTTTACTTACAGTATATATATATATATATATATATATATATATATATATATATATATATATATATATATATATATATATATGCAGTAAAGTATGAAAATAATTTCATGGAAATTAAGCTACACAGGAACATTCGTGTTTCATCCGCAGGGAATCGTCAGGCTAAGTGACATATATTGTGTTACTGTTTGTTTTTATATATCCACGTGGTGTTTATTCTAATTAACTAACCAATCATATTCGTTGTTACATCTCTCCCGCGGGTTAATGTTTTTATTAGCGAATGGCGTAGCTTCTCTCAAAAAAAGCAATAGCTGACATTTACTTGACAATTGTTTCTCACATAGGAATCATAAGAACCACTCATAAACAACCGGCCATTTTGTATGTCTAATGTAGAGCTATGAAAAATACGACAAAAGCTAGATGAGCCAAACTCTAATCAAATGTATTAAAAAAGATTGTTTTAATTAGTGAAAGATTATTGTAAAAATATCATTAAGTTAAAGGTCAAAATTATTTCAAATTAAAAGATATTTAAGTAGGGTACTCCAAAAGACCATAACCAATGTTTAATGCTGTTATGTTATATCAAACCTCAGTTTTATTTGTATATATATATATATATATATATATATATATATATATATATATATATACATATATATAAATATATATACATATATATATATATATACATATATATACATATATATATATACATATATATATATATTTATATACATATACATATATATATATATATATTTATATATATATATATACATATATATATATATATATATATATTTGTATATATATATATTATGGAAATTTCAAATTAAAAAATATCAAAGTAGAGTACTTCAAAAGACCCTAACTAATATATATATTATGGAAATCGCTCCAGACAAGGCATGAAGCCACTTGAGGTAAGGAGCTAACAAGAACAATTATGAGTATCGCAAAGACAGAAGATGCCTATTGACCTAAGTCTTGAAAAGACCAAGATCATAAGTAGGAGGAAAACAGTCAGCAGGAAGAGAGTTCTACAAGCCTGCGGTTCTTGGATAGAAGCTACTGGAATAGGAAGCTGTATAACAATGATGTATCAAAACTTCGAATTGATGGAGACTATAAGACCAACGAGTCAAACGAGCTGGAACAAAAAAAGCGGGGAATAGATCATATAAGTCTGAAGAATATATATATATATATATATATATATATATATATACATATATATGTACGCACACACGCGCACCTTCTCTTTTTGCTCTCTTTACTTTCTAAAACTGTTTTAAGTGATTCCTGCATAATTTATCCATACTAATATGAAAGACGTGCGTATGTCTGTTTGTCTGTCTGCCTTTTTGTTTGACTGCTAATTACTTTTATAAACGTTGACATAGAAATAGCTACGAACGATGTTTACATCAGTCGAAAGTTTTTTTGGGGGGGGGTGTTTTATACCAATGAGTCACCGCTTAGAAAGGTCAAAAGCATCTCGAGGATAAGAGTTGATGATGTTGTCAGTTGGATGATCAACAATGCTATGAGAGGATTGAAAACGATTAATGGACTGGACAAAATTTGATTGCTTAAGAAGAAGTATTTGGTGACATTGAACTTGAAGGCGACCACGTTGTCGTCTGCAGGGAAGCAATTCTGTGTAAATGTGTTTCAAAGCTTCGAATTTATTGGAAAAAAGCTCTGTTAATGGCCAAGAGGAAAATTATTTAAAGTGGTGTTAGGAATACGAGTTCTTGCTGTAAATGCTCTTGTTTTGAAATGATGTTCATCTCAGCAGTCGAATTAGATTCAGCAGGTGTTTGGAGAAGATGCAATGTGTAACACAAATTAAGGGGCAGTTCAAACGATTCAAAAATGGCCGCACATCAGCGGAGAGTGACTAGCCTTTTGGCAGGCCCCAAACTGTTCAGAGTTCAGCTGTTGCTGAGAGGGTGCGAAAAAATGGATAATGCGGAACGCGGCGGCTGAGATGAACACCATTCAAAAAGAAGACTTCCAGAGACGTTTCAGGCAGTGGATGGATCGGTGGTCTAAGTGGGTGCAAGCACCAGGGGCCTATTTTTAAGGGGATTAGGGTCCCAACCCCGTGACATATTTGAAATAAATTTTCTGGCATAAGGTCAAATACGTTTTAGACAGGCCTCATATATATATATATATATATATATATATATATATATATATATATATATATATACATATATATATATATATATATATATATATATATATATATATATATATATATATATATATTAAATTAAAAATTAAAGAAATTCAAAAAACTTCTTTAAAAAATGTTTCCAAAAGGTTCAAACGGGCATGGGAATCACCAATAACGAAATCCATTATTGGTGATTCCCATGCCCGTTTGAACCTTTTGGAAACATTTTTTAAAGAGGTTTTTTGAATTTCTTTAATTTTTAATTTTAATTTTGAAAGAAAACTTTTTCAAATTTGGAACTTTGACAGTCCTACCCTGTCAACTTATCAATCATAATTTTTCCTCTGATGATAAGATTTTAATCTTTGAAAAGCCTGGTTTAAGGAAAGTAAGAGATGAAAAATAAATGTTTTTATTAACTAAACTACCCCTTGTTTTGAACAACTGAAAATACCGATTTGCTTCCATTTGCAGGTCTTACTAATTTTCATTGACGTACCATATTTTTGCTCTATCCAGTATATTGAGCTTTCCTTATTTCACAATAGGTCCAACTCTCTAAAAGTTTACCTTTTAGTTATAATTTACATATATATATATATATATATATATATATATATATATATATATATATATAGTCTCGGAAGTTTCTCAACCATTAAAACTATAAATATTTTAGTCCCAAGTCGTACGGTGGAAAATCATTTTTTTGTAAGTCAATTTACTTTTTGCAGTCACTGTATTAGTTTGCTTCCAATAATTTACGCTAGTCTTAATATTATTTAAGGGATCGTCAGTTGTTTACCATGAAAAACTGTTTCGGGAATTTAAAAACAAAACAGTATTTTATTTCATGGCTTCCCAGCAGAGTTGATCAGACCCCATATATATATATATATATATATATATATATATATATATATATATATATATATATATATATATATAAAATCAAATAATAAAATAAGGTGTCAATCAAATTTAATTATAATTCAAAGTTCAAGCAAAGTATCTTAACGTCCTTAGCTCATGAGTTTTCAAAGATAATTCTTCTCTTCAGACGACCATTACCGCAGTGGTATTACTACCGGTAATAAAATTACACTTTGAAAATATATAAAAATATATACAAAAATACATAAAAATATATAATATCAAATATATCAACCCAAAACATACTTTTTTGTTGAATCTATACAATCCATCTAAGGCATACAATTTAAAAAAACATCATTAGGAAAGATATCCAGAAGGTTGACTGAAGATTGATCCAGGTAATGAATGACAGTCCAAATACGAGGAATTGAAAGAATTGAAAAAGTTGTCCAATCGTGAGATGCGTAAGCAATCGATGAAGTGAAAAGTATCCAATGTTTAAGTTGATTATTACAGCGATAAATAAATCAAATCAAATAATATAAAAAAATTCAATAAACTCACTCCAAATTCCAAAAACTTGATCTGCGCAGTACAAATCAAAACAAAGTTCAGTGGTTAAATGTAGAATCCGTTAAATCCGAATTGAACAAAATTAAAATTGAACTGAGTCAACAACCTCCGTCATCACTTCCTTTCGGCCCGGAGGAAGTGATGACGGAGGTTGTTGACTCAGTTCAATTTTATATAATATTAATGCTCTATCCAGTATATTGAGCTTCAGTTTTTATCCGGATGTTTCACTAATTATAGATATTAGTTGACGCTTTATCTTTTGTTGGATTACTTTATATATATATATAACATATATATATATATATCTGTTATACGCGATCTTTATCAGTTTCAAATATGAAGGGCCTTTTTCAAGTTTTCTCCACTTGTAGCCGTTTACTAACGTAGAACATGTTTTCAAGGCCGTAGTAGTCTTATATATAAGTAGTCTTATATATAAGTAGTCTTATATATAAGTAGTCTTATATATTTAATGTTAGACTTTGATCGGTGTCGGTATAGTACCTGGGTATGTCAATTTTCATCTTTACCTGGCTTCTACCGCTTTATAAATTATTTTAATCAGAAAATAATTCGCTTTTAACAAATACCGAATATGTTTATGTCTACCTTCTTTCAGATTATCACAAAAAGGTCACTTAAATAAAATAAAAAACGTGTAATGTGTTTTTTAAAATGTTATAATGTATGTGTATTTGATCCAATTAAATAAATCGAACTCGAATATGACAAGTGTAATATCTCGCATTTAACTTTCAGTGGTTTGACGGTTAAGCATCGTAAAAACTACTGCCTTAGTAATGTGGATTCTGTCTATTCCTTTTTTGTCAACCATCACATTTGCTATGGCAAATAACACCCTACCTGAGAGTTCATCATTCAAACTCCTCGGCCTAACTTTCACATATAACATGAATTGGAATAAATACATTAAAGACATTGCCAGGACTGTTGAAAAGAAGGTGGGCTCCCCCTACCGTGCTAGTAAACTTATCACACCTGACATTATCCTATATCTCAACAAATCCACCATACGCCCATGCATGGAGTATTGTTGCCACATCTGGGCCGGGGCATCTCCCACTAGTTTCTCCCTCTTACACAAGGTCCAAAAAAAGAGTCGCCAACTTGATAAGTCCCTCACTATCTACCAAGCTCCAGACCCTGTCCCACCGCAGCAATGTTGCTTCATTGTGCCTGTTTTACAAGTACTTCAATAGATTGTGCTCTGATGAGCTTGCTGCTCTAATACCCCCCACGATGTAAATTCGCTAGACCAACCCGATAATCTGCCAAATCCCATTCATTTACTGTGGAGGTCCCCAGATGCTGAAAAGTTTTCTACTCTAAAAGCTGCCGGACTTTGGAACTCTCTCACTGCTCCCTGTTTTCCTGACGGTACTGACATGCAGAAATTTAAAACTAATGTAAACAGACATCTCGCATCGCAGCTCCCAATTTAGGTACCCCCCCCCCCAAAAAAAAAAACTTTCCCCCTTTTTCGCAGTAGCCCCTTACGTCTACAGTGGCGGCCTGCCTTGTTTGGGGTGAACAATGTTAAAAAAAAACGTATGAATAGACAAACTCCCAAAACACCATAACTATTTAATAGTATACCGATTAGAAAAGCATTACTATTATAATGAGTCTTATCTTAGAGACGTGCTCATAATTTAATTGTCTTGTGTCTCACAAAGCTATATTCAGTAGATCATGATCAGTATGTCAGTTCTTTGCTTCGTCATTTTTATATAACCTCAAGTTTCGATCCCAACTAGAAGAATAAGGTTTGCCAATTCTGTGTTTTCGCTTTGGCTATTTTCCACTTGGACATGGTTCTCTTTTTTTTTTCTTTTTCTGTAGAAGTTCCCTTCACCCGACTGACCACCTGAGAGAAAGTCTGTTTTGTGTTCAAGAGTCTCTAAAAATGATGGCTTCATTCCCGATAGCCCATTGATCTTTGACACTGTCCCTGATCTCTGGACGGAAACTTTTGCAAATCGTTGGCTCACTGTCTAGTGTCAGGAAGGGCGTACTTCTATTTAATTCCTCCTCATCGAGAGCGCGAAAATAGACACGACGTTGCTTTTGAATTGGGCTCGGTGTGATTTTGAAGAATATGAATGTCTTGGAAACAATGAACAGCAGAAGACTTTTCACAGTTTGGTAAGGCATCCTTAGAATATATCCTTGGCATATATTTAAGAAGTCTATCGCCGCAGACTTCTTGAATTACCGAACTGTCAACTTCAGCTTCAGTAAAATTGGCATAAGTCGTAAAAGAACGTGAAGGTTTAAGTATTTTTAAGTAGTTCACGCTCCCAAAATATAAGTAACTGCCTTCTTTACGTGTATAATGATGTATTGAAATAATGAACGCCAATTTTGGCAGTAATCAATGCCTGGGTAGCGAATTTAGAGGTAAAAATATTTTTTGAACATAAGATCGCATTTTTGCCGCAAAATGCTTTGTTTAATATCCCTACTTACTTGCCTCCCCACGATGGAAGAATTATACACAAGGTCGATTTCTAATGCGGGGCAAATCAAGCTCAATAAAAAAGAAGCACTCTAGATTGAGACAAAAATTAAAATTGCCTCAGTCTAGAAGGAGTCCTTTTCAATTGACCAAGAACAGAAAAAAATGAACTGTAGTATCAAAACAGATACTACATTTTGAACTTAGTCAAAAGGCAAAGCAGTATTTTTTTCTGTTTAATGTCATATTATTTGACAATGAGTGGGTTTTTTTTAGATATCCTCTAGATACGTCGGCGTCGATGTGACGATAATGTGGATTTCAATAAAGAGATATAAACCCGGATACGTCGCTTCTCTTATTGTGTCCTTTAATTCTCACTTTTCATGAGCTATGTTTCTGACAAAGGGGGAATAATTGCTGTTTTCTGGTTCAGAATTTACCTATTTTACTTGTCGCTGGCTAGTTTTTTTTAACTCCTTACATCGTAGCTTCATGCCTTGCCTGGAGCGATTTCCATATTTTTAAAGTTAGAAGTACCGACTGTTTAGACGGTCGAGTTTCGAACCCGTCTTGAAGAACTTGCTTGTCTAGCGACATTGAAGAGCTGTGATATGAGTTAGAAAATGTCTCTGTGGATGTCAGCTCGCTAGTTACGGTTGTCATCGGACAATTCACAAGGCACACATTTTCCAAACATAAAACCCTTTCGAAATAATTGAAGATGACGATGAACAGTTGTCTGGTTTCAGAAAATTCATTGCCAATTCTTCAACTGATGCTGTAGGTGTTGTGTACCCAGGTTTAGCCGCTACTGGCTTGTGTATCTCGGCAGTTAGAACGATAATACGTGGACGCCGGACTTAGGTTTTAAAAGTGTTTTATTTAAAAGATAGCAACGGCAGAAACTGGAGATAGTTTGTACGAGAGAGAGAGAGAGAGAGAGAGAGAGGGAGAGAGAGAGAGATTCAGAAACAATTACTTGGAGAGATTTGACATAGCATCAATCAGGACATTTGGGGTTACACTGCGCCTCACATTCTCCAGCCTCTGGCGGCTGCAGGGACCCCCGATTCGAAAGTCTTGTTCAGTTGCTGTTCAGGCTCAATGAACAAAATCAACTCAAAACAGAAGTGACGTAATTTCCGACTTCCGCTTTTAGCTCCCCCACCTTTCACTATCTAACAGGGTTTTCTTTAATTGATGCCACAAGGAGATCTGCATCAAACTCAACCGCACCTTCTTCAATGTAGATATTTCCATTTCCGAATGTAATAACTCATCTTCTGCGCGTTTTTTTTTCGTTCATGCATTCGTCACCATAAACTGATTGGTTATTTAGATTCGCTTTGGCAACAGAATTACCTTTTAAAATTAATAATAAGTATTATGTGCCTCGAATGTTCTTTGGATATTTTCAAGTTTAAGGGCGTTAAACAATGAAATTGTAATTACTCTTTCTTGTGAAATTAAAAAAAATGCTAAATGTATCCAAATGCACATAAACAATATTTATGTCGATTAAATATTACTATTTATTAAATTTAATACGAAGATACGCTGAGACACATGAAACTCCCGTCCATGTACTATAGAGGAGAACGTGGAGATATGATCCAGACGTTCAAGATCCTCACAGGCAAAAACAACATGGACCAGGTGAGACTGTTATCCCTCAGCAAGATCACCGGAACAAGAGGTCATAATCTGAAACTGAAAAAGAAACATGACAGGCTAAACATTAGAAAGTATTCCTTTGGGCTACGCATTGAGAACAATTGGAATTCTCGTCTAGACTGGGTCATCGACGCAACAAACATAAACGACTTTAATTGCAAGTTGGACAAACACTGACTTCACTGATAATATTCAGTCAGACGTGTGCATGAATAAGGATAGTGTATAAGAAGGAAAGGAAATGTGCGGGAGTTACAGGCACGGGCCCTTTTCCCAAAGAAAATTAAAATCAGGACAGAACTTATGGGATAACCTGATATATGTGAACTATTTTTATTCTTTAAAGTTTTGCGTTTCATTCAAGATTTGGTTGGACTTAATTACGTTAGAATTAATTTCGGACGATATTATTATCTGGGTTAGTATTTTTCATTTGTACGTTTATATATCATTAGGGAATTAATTATTCATTAGTGTTTGTTTGATATTCAGGATAAATTACGTTTTTTCAAAAACAAAACATTTCTTATTCTCATGCACATGCTGTTTTTTAATATATCCCTTGGATTTTAGTAAGGTTTTTTTTAAAATCTAATTACGGAAGAATGAATTAATATAATCTGAATTATTTAAAATAATGTTATAATTATGTTGCTTATTTTTCATGATATATTTTATTTGTTTCTTTACTAAATCATTAGGAAATTTGTTCATCATAAGTGATTGTCTGTGACTTTTTAATTTAGAACATAATTTGCATTTGGAAAAACCAAACAATTTTGCAGGGTTCATCAAAGATTTATAATAACTATTTTTAATCTATAGGGAGTTCCCTATTTCACTTATTTCAGAATGAAAAAAACTTACACTAGCGTGTTTCCTATAAGAAGTTTTTATATAGTTATACAACGAACGAATATACAAAGATACATACAAAAATACATGCATATGAAATAATTCCTTCATTAGACCTATATATATATATATATATATGTGTGTGTGTGTGTACATTAATTATTCAAGTTCAAATATATTGACATAATAAACACAAACTAATATTTTTCAAAAGTGCTCAAAACAAAATAGAACTTTTATAAGATTAAATAAACATTGGTGATAGTCAACACCTTGGGTTTCTGGACGGATTTCAAGATCGATGCTTACTTTCACAGTCTTGAGAAAACGCTGAGACGTTGAAACACAATTTTTTTTAGTGTTCACTGTCATCAATGTTATATATATATATATATATATATATATATATATATATATATATATATATATACGTTCGTATAAAAAGCTTTAGAGTTAATTCTAAACTAAAAATAAATCATAGCAGACTAATATACATTTGTTTCGAAATTATTTTAATTCGAAACTAATTCATAAACTGTTGTTGAAATAAAAACGATATATGGAATCTTGTATTATTTTAATATAAAAATCAATATATATATATATTTTTATTTCTTACGACAATCGAAAACCCCCATCAGTTTACGAATCAGAATGACCTCTCTTCAGAAAACAACGTGTAAGTAATATACGTACACAGCTACATGGACAGAAAAATATACAAATGGTCATATTATAGTTCCAGAAGATATCCTATAAAACGTGGACCCAAACATAATTCCCCCTTGATCAAAATGAAATATACTTATCCAAGTACCTTGCCTAATGTAAGTCTGCCAATATCTCTCTATCTCTCTCTCTTACTCTCTCTCTCTCTCTCTCTCTCTCTCTATATATATATATATATATATATATATATATATATATATATATATATATATATAGAAACGAGAAATTTTACCGGTTTTGTTCGGATCAACGAACGTCTTCAGAAAAACACTTTTTCTGAAGACGTTCGTCGATCCGAACGAAACTCGTTTCTTGATGATTTTTTTTCACACATCTTGTCTTTCACGGCATTTCATTATAATATATCGTGTTTTTATCCTTATATATATATATATATATATATATATATATATATATATATATATATATATTCCATGATAAATGCCAGTATACTGAAATCATATACCCTTAATAGGGTTAAGATGAAGATTCATATACACTAAATGTACAAAAGCAAGGAAATTCCAAAATGTTTACACTTTTATTGTCATTAAGGGTACGCGAGCACAACGGGCTATGTATTTTACTGGTAGAAATTTTTCTTCAGCGCACCCCACACACTTCATCCACTCAGGCATAGAGATTTATACTGTAGTGATGTGATAATGAAATGGTTTGGTTGATATATAGTCATACCCTTAATGACAATAAAAGTGTACAAATTTGGGAATTTCCTTGCTTTTGTACATTTAGTGTATATGAATTTTCATCTTAACCCTATTAAGGGCATATGATTTCAGTATACTGGCATTTATCATGGAATGTCACTACTTTTGTAAAGGCTATGCCTCAAGACAATGGTCATTTTTAATGTTTTTTGGAATTTTCTGGAAAACTAACGTATATGGTAAACTGAAATTAAAATGCCATCAACTAGACCCTAGAACCTCTATCTCTGCCAAAAAATCAGCTGAATCCATCAAATAGTTGATGAGATACAGGGTGGCACACACGTACGTACGTACGTACGTACGTACGTACACACGGATAACACAAAATCACTAATGACCTTTCTGGATCTCTGGGTTGCCATGACTAATGATGCTGAAATTCTACACACTTATAGAACCTATCAAATGAACATGTTGTGCAAAGTTTTAACTAATTTTGTTTATTGGTTTTTGAGTTATGATTGATCAAAAAATGAGATTTCTAGCATAGGTCGTTTTTGAAGTCTATTAAAGGATAGAGCGCTATCGCGCCTCCCTTGATACATTTAAATATATATATATATATATATATATATATATATATATATATATATATATATATATATGATAAAGAATGGAAATAGTGTTCTGATATGAAATACTTTTTATATATATATAGATAGATAGATAGATAGATAGATATATAGATAGATATAATATGTATATATATATATATATATATATATAATAATTATTATTATTGTAATAATATATACATATATTTATATATATATATATAATTGATCTTTTTATGATAATATCAGCTTCATGTAAGTGCTTTAGAGAGTTAACTTCTTTACATACATTATGTCATCATTTTCCGAGGAGACAGACATAAACAGAGGCTGAAGACAGTCCGGTAAAGAGGCCTATTATAAGTCATTTTTGCTACGATGGTAAACAGGTGGTACCGATGTTTTTTTCTGATCTAATGTAACACACACACATACACACACACACACACATATATATATATATATATATGTATATATCATATGTAAGGAGATCGTTTTTTTTTACTTTTAGTGAAGTAAGACCCTTAGAGATAGTTAAGAAAAGACGACAGGCGTGATAGAAAAGAAGAAGAAAATCATGCTCCACATAGTTTCCAATCATTTCATGGTGTTGTTCATCGTCAATCTAACAATCTCATTCGCCTCAAGTTGCCTCTGGACCTTGATCAGTTATGACCCATTAGTATATAAATACTATTTTGTAACAAATCATGACAGACTACCCGGCGAACATATCCTCTCATAAAGATATATGGCTGCATCTAGAAATGCTATTCGAAGCGTGACAGATCGATGAACTTTCTATTTCAAACTTAAGCGTGACCGGTCAATTGACAGAGACTCTTATAGAAATGACTAGACGTATCTAAAACTGAGGCGACCTCAGTCATTTCAGTGTTAGTGTAAAATAGGACGATAGTTTTGGCGACAAATTTCTTCTTTTTAAAATATAGCGATGTTTTTTGTTTGTTTTTTTTGTTGTTTTTTTTTGCCAAATGATTTCTTTGAACAGTTCCGGTGATCAATAATATATCTAATTATAGTTTAATATTTCCCAAGTTAATTTTGGCCCGCATTTCTTTCTGTATTGTTATCATTTGAATGGCGGATATATAACGTTTGACTGAGGAAGTCTTTGAGTCTTGGAACAAATGACGATTAATGTCACGTTTTCACACCAGACGTTTAGGTTGAACCGTCAGAGAACGTTTTTTGGTTCACAATCTTTCTGTTTTACAAGAAGATTAATTTGTGTGGTTTTCCTTTCTTGAAAAGGATTTCGTACGATTGGTATGACACGAAACTGCACTCGGTGGTGAGACCTAATTTGGGAGATTTAGTGAATACAGAGTCATACTCCAGTTTTATTATTTCCAATTCAATTCTGATGGGGGTCATAGTGTCTGGTAAGGTCCCATTTATGGGTTTGCAGCAGTCACATATTTAATGTACTACTTTCATTTGCTTTAAATAGGGAAGTGTACCACTGAAGTGATTTACCCACCAGCCAATCAGAAGCTTCAGCGTAAGAACACAATAATTGTGTAACTACTTCTTATTGGTCAGCACCGTGCGATTCCGTGAATGTATCCGTTCTCAATTATATGTTCAATAGAATCTGAAACTGCATCCGGTGGTGAGACCCCCAATTTGGGGAGCTTTACTGAATGTGGCGTCACCCCATAGTTGCTATTACTTTCATGTTCCTTCAGATCAGGGTATCTGTCCCATCTATGGGTTCAGCTGAATCTGCTTTTGGTATAATATGAACTGTAGAGGACCCCACATTGGGAGCTTTGGGAAATGTATAGTAACTAGTTTTTTTAACATTGTCTACATGTCTAATCTAAGCTGTGTGTTAGTATAGGTCGCATCTATGGATAAAATAGCTGAAAATATCATTGAACAGCCGAACTTACGACCACCAGTTGATCCATACTAGTTAAGTTCCCCATGACGTCAAATTGGAATTGCTTTACCTGATTGCGAAGTTGGTTAAATTGTTTTTTTCGTAGTCAAATGATATCCTACTATATATATATATATATATATATATATATATATATATATATATATATATATATATATATATATATATCACTGTCATTTACTGCATCGATAGCAAACAAATTTCCTGCCTGGATAACTTTTTCGTTTTTGGACTACCATTCACCACCTGGATTATTTTTCAATCAACCTCTTTGATATCTTTCCTGATTATGTTTTAAACTTTATTACTTGGATGAACTGTATAGGTTTAACAAAAAAGTATGTTTTGGGCCGATATATTTGATGTTTTAAATACTTTTATGTATTTATATATATATATTTTTATATATGTTATTACCTGCAGTAATGTCATTGCGGTAATGGTCCTCTGAGGAGAAGAATTTTCTTTGAAAACTCATGAGTTAAGGACTTTAAAGTACTTTGCCTGAACATTGAATTCTGATAAAATTTGATTCGCACCTTATTTTATTCTTTCACTTCATCTAGTGCTATATATATATATATATATATATATATATATATATATATATATATATATATATATATATATATATATATATATATATATACTTCCTGCTCTGGTGCCCTTACGACGTAAATTCACTAGACCAACCCAACAATCTGCCAAATCCCATCCATTCACTGTGGAGGTCCCCAGATACCGAAAAGCTTTCTACTCCAAAAGCTTCTTTCCTCGTGCTGCTGGTCTCTGGAACTCCCTCTATGCTCCCTATTTTTCTGACGGTACTGACATGCAGAAATTTAAAACTAATGTAAACAGACATTTCGCTGCACAGCTCCCAATTAAGGTTGACCACCCAAACTTTCACCCTTTTTCTCAGTAGCTCTTTACGTCTCGAGTGGCGGCCTGTATTGTTTGGGGTGAACTATGTTAAAAAAATAATGTATATATATATATATATATATATATATATGTTACATATTTCAGAATCGTATCACGGTTTCATCTAGATGGGCTGACTTTTTTAATATTTAAAACAAATCTATACCCCCCAGGAATTCGTCATCGTACTTAAATTAGATTTTAAAAAAAACACAATGAGAAATGGCGTTTGTGTTCATCGTTAAAAAACCGGTGCATTATTGAAGTGACTCTTTGGAAAAGTATATTGGTTTGGATTCATTGAGTTTTATTTCATTCATTATTTATGTGTCTTTAAAAAGGTTTTAATGCTATTCTTCTAAGTTTTTTTTATTTAATTAATTATTTTTAGTCTTGTATTTTTATTTTAAAAGGGTTGTATTTTGAAGATCGTCTATAGAGCGTAGGAGATTTTCGGCGTCTTGAAAAATGAAAACAAAGGGAGCGGCGTTTGCATTCATCGTTTTAAACAGTGTATTACTAAAGTCTCCTTTTGGGTTCAATTTCATGCATTGGGTGTGATTCATTGAGTTTTATTTTATTTATTATTTGTTTTGTTTTTTTATAGTTTTGTGTTTTAAAAGGTTTTAATTTATTTGCTGTTTTATTTACTTATTTATTTATTAGTAGTTTTGTATTTTAAAGATCGTCCCGAACAAAAAACCCCGAAAAGAACGATGGATGGCGTCTGAATTCATCGTTTAAAACGGTGCATTGTTGACGTGTCCCTTTTGAAGGAAGTACTGTGTCAGGGTTAAATATAATATATGGGTCTTAATCGTAATTAAGTTTTATTAAAATTAATTTAATTATTTATGATGGCTGTTAGGTGTTTTACTGCTTCAAGTGTGGCATGGTTTATTGATTAGGCTATGGGTGGGATTTTTTATTTTATTTATTTATTTAGTATTCGTTGTTTTGTTTGATTATCTATAGTTTTTTATTTTTTCAAAAATTGTTTAGGCTCTGGGTGGGATTTCTTAATTTTTTATTTTTTGTTTATTTATTTATAGTTTTTTATTTTTATTCTTTATAAAAAAAATTTATAAAATATTTTTATAATATTTTTTATGTATAGGGGATCTGTATTTGAGTGGATTAATTGTTACGTAGTGGCTGGATGTTGACGGAGGGTATATTCTGTCAGTGAAATGGTTCATCTAAAGGATATCTAATGTTTTAACTATCATTGTCATATGCATTCGTGTTGGGTTTATGTATTTAGTTAATTCTGTTGGCTTTATCTGATATATATATTAGGGTAGGTCGATTTTACACTTTTTTTTAAATATTAAAAAAAGGCACGTACCGAAAGTTTTATATAGACCTATTAAATACTCATGCAAAAAATTAGATCAAAAACTTCAGCGGTTTTTTTAGCGTTTGGTATCAAAGATCGTAGACAAGAATATACTGAAAATTCCTCGTTTTTGCAAGATTTGCTTGAATACTGGTGTGAAAACCAAATAATTTGTGCATTTAAAATCAGGGAATGTACTTTTATTTTATAAAAATGATATTAATTAAAGAAATCTTCAAATTGAAAATTTGCCCCCCCCCCTCATTTTCAGTATCTGCTTTTGTAAACTACCTTTTAACGTTATGAATTAAACAGTAATATTTGAATACCTAAAAAAATGATTTTTTTCTGTTATAAGTGAAAATATAACAAGCAAAGAAATAAGGAAAAACCTAACACTATTTTAATGGAGCTTAATATTGAGAGTCAAATTGCTCCATATAAGACCCCTTAGACAAAAATGCTGGTCTCAATTTCTGACTCAAAACTTTGGCTTTATGTGTTGATGCCTTGCTTCAAAACCATATACAGTTTGTGAAGCTTCTGTTATTAACTTAACTGCCCGTTCCACGCCCTGAGAATGCCAAAAATGCAGCATAATTTTAAATCTATTAATTGTGTCCAATGTGTGGCATTAAAATTAATAGGTGGTATTCTTTTTAATCTTTTTCTGGTTGACTCCTCACTCCTGAAAAAACAAATTAATCAATTGAATTATTAAAAAATTCCAATCTGTACTGTTTTAATAATTATGATGAAATTAGATAAAATCTTTAAAAATCATTCTATAAATTGGAATAAATAATTGAGTCAGAGATATACGAATACATATTACTTACCTAATGGCCAAAATTCTTTTTAAAGCTTCTTCTCTTACTTCAATCGCCTCAGATTTAACCATGGAATATAGAAAGTTTTCAGGCAGTAAACAAAATGTATTACCTTGTATATTCTAAATGTGGTATCTTGGATTTCCTGAGGCTGCTCTTTAATCCTCTGGATCATATTAAAAATGTGCACTTGCTGATTGTGGAATTTACTATTTCTTTTAATTTCAAACCAAGAAGTGGCATACAGATTTACAATAAAATTTACTACAAAGTGTAGTTTTGTTGTGTGCCTTTGTGGGTATGCCCCACGAGTCCATAAACACATGAGCCTGATGGCCAAAGTTAACCATCTTGCTTGGTTTAAAGGACCAATTTTCCAGGAGGTATATCTAGAGTCAACCTTACCTCTAGAAATACCTACTGTGTATTCATAAAGGAGTCTTTGGTCAGAACTAAGATCATGTATTTCATCAATTTTAAAAATTGACTCTAGAGGATTGCTAATAGTGGAAAATGATATTTGGGGTAAATCATGGCAATCATTTGAGCATAATTTCCCCAGAGGGACACTGAATGTTGTAGGGCCCTTTGCGCAACCATCTATGTTTTTAAAAAGGGCTCTGATGCAAAGAGCAACCAATTGTGTGAAGATTTTTAAAAAGTTTTTTTTCTAAAATTGCAACCATTCCACCTTCGCAACCTGTGTTGGTATTAATGTTGTCAACAAGTATAGCCTTGATACTGTTCTCACTGTGGAATTCATGCAAAACATCCACCACTTGATCTGCATGAACAGCACCTGTTGCACCATTATTAGGAAGAACTCTGTGTCAGATATTTACTTTCACATGGTGTTTCTTTTGTAAAAGTTAAATGGTGTTCTGGTCCCTTAGTTTTTTTCATAATTCTCTGTCTATTTTCATCCACAATTTCCTTATACATCAATGTGTCCTTATCCATTCTCCCATCAACTCCAATACATATAATATTTTAGGTGGGGTAAAATCCCCTGGCTGAAATAGTTTTATTTGTCTACCTCCAACAAGGTAAGATGTGACACAAGGTCATGAAAGTGGGATTAGATAAGCCTGCGCTATAGAGGTGAGCACTCTGGCCATTAAAAAATTGACTGGGCAGCCCCGTCGGCATTCCCCTGTATGGGCGTCTCAGACAGTTAGCAATAAACTTACTCCTCCCCAAAGAGGGAAGGCAAAGCCTGGGAGGGTGCACCTCCTAGAATTGCACAGGACGGATAAGCCCCAATAGACGGGCGTAAATCCAGACCCAAAGGCCCGGACGATACTGATTAATTTGGTGGGGTAAAAACCCCTGGCTGAACTAGATTTTATTTATCTACCTCCAACAAGGTAAGATTGACACAAGGTCAGGAAAGTGGGATGAGAAAGCCAGTGCTCGAGAGGTGAGCACTCTGGCAATTTAAAAATTGCCTGGGCAGCTCCGTCGGCATTCCCCGGTAGGGCCGCCTCACTCAGACAGTAAGCAATAAACTTACTCCTCCCGAAAGAGGGAAGGCAAAACCTGGGAGGTGCACCTCCTAGAACTGCACAGGACGGACAAGCCCCAATAGACGGGCGTGAATCCAGACCCAAAGACCCGGACGATACCGGTTTATTTTGTGGGGTAAAAAACACTGGCTGAACTAGTTTTTATTTATCTAACTCCCACAAGGTAAGGTGTGACAAAAGGTCGGGAAAGTGGGATTAGATAAGCCAGCGCTCGACAATTCAATATATATTTGTGATAACAGAATCAACACTTGAATTCAAATTCGCTCGTTGAATTTTCAACCGGTGAATACCATAAAAAATATCCAATAAATAAAACGCCTATGTAAATAAATAATTATTTATATATAAAATTAAATATTATAGTGTTTTATTCCTTTTTAATTTGAATATGTACATTTAATTTCTAAAGAAAAGGAATAATAAACTTTAAAATATTTATTATTAAGTAATGTATTACTTTTTTTTGTTAAATCCCGGGTTTAATTTAAGGCGACACATCTGCCGGTGAAATCTAGGCTGTGAGAAAAAATCTCGATGTATTTGATCTTAAAGTTGCAATGCTCAAATAAATACAAAGTTTTGAAGAAAAATATTTCTTGTGGTAACTTTTGACATTATTTGGCAACTTTCTTCGAGTGCGATAATTTACAGTTTCAAAATCGACCTCCCCTAATATATATATATATATATATATATATATATATATATATATATATATATATATATATATATATATATATATGAACGGTCACACACATTAGACCACTGTGTAGAAGTCTTAACTCATCAAGTAAGTTTTTATGTAAATTTTTTTTTAAAAACACTTCGTTTTGTCTTATTTCTCAACGCCGACATATTTCCATTTATAGCATTTTGATAACCTTCATATACTCCTCTGTATATATAAATATACATATATATATATATATATATATATATATATATATGTGTGTGTGTGTATATAAATATATATGTGTATATGTATATATATATATATATATATATATATATATATATATATATACTTTAAGATTTTTCTTACCTATTTCTGTTTTGGAAAAAGTCCACAACAACGCCACCCAAGTTGATTACCTCTTTAATGGCAAATATGCTGGGATGGACACGCACGAGTCACATGTAAACATTTATTCACCTTATTAGCTATATTTTTCTACCAACACACACCGTACACACACATACACTAAGAAAAGTCGAGGGAACGACCGAAAATATTGTTCTTTTGGAAAAAGATTTTATTGAAAGGACATTTTCTATTCCTATACGTCAACAAATAAGAAATAAATAGAGAAAAGTTAAGAACATTTATATATTATTCATATTATTTTTTATACATGCATAACTATTAAATAATGTATTTATTTTACCTTGAATTCTAGTTTCATAAGTTCACATATATTTTTTATTTCATGGCCATTGTCTGAATCTGAGTCTTTACAAAATGGTTGCGATTTACGTAAAGAGAAACTAACAGTTGACTCTCTCACCTCACTGACTCCATTCCAAGCCCCCCCCCCCAAAAGAACTGTTCTTTTTTTTTTCAATAATATATGTGTCCCTGGGGTAAATCTATGATTGATGTGGTTGACGAGTTGCTAGTTCTAATGAGTCAGCAACATTTTTTTTCTTTCGCGGAACGGTTTAGGGAAATAAACGAAAAAATGTTTCAAACGTTTTCACAGATTTTAAACTTCTCACGTAAAGAAGACATTTAAAAAAAACACACAAATGAATAAAAACTGAAATAAAATTAAAATAAAGTAGAATTTCATTTTCCTGATTTCCATCAAATCAAATGTAGGATTTGCTGAGATATAAGATATATTCTGTACCAAATGATATTTTTCATGCGATTATTACTGTATTTATTTCGAGGCACGCGCATGCGTGATGGAACGAACGCGCAAAATCGCAAATAAACACACGATGAATCGAACACAGACGCAAACATATGCACAATCACAATCGCAAGTAACCATAGACAAGCATGCATGCTCACACAGCTACACACGCGCACGCAAGAATAATCACACACAAACACAATCATATACGTACAGTCATAGGTACGATCGTGCACACATGTGCACATCAACACACACGTACAACTATGCGCAAACACGTACGGTCGCACACTCATACAAATGCACGATAACACAGACAATCATATGCGCTCAAGCATTTACAATCCCACACACACGCACATTTATTTATATAATATATAAAGTTAAGTCAGCCAGATTGGTTATATGTAAACACTAAATAGCATTTATCATACAAGATAACCATTTAATTGTGTTTTTGCCAGTTATACATGATAACGAATATCGAGCCATGTTCTGAAGCAAAATGTATTTTTAATCAATGTATCGATATTTTTATAATATATAAAGTAAAGTCAGCCAGATTGGTTATACGTAAACACTAAATAGCATTTATCATACAAGATAAACATTTAAGTGTGTGTTTGCCATGTTCTAAAACAAAATGTATTTTGAATCAATTTATAGATATTTGATTTTTGCTTAGTGATATTCATAGGAGGTAGGAGGAGATTTTACTCCCACTAATAAAAGTAATATCCCATCATGCATTAACAACTACAACGCCGCATTAAATGGAAATATTAGTATCAAAAGACATTTCGCATTTTGCAACGGTAAAAGATATTTTTAAAAATGTTTTTTTTTTAATTTTGATAAATAATATATTTGTATTGAATAAAAGAAAACAAATTTAAAATTTGAACAATAAGCAGTGGCGTCCGAAAATCAAATTGTTGTCTTAATCTCTATTTATAAAATTATAGGATCTAATTCAATTTCAAAACTATCGGTCTTTTAATACATGTGGAGTTTAAGTGATAAAACCTTTTTTTTTATTTGATTATTTAAATATTACGGTATCGTGTGGTAAATTTGGTAAGAAGAAGAAAAAGAAATGAGAAACAAAACTGAAAATGAAAAAACTCCCTGGCAGCGCCGGGTATGTATACCCAGTTAATAATAAAATATTAAATCTTTGTTTTACACAATGTAGACAAATACGCATTTATAGTATCACCTATCCAGGAACTATTTATTGTTTTCGTGTTCTGTTTTACGGTATTTCTAACAGTTTTAGAGTCATTTTATGCTGAAACCATATGTAGGTGTTTATACTATTGGTTTGTAGGTTTATTTGATTTGTAGATAAATAGACTCAAACAAATCTACTATCAGAATATATATGAAGTACCGTTGTCATATTTGAGCTGGTGAATCTCTGTCCCATTTGAGGTTTCTTGATAAGGTTCAGAAATGTATCTGGGATTTGATTGGCCCCACCTTTTCTTCTTCTCTGCACCCTGTTTCTCACAGCCGAGATGTTGCTTGTCTTTTCTACAAATTATCTATTCGCTGCTTTTTTTTGTTCGAGCTCGTTTAATTCGTTAGTCTAGTGCTCTCCTTCAATTTGTTGTTTTGATACCTCATTGTAATACAGCTTCCTATTTCAGTAGTATCTTTCCAACAACTGCAGGCATGTGGAACTCTTTTCCTGTTGACTGTTTTTCTCCTACCTATAGCCTTGGTCTTTTCGAGACTGAGGTCAATAGGCATCTCCTGTCTTTGCGATAATCATCTTTCATTCTTGTTAGCTCCTTACATCGTGGCTTCATGCCTTGTCTGGAGCGATTTCCATAAAAAAGGGCAACAGAGCCGCCACTCGTGCAGTGCCAAGAGATAAGTGTTCCACAGTTAATGAAAATTTTGCACATCATATCCAGGTGTGCTTGCAATAAAACAAAGACTGTTGGATATTCATTACTGAAACTTGGTGGACACTTAGGCATAAACTGAATTTCATTTTTACCAAATATTGTTGGATTGCAAAAAAGTTTTTTGAATTTTATTAAGGAATCCAAGGATGGTATTTGTTGGGGTAACTTGATACTTTATCCTCAAAAATAAATTTATCGTGATGTTTCTAGTCTCAGTCTTTTATATAAATACTATTGTCTATTCCTTGCTTCTTTCGTTCCAGTTCGTTGATCTAGTGCTCTCCATCAATTTGTTGTTTTGATACCTCATTGTAATACAGCTTCCTATTCCAGTAGCTTCTTTATAAAAACAAACTGCAGGTTGGTCGAACTCTCTCCCTGCTTACCGTTTTCTTTGTACTTGTAGTTTTGGTCTTTTCAAGACAAAGGTCAAAATGCATCTCCTGTCTTTGCAATAATCATATTTCGTTAATGTTGTATCAAGTTGCTTCATACCTTGTCTGGAGCGATTTCCATAAAAGAAACGATAGTTTATATGTTAATCTCATAGATGAAACACATACAAATACTACCACTCCGGGGTAGAGTGGGTTTGGGAATATTTTTAACTAAGTAGTAACTTCATACTACCTAAAGCTCACAAATTGGGGCGTCACCATTGAATAAAATTGTGTCCTACCTAGAAGAGTTGGGTGTGACTTGATCTGGTTGGGAAATGCGGTAGCAGGAAAAAAGGTAGAAAAGAATTGTGAAAGATCGGTTTCCGGATGATAAGGTGGGGTAGACGAAAACATCTTTCCCAGGGATGTCAGAAAAAGTTAAGTGTCGTACTCAGGACAAATGCTATTTAAACTTATAATGGAACCCTTTCATATTGGACTTGGGAGTAACGGCAGCTATGGAGTAACTGTTTACTCCTCAAATCTGCTTCTTCTTTCGTGTGAATCAGATGATTCTGGTGTTGATATTAGTTTCCCCGATGTTTTTTCTAGTTAGAAATATTTCTGGAAAAACCTCGGGTACTTACGGGAAGGACCACGAGAAGGTTGCCAACACCCCTAAGTGAAAGTGGTACTGTGGAACCGGCTAGATTCGAACTTGGAACACCCAGGTCTTCAGCCCGTATCGTTATCCACTTAACCACCGTCACCTCCTAAAGCCAAATCTCCTAGATTAAATCCTCACCACCGGATTTAGGTTAAAGTTATACATGGGACCTTCCAGGTACGTGTAATCTTCTAGTGACTATATAAGTTTAAGATAAAAGCATGTATGCCGTAAGCTGTTGTTTTCAAATCGGGATAAAAATGTAATAAAGTCAGTTATTTATAAACGAAAATAAAATGCAAAATAGACTTTGAAAAAAACTATAAGTTTAGCCAGGGCAATAGTCTCGCTCATATGAAAGTAGACGATCAACACGCATTAGCTATTTGTTGTAAACTCGCCAGAAAACTTAGAGGACCTTTTTCATATCACTCTAAGTTGCGCTTGCTAGACGCACCCGGCCAGCTGCGACAGACACACTTTTGGCAAATATTACGTACCCGTTTTGAGCAAGGAAGTGATTTTATAGCATCAAGCGCCGAAAAGGGGCGGTGATTTGTAATTAGTCGTCTGATATTTACCCCATTTTCCTGCCAGGCTTCCATAACAAATTCTTGCCAACAGCGACGAAGCCAAAATGTGTATGCAAATCACAAAGTTAACAAACATTTAAATCTCATTCGACACATTTCGAGCCATGAAGTTTTCACATTAGCAAGGTGTTAACAACGGAGACCATTATTTATTATTAGTGATAGAATATTAAATATGTTTCATTGCCCATTAATCATAATACATTTCCATCTATCTATACAATAAAATAAAACTTATTTTCCCGTTAGCTCCCAGACACAATAACTCTTTAAACACAAGCGCTATACAGAATTCCAATATGGTCCGCTTTCTGTCAATAATTGATGTGTTTTCAGAAATTATCATTAAATTTTATTCGATTTCATAATTCCCTACATTAATTCCGGCATAACTGACTCTCACAAAATAGTCGCACATACAGGAGGTCGTAGTAACTTTACTCACAAGCCAAACCTACCACCATCACCACCGTCTTACACCGGGACTTATTTTCCATGGGATAATTTTTCAAGCTAAGCCCGTCATTGTTTCATTTTTTAATTCTATGATATTGTCTTTCACCCATTATACCTTCACTAAATAAATAGGGTCGCTCCCTAGATCCCACTCTTTCTACTTTTACGGCGTTCTGATTGGCTGGCTACAATCCTATTCTAGAATAATCGAATATAATCGACGAACACTAAACAAAATGCAACTGAAATTAAAACAAGGCGTCTCCTATTCCTCCATTCAGTAAAACGCCTTGATTTACAAAAATCATTTCTTTACTTCAATAAGTGTTTAACAAAAATATTACAATTAACAAATAATTTATTTCTTAATGCATGTTCACTCTGTGATATACAGCAGGAACACTCCCTCAATTTCACTTTCGTTCTTCCAGTCGTTATGACTGTATTCAAGGAATAAAGATATATTGCATTGTATGTACAAATTTAAAATATTAGACATTTTC
>OY744529.1:35341384-35371384 GCA_963556195.1 Sepiola atlantica | reverse complement strand
AATTTAGCGGAAACATGATTATAATTATGGCTTGAAAAAACGTATCTCTCTATAACATGTTATCATTTACAGAAAACGATAAAAAAGCAATTCGCCAGAAAAGATATACTGAACCATATGAGCCAAACAAAAGAAGTTATTTTGAACAGTAATCTGTTTTTTACGACTTATTACTTGGTTTTATCCTCACATTTAAATAATGGTTCATACACACACACACACACACACACACACACATATATATATATATATATATATATATATATATATATATATATATATATATATATATATATATATATATATATATGGGAAATAAAAAGGAAAAACCAAAAGATGTTTTTTTTTTATATATTCATCAACGTTTCGTCTTTATTTGTAAGACTTCCTCAGGTCCCTTAGATTGGACGCGTACACTTGCGTAAAGTATTTGTTTCTGTTGATTTTGGCAAGTCTGGCGAAAATGTATCTTCTTAATCGGCGAGTAGAGTTATCTCCCTTGGATCAACAATCGGGTAGACATCGTTAGTTTCTTTTCGAAAGGTGTGTGTTGTAATTCTACACCGAAAGTCTTAGAGAAAAACCCCGACGATTCAACTATTGTTGCCGACCTCAGAATGTGATTCCAAGAAACCCTGCAGAGATCGGCATGTGGGTATTCTCTACAGGATAAACTCGCTCGCCGGACACGCAAGTGGAAATGCTTCAATCACCCGCATCAGGCTTTATATACCAAATCCTACCCGATTCTGTCCCCAATCAATCCTAATCTCGTGTCAGCCAGTATTGTACCCATTTCTCTATCACTAGTGACTGGTCGTCAACCTCTTCGTATACATTATTTTTTTCTTTCCATATAAAATGTTATTATCACTGCGTAATACAGTTTTTTTTTATTTTAAACTACGCAGTTTAATATTAATTTTGATCTGAAGTTTTTCTGTTTATTTTGGTTAACTCTTCCCTCGCAATTTCTTGCTTGACCTTTACCCCTTGTTGCTCGCGAAAGGTCAGTCGTTTATATTAAACCTGATTAACTCATCAACCCGCGTCTGTACCCATTTTACGTCTAGTCAAAGAATCTATTTTCGTCTGTTTTCTTTGAGTTCCATTGGCGATTCATTGTGTCCCCCTCTATTCATTGTTGGCGGGTCATGACTGTAACCTTTCTGCGACCTGTTCGTTTCCTATAGTCTTTTGTGCCGTTGACAAGACGTGTGAATCATTATTTTACAATTATGTGGCCTTACTAGTCTAGTCTATCCTACTATTATAATGATAGCTCGATGAAAACCATCATTAATTATACTTTACACAAGAATATTAGCATACATTAAATAATCCTATCATCCCTCTATCACAGGAACAATATTGCTTTCATAACAAATAGCAAATGGTTAATTAAAAGTTATTAAATACACCCCACTATCCTTACTATAATAAAGAAAGTCTAACACAGCACGTTCGACGTAACAATGGGATCTTGTGTGAAGCTTTAAAAGGCGAGCTGATGACAGTAGCATAGTAACAACATTAGTAGAATTCATTAATAAAGCTGCATAGACTTATACAGAGACAATGTGTTAATAATACCGAGAAATGTCAACGGTTCCAAAACAGATAGAACTAGAAAGTAATCTGGATCTTCAAACACTTGTTTTAAATAGATAAAAAATAACGTACGTAGATTAGTCAGACATTCACTCTTCCAAATAAAACATATACACTATTTAGGAGTCACGACGAAAACCCTATATATATATACACACCTGCTTATAAGACTAAATATATTATGATGTCACAATCCATTAGCCGCACAATATCTAATAATTCATCATATCAAACTATTTTCAAAAAGATAAAATAAATGGGTTCACTGTAAAATTAGAACACACCCCGTACAGAACGAAACGAAACGACAAAGTATAAATCAAAATATAATTTGGTTTAACAACATATAAACAAAGAATTAGGAAATTATTATTCAAACTAATGAACAACTAAACAAAATACAAAATACATTACATATTTAAGTGATAAAAATCGGACATATTTCTAGACAGGGCGCCTTGATCCGGTGGTAAAATGTTGGACTATAGACATCAATACCGAAGGTTCTATCCTCGTCTAAGTTAGCCATGCTGAAACACGTGTCCATGGATTACTTTTATGTACGTATAAAATAAAATAATTTATATATATATATTAACGAAAAATACGTTCCATAAAGTTAAGGGCGACTAATAATGCAATCTTCTGCATCTTAATCACTTAGGAAGTGAGACAAGCGAAATAGTAGTAACAAAAAACAACGAACGCTGCAATCACCAATAAAAATGATTACATAAAAATACATGTATATATATATATATATATATAGAGATAGATAGATAGATAGATAGATAGATAGATAGATAGATAGATAGATATATAATATTCATAAATAAATAATAATTATTTTATTACCTACAGACATCGATGTTTCATGCTTACGCAATCTTCAGTGCAGGAAGTTAATTTCCGACAGTCGGCGGGCACGAATTCCGATCTCAAATCGCCACTGGTCCGCAGTCAAGAGTCTTACGCGTTGGCGACCACAAATTAGCTTGGGAGTTAGGAGGAATTTAACTTTGTAAATGCCAAGTCGGCGGGTATTTACAACGAGCAGCGAAGAGTGATCAACAATAACAAACAATGTGTTATTTCGCAATATATATATATATATATATATATATATATATATATATATATATATATATATATGTTTACATTTTAGTGCTAATGTTGCTCAAATATTTTTTCGGTTCGCCTATTAGTGTATTGTATTCGAAATGTATAATGAAGGATTATATATATTATGGCGTAGAGGGATTAAATCCATTGTTTTTGATTTTCTCAGATAGTTATTTTTATTATAATGTAATGCTGTATGTTTACTCTTAAAGCTAACTATTAATAGGATTGCACTCAAGTTTAGCAACAGCTGCACGGAGAACACGCAACAAAACTAAAAAATCATAATAACAAGATAATTTGAAATAAATTTGGACAATCGTCGCATATTTATCACTTTTTTTTCTTCTCTCTCTCTCTCTCTCTATATATATATATATATATATATATATAATATATATATATATATATATATATATATATATATATATATATGAGAAAGGAAGAATAAGAGTAATCCGACATAATGGGAAATGAAAAAGGAAAAAACCAAAATATATTTCTTTATATATTCATCAACGTTTCGTCTTTATTTGTAAGACTTCCTCAAGTTGATAATTTTAAGAAAAATGTCATGCAAGTACATCGAAATATTGGGTAGACATGATGGGTCGATGAGAAAAAGTAGTAGCCGTGGCTGCTGACAGCACTGGACCAAGGTCCGGGCTGATAGAAGTCAATGGCAGGGAGTGAAATGAATGTGGATGGCTGTGAGTGAAAAAGTCATTGACAGAACTAAGTTATGTCATAGTGTGATTTATTGTCAGTTTTGAAGCAAATTAAAGCTAACCCGTGTTTCAAGAAGATTCAAAAACCTTCCGTCATCAAACTTCTTTACATGAAATGTTACTTTGATGTTATACGTTTTTTTATCTGACAACACATGCACTGAAAACGGAAGTGTTTCCTTTAAGTTCTTGATTTAGTACCATGTATGTTTTCGATTTTTCTAGAAACACGTGTTAGCTTTACTTTGCTTCGAAATAGACTATAAATCATGTCATAACTTGTATTTGTCAATTTATTTATTTAGAGCTGTATTACAAATCTTGTAATAAGTATTCAAAGGTTTGAATACTGAACTTTATTATAAGAATTTATCTGAATAATATTAACTATATATATATATATATATATATATATATATATATATATATATAGAGAGAGAGAGAGAGAGAGAGAGAGAGAGAGAGAGAGTTAGAAGTCCTTTTCTGGGAGTGCTCAACAGTGTTCCTGGTGTTTGTGTTAAAAGTCACACGGACGTCGTATCTCGTGACAGCAGAATACTTTAAGAGTTTTTTATGCTTACGCAATATAATACAGTGTAACCCGGATACAAGAGAGCTGTGGGGACCGGAGAATAAGTCGCTTATATCCGGGTTCCTCTTATATCCGGGTATTGTCCATTTTGTTTATGTAAGTATGGAAACACCACATATAACGCTTTTTACGCACAGAACACTAGTTTATTTAACAGTTATAGTCATAAAAAACACACAAAAATACTTTTCAATCAGTTTTCACAAATAATTCAGTCAAAAATTACTTTTTCTTAAAAAAGGCAGTCATTTTTTATTGTACAGAAATCTCTTTGTTAAACCCGGATATAAGAGAGCTGTCGGTACCGGAGAATAAGTATCTTATATCCGGGTTCGCCTTCTAACAACAACAACAACAACAACAACAAAAAAACTTTTTTACGAATATGTTTTTTAAGGCTCCAAAAAAGACGTGAGTAAAACAATTGTTCCCATTACACAAACAAATATACACTCACACATTTTCTCCTGTTGCCCTCTATATATTATGTATCGTTTACTGGCTCTCAAAACACATGTTTTCCAAATAGTTTTTTCTCTTTAGAATGTGTTTCCACAACAATGTTTTTCACATTTTTTTTACTATTGATTTTTTTCGGTCTGTTGTCTACATATATAGTTACCATGTTACTGGCAGGAGCTTACCCCTCTCCAGTAATGGAGGCTACACAGCTGCTAATGGATATGGCTATAGTGAAGGTCATAGAAAGCCTCACCAATTAGGTGAGAAAATTTAGCAACGTCTTTTGACTGATTTACGACATCACACTGTCACTCAAAACGAACTTTCTTATATTGGGGAGGACGGGACCGGAGAAGAAGTATCTTATAGCCGGGTTTCTCTTATATCCGGGTCTCTTATATCCGTAAATTCTTATATAAAGTAAAAACAATATCTGGACGAAAATAACAAAGACGGTCAGTAAAAATATATACCTTTATTTTATGAAGTTAGATTAATAATGATAGCCGACGATGAACGATTAGAAATATAAAAAGATAGGATTCGTGCATGTTATTTAAAAAGATGTAAAGGGACCATAATTCCATGTTTATTTTTTTAAATATATATACATGTGTGGGTGTATATATATATATATATATATATATATAATGTGCGTGTGTATATACATACAAGTTGATAATGAGTACTGACTGTAATTCGGGCTATAATCGCCAAGTTTTTTCGTGTGTTTAAAGTTGTTTAAATTTATTTTGTACAATTTGAACTGAGGATAGCCACGACTCGAGATAAAAATATATGCATAGGAGCATTTTGCAAATATCTTGATATTAGCCGAAACAATTGTCTGCGAAATAAAAAAATAAGTTGTAAAAAATGACGTGGTATTGAACTACATAAACATTCTGAATATACCATAGCTCTAGCTTTAAACTATTGAGCTATTATAAGTACTTTATGTTACAAAATAAAAAAATACACACACACATATAAATATATATATATATGTGTATGTGTGTGTGTGTGTGTGTGGTGTGTGTGTGTGCGTGTGTGCGTGTATAAAGAGAGAAATATATGAACAAGTAGAAAGATACGCACAGTCTTAGCTATATACGCATTGTACATATACGCGTTCTACTGAACGTGTCTACGTGTATGTCAGCAATAAATACTAAAGTTGAAGTCAAATAAATAATCAAAAAATCTTCTTCTTCTTTCCTCCGCTCTCAACACCCGAGGGAAGCACCTGTCTGAGATGTGCCAACAATTATTGTTTGTGATGATTCTTATCCAGAAACGAATATTTATTTTGGCTTTGATTTGTAGGGTTTTTTTTTCATTCATGGAAGTAGACATACCAAAAACCTGAGAGGCCCATACCGGGAAGAGAAGACGCATCCTCGGTGTCTTGCCCACACCCTCAGACTCGCCACGCTCCGTTACCCATATGTCTAGGTGAACATCAATATTAAAAAGCGAAAGACGTGGAAATTAAATCGAAGCTTACGGAGTGCGTCGCTGAGAGTCGAAAGTCAGAATGAAGTCATATTAATTCGTTTATCGACACATAACATAAACTTTTTTATGAATTCATATTCTTTTTATTGTTACTGTGTTGTCGTGATACTATGTATATAATAATGTAAAATAATGAATGTAACATACATTTTAATGTACTTTTGAACATACCTGTTTGAAAACAGAATGTTCTATTACTAACTGCAATCTTACGCAATATGCTGAAAATGGGATAATGTCTGCAAATGGAAAAAGACTAATCAAGACAGCATACGAGCTATCAACACGTCACGCACACATACACACACACACACACACACACCACCACCACCACCATCAGATTCTCCCGCTGGTAGTAGTAGTAGTAGTAGTAGTAATAATAATGATAATTATATATATATATATATATATATATAGAGAGAGAGAGAGAGAGAGAGAGAGAGAGAGTTAATTCATCAGAAGATATAAGAGGCAACTAATATTTTTTAATTAGTGAAACATCCGGATAAAAACTGAAGCTCAATATTCTGGATAGAGTATTAATAGCATAATATAAAATGAAATAATAAAATAAGTATCTTTGCCTGAACTTTGAATTCTAATAAAATTTGATTTGCACCTTATTTTATTATTTCATTTTATATTATGCTATATATATATATATATATATATATATATATATATATATATATATATATATATATATATATATATATATAGTAAGTTGTGAAAATATATTTATGGCAATTAAGCTACACAGAGGCTCTCGCGTTTCATCCCCGGGGGGAATCTTCAGGCTGATCCCCCCGAGGATGAAACACAGGAGCCTTTGTGTAGCTTAATTGCCATAAATATATTTTCATAACTTACTACCTAGCTCTACTCACGTATCGAGCACTGCTGAAGTAAATACTGAAAATTGATACATAAAAAATTATACCTCCTTATAAAATTTAATGTGGATACATGAAATAGTAGTGTATATATATATATATATATATATATATATATATATATATATATATATAATCCGAAACAGTTTTTCATGGTAAACAACTGATGATCCCTTAAATAATGTAAAGACTAGCGTAAATTCTTTGAAGCAAACTAATATAGTCACTGTAAAAAGTAAATTGACTTACAAGTAATTTTCCACCGAACGACTTGGGACTAAAGTTTTTGTTTTCATTTTTTGTTTTGTTTTTCTATATAGTATTAAGGGTTGAGAAACTTCTGAGAATATATATATATATATAGTACACGTATTGTATTAGTTTCTGTAGATGTAAATTCGTTGAAACTCAAGTGTTTATATATACTAGAAAAATACTCGTCCAACGACGCGTAAAAGTAATTCTCCAAAGAGTTTTGCACCATTTTCATATCCCTTTACTAAGATTAAAATCCATATATAATGATACTAAACCTTATGCCTTGAATCCTTATTCCAATTACATTAGTTTGCTTCTTAAAGGGTCTTAAAAAGAAATTGAAATTAAAGAAATCTTACTTACTTTGTATCTAATAGCTACGGGGCTAATTACATGCTAATCTCAAATATAATGCCCCCTAAAATACTTTAAACTACTCAAAAGAAACTGAAATAGTTATTAATTAATATTTAGTACCTTTTGTTAAAATTTCACAAAATTCGGACCTATCTGAATTGTAACAAAGGACTACGACCCCTTCTTTTACCCCTTTTCATAAATCTAGATAAAAGGATATATAGCCAACATTACTCACCCTTACACCAAACAGATTCAAAATGTATAATGATCTGTTAATTAGTTTAGTAGTTTATTCTATACGTACAAATATATAAATATTTACAACTAACTGTATATATAGAAATGTATGCAGTTAAATTATAGTTGGTAATACGAATCTTATTTCACATAGGACTACTTATAAGAATTATCGTAGCAAATGGATTGAGGGGAGGAAGATCGTTGAATTTCCAGTAGATTCCGCAGACCTCACGCCAATGGGTTTCTTTTTATCAAAATATCTCAAAGATAAGGTTTGCGCTAGAAAAAACAGTGACAATTGATGAGTTGAAGCATAAAATTCGAATACAATGCCTTGCAATTCCAACTGAAATGCTTGGCTATGTTGTCGAATCCATTGTTGTACGTTATCAGCTTCGTTTGGAAAATGAAGAAAGACAGTTTGGACATTTGTGAACAAGCAAGAATACGAGAGAACATTAAATAATTATTAATGAAAATAAATACTCGTTTCTACAACAATATGTTTTCCTGAGTTTTATTCAAGTTTTAGGATTATATGCATACCAATCAACACCTACTTGAACATAAAATTCATTAATATTAGCAAGTCAAAGAGTTAGTTCATCTAAGTATATATATATATATATATATATAATTCTAAGCAAATAACGCGTCTAAACGAGAGTGAAACGTGACTTCACATTTCCGAAACAGATGACAACAGAAGCTGAAGAGAGGCGAATGCCTAAGTCCTTCTGTGCTTGAAATTGACGGTACGAATGTTGTATTAATTTTTCTGCACCAAAATATATATATATATATATATATTTCATGTATCCACATAAAATTTTATAAGGAGATATAATTTTTATGTATCAATTTTCAGTATTTACTTCAACAATTCTCGATATGTAAGTAGAGCTAGGTAGTAAGCCATACAAATATATTCATGGCATTTAAGCTACACAGAGGCTCCCGCGTTTCATGCCCGGGAGGAATCTTCAGGCTAAAATATATATGTATTAACATTCAATTAATTAATTACAATTGTTCCAACAGTTAGAACATCAAGTCTAGTATGGCGTACGATATATATATATATATATATATATATATATATATATATATATATATATATATAGAGAGAGAGAGAGAGAGAGAGAGAGAGAGAGAGAGAGAAGATAACCGTTTACAGATAAAATCTTTAGTTTAGAAATAATTTAATATTCTTTTATAAATATTATTTTATATAAAGATAGCGAGATGCAGGGGAAGAGACAGACGGTCTAGCACAGAGTTGCCCGGTGGAGAATAGTGTAAAAACCGGACAAGTGTAACAGTTTATACTTTACTGACAACACTGCGAGTTGAATATAACTGAAAATAGTCGCGAGTTCTCTTAAAAATGAAACCACACATGAACGTGTGTGAAGACGTAATCTCGAAAAACCTGCTTTTTGTTGTAATATCATTTCTACGTTAATAGTCGATTTGTCAATAGAACCATTGCGAGGTAAGTATTACTTAAACAAATAAAACTACAGATGAACGCGTTCGAAGTTTTAATTGGAAAAGACTATCCTGCAATTTGTGTGGCTTTCAATCAAACAGTAACGGTCGATTTTATATTGGCATCATCGTAGGTTTAGTATTACGCAAACAAAGAAAATAGCAAATGAACACGTTTGAGATATTATTTAAAAAAAGAAATTCTTGCACGAATAAAGTTCTAGCCTAGAATTACGAGCCTGACGCCCAAACTGACACAACCGCGCCAAATCACCACTTACACACACACACACACACACACACACACACACACACACACACATATATATATATATATATATATATATATATATATATATATATATATATATATATATATATACATAAATATATATTTCTCATCTCAAAGATACAGACAATAATAATAATAATAATAATAATAATAATAATAATAATAATAATAATAATAATAATAATAATAATAATAATAATAATAATAATAATAATAATAATAATAATAATATAAGGCGGCAACAAGACGATAGCGTGTTCCATGTAGTACTGTTTATTTATTTATATTTATATGTAGAAATAAATACCGGGCCTGACATATAGATAGGGCCTCTAATAAAAAAAACTCTATATTATTTTTATCAAAGTACTTACTTTCAAATGACAGCTGTCACCATTCGAGTCTAATATATATATATATATATATATATATATATATATATATATATATATATATATATATATGTGTGTGTGTGTGTGTGTGCGCGCACAAAAATTAATTTATAAATTATTTATTTTAAAAAATCTATATATACAAAAATTGATGACACGTCGAATTAAATAAAGTCAGCCGCATATTCTTTTAAAAAAAACGCTCAGTGTAGCGACAAATAATAAACGCACCGGTAATGATCGGTCTACTATCGCCAGTAAAAACAGTAATCATTGCGAGAAAATTATTACTTAAAGAAATAAAATAACAGATGAACGCGTTCGAAGTTTTAATTGGAAAAGACAACCCTTCGATTTGTGTGGATTTTATATTGGCATCAGCGTAAGTTTAGTATCAGGCAAACACAAAAAAATAGCAAATGAAAACGTTTGAGATATTATTTTTAAAAAAGAAATTCTTGCACGAGTAAAGTATTGGAAAAATAAAACAAGAAATGAACGCGTTCGAAATCTTTATCTGAAAAAAAATCCTTCAAGCTGTAAAACAACAAATATCTTTAACGAATAACGATCATTCGTTTTCATTTAATTATTTTTAATCTAATAAATAACAAACAAAAATAATTATTTAAATGTTTAAACTGTTTTTTAATGCATTCTTCACTGAGATATTCTTTGTGCAATTTTATTTTTGTGTAACGAAGAAAATCTATTTTTAAAAACTGAATTTCATTTCTTTACGTCACAATATATTTCGGTTATTTCATGGGCCTCACTGATAATTGCCCTTGGTGAACCTATATGAAATCGAAGGAAAATTTTAATTGTTCCTTTAGATTTAACCCTTATTGAAACTTAATTTAATTTTCTAATTGTTAATATATCGATTTCTATAACACACAAACAAATATTTTCTTTTATATAGAGAGAAGATAAGAGAGGGTGGTTTAGTTCGCTTGAATCATTGTGTGTCTTGTATCAAGTATTGTATTGAAGTATAATACAATGTGTGGTAAACAGTAAATATAAAACATACAAGTCTATATAATTAAAGAAGGGAATAATTATAATAATAATGATAATAATAATGATAATAATAATGCTGCTTATCGCCGTATTGCTGCTCGCTGAATGTTACTTTCACTGTCTTCACTCAGGATTGAACTTAGCACATCCAGATAACTTGTAACTTTCGAACCAACAGCTTAGACCTCACGGCCATGTGTCACTATGACTTTGCAGCCTAGAAAGATGAGGAAGTCAGATCGAACACTGAAATCCATAATGAAAACACCTCATCTCAAAGATACAGACAATGATGATGATGATGATGATGATGATGATGATGGTGGTGGTGACCACCACCATCATCATCATCATCATCATTGTCTGTATCGACCGATGTAACCAATGATGAGAACCTCCGATGAGAACAGTAGTCCGAATATACCAAATTCTACAAAATACAATATATATATATATATATATATATATATATATATATATATATATATATATATATATATGTGTGTGTGTGTGTGTGTGTGTGTGTGATTTTATGAAGGCTTACCAAAGCATTCCTTTCACCGATTATTTGCTTGTTGGCTTGGTGGAAGAAATAATGCACGAGCTACTTTTCTAAGACTTTTTCTAGGACTTTCTTTTTTTATCGTTGTTCTTCCTTGTTTTTTAATTTTAACTTTTATTTTTATTTTTATTTTTTTCCTCTTCTCTTCTTAAGTGACCTCAACTATTGCAACGCCACATTGTGTATTGTCGGCAGTTGAAACCAGTATTCTAGACATTTAATTTCCCTGATGATCTGCCAAGCAAGTAACTGCTTGGTAGTGAAACACGTGTAGGAAAAAACATTTAATTTGAATAAATAATATTTGTAAGAAAAAATATCTTTAATGGTGATCATTGGTGTCCTGAAAGGAATGCTTTGGTAAGCCTTCATAAAATCACATATAAATGCTCTGTACTCTGTAATCGAGTATCATCGAGCGTGTTTTTATTGGAACAATCCCGGTCTTCACTGAATGATCTATTTTATAAGTGAAAAATCTAAATCTATATATATATATATATATATATATATATATATATATATATATATATATATATATATATATATATATATATGTGCGTGTGTGTGTGGGTGGGTGGGTGTGTAATATTATATTATATTAAGGCATATATATGTGTGTGTGTATAAAAAGTGTTGATTATTTGTGGTTTGGAAAATAAAAGAAACTTAGCCATGCGATTCTCATACACGAAAAGTAAATTACTACATCAAAATCAATAGAATATTTACACTCAATATAACGGACAGGAAACAGCACATTGCATAAACCCATGCTCATTAATGTTATATATATATATATATATATATATATGAGAGAGGGAGAGAGAGAGAGACTAGAATAATACTCGTCCCATCACAGGTAAAATGAATTCGCTGAACAGAAAAAAAATGTGCACCTCATGTCTTGAATCCTCATTCTAATTTTGAACCAAATCCATTGCAAGATTTTAATTCTCGAAAATGTGTAGCATTTAAGACTTAAGCTTTAGAGGTCTTCAGAAAATAACTGAAATATAGGGAACCTTGTTTAATTCAACAAACTATAGCCCACATTAACCAACCTTGCGCCTAGCAGCTATGTTTTAAAAATGAATAATGATTACTCTATCAGTTTAGGAATAGATCCTTTATATACATATATATAAACTGTATACCTTACTTTATACATATATATATATATATATATATATATATATATATATATATATATATATATATATATATATGAAATTCAAATCTTATTGCTAAATTTAATCGGGGTCTCTATAGTAAATAGGTGTGGTGCCAAGTTCCGCTATATTTACCGCCTGTTTGCCAGCGAGCGTTCGATTTCAGTTGATCTATTGCTATTGATTCAGGAACGAACAAAATGATGAAGTCAACCATATCATTGACGTGACAATGTGTGTTTATTTTGCGTGTACGTGTGTGAACTCAATAGCGATGAATAGGACGCTAAAGTCAGCTTGCTGCCTACAAGCATGGTATTTTATTCGAAGCGTTTTTCATAGCACAGCAAGTGAGCTAAATTCTGCTATTTATCGTGGACAGAAAGCCTACGTGACATGGGGATACCCTCTAACAGGAAAATAAACTCCAACGTGTATTTACTCAGTTTTGCTTCAGGCTAACGAAAATATAGTTCCCAATCAGAGATAGCTTCACATGAGGAAATAGATTATATGCTACTCGTAATAAAAGACAATAGAGGGAATAAAGTATCTGTTTTTATAGTATTGATTTGCTTAGGTCTTTTCTATTAAACGACATATCAACCCTTTTGTTTACCTTCGCCAAGAAAGTTATGCTTTCGAGACGGTTTGTAACTATGTTTGTTTGTTTGTGTACAGCCAAGCGTCCACATCGCTTGACCAATCGTCACCAAACTTATTTAAATTATTGATTACACTCAAACTTAGAACTAACAACATTTCGGGATAGCTAGATAGAAGGTCACGATCAAAGTCACGGAGATGATGAAAGTAACCTTTTTGGCAATAATAAACCCTTTTTTACGCGATAATTGTTTTTCGAACCCATCAAATGACCCCTTCGTCTTATTGGCATAAAACAGAAATAGTCTTTTTGACACGTTGAGGGTAGTCGGCTCAATTAGGTAGTGGTGTCTCTCTGTAATAGTGGCAGTAGCATTTGTCGTAGTGATATTGTTCTCTTTCTTCTTTCTCCTTGTGGCTGTAATAATTGAAGCAATTAAAAAAGAACAACCCTCAACAATTCCGTTATTTGTTCTAGATTACATATTATTTTCTTGATGCTTTACTAAGTTTTTTTCACAGCAAGTTTATCTATATAATTACATCTTCCCGGCCAACACATATGGGAGTTGTAGAAGAGGCTCGAAAAAGACGTCCGTTCACGTTGACGTCAGACACACAAGAGAGAGGATATATTTCGTTTCTTTTCCGCATTCTTTCATCCCATGACGTAACTTTCTGCACACATCAGCTTAACGTCTAACTTAACCTCAAATGGAAAATTTCTTTTGTTTTTCTTGATTTAACCTAACGTGAAGAATTACGTTTTTAACAGACCTATGACTTAATGCCGCTACCTATATGCAGTATTTACATTGTTGTTTTACGGTAAAAAAATAAAATTAATTCCATTCATTGAATATAAATTTCAAAACTTTAAAACAACTCCATAATAACCAGTTTCATTTCGGATATCTTATATATATAAAACGCAATGTATGCGTGAATGTGTGTGACTTTTGTGTGTCCCCTATAGAAAGAAAGGTTAGAGAATCTATACAAAATCTAAAAGAGTATTTTTATGTCAAATTTACTGGAGAAAACAATGAAAATGTTCCCAATATTTTAAGTGTACTTTTCTGAGCGCTACGGTGGTATTACCCCCTTAAAACTTCAAATATTGATATATTTTACATAAATAAATAAAATTTTATTTGAATTTATAAAATTTAAAAGTAAATTTTACATAAGAATACGCTTTTAGATTTTATTCTTTTATATACGAATATTCTTCTAGATTATTATTATAAAATTAAAATTATATGTATAAAATTGTCTAGTGGAAACAATGGAAGCGGTCCCGAATCTCAACGTTACTTTCTATGTGCCGAATATCTATGTGCCTTCATCTCTAAGTGACCCATGCGGACACAGCCTCCTTAAAACTTCAGTTTACTGACATTTAAAGACACTAATTCAGGAAGTTTTCCAAAATGTCAGCTTCTTCCGACTATATTGGGAGGCGAAGCGGGATGGAGGAGAGGGAAGTAAAAACAAAAACAGTAATACGGTATTATTAGTGAAAAAGTACATAGTAATGATTCCCATTCAATCCCGAGCAACGTCGGGTCTTCCTGATAGTTGTTTGATAAAATTAATTTTTGGATGTTATTGAAAAAAAATAATAGAATGTTCTCACTTGTATAATGATTGGATTCACAGGCTTCAAATTATGAAACGTTTTTTTCTTTAATATATCTCACCTATTTCCCACCTCGAACCAATTCTCGTCTCATTAGCCCTTCATTGTCAGCTGTTGTATCGTGTCCAGTAGTGATCAAACAGATGAACAGATAGAAAGACGCGTAGACCCACATTATTCTTATTAATGTAAATAAATGTAAATTGAGAAAAGTATCTCTAATTCGTTTCTCAATTTACATTTACACACAATCAACATGTAGAATTGAATATCTTACACACTTCTAAATAATTCTAATAAGTTGAACACTGAATATTATTGTTTTATACTGAGTGTTATGGTAGTTTACCTTAGCACGCATTTAGTCTCCCCGTTATAAATAGCAGGAGGTACTGTTTTTAGGACAAGTTAATATTCCAGTAGAGTCACGTAACAAACACTACTTGCGGACATGTATATATATACCAGTAAGGATCCGTTCTCGACAATCAGCCCGACAGAAACTGGCTCATTTCTGTGGTCTTTTACCTGTCTTTTATTAGTCCTGGGTAGTTCTAGGGGCTCAACCCTCCCAGGCATTGCTTCTCTCCTTTGGAAAGGAGTTAGTTTATCACTAACTGACTGAGGCGCCACCACTGAGGAATATCGACGGAGCTACACATGAAATGTCTAAGAGGTCAGAGTGCCCCAATTCTTGGGCGCTGGCTTATTCTCTCCTACCTTCTTGTCGTGTATCACATCTTCCTGCGATGGAAAGGAAGTGGATGCCAAGTTAATATTCCAGCAGACAGCTCTGACAGTCGGACCGAACAATCTCTATGGTAACTCGATCATTTGCATATGTATTGTATTACCGTTCTTCGTTGGTATATTTGTTTTACTCAGTTTCACTCTTGCGTCGTTATTTCTGGTCGCGAACAATTCTACGACACTAAACTAATATTTTATATCGTGGTATAATGTACTTTTAGCGTTATAGATCTATATAACCAAATAAAATTATGTGGTATAACAATTTTAACAGAATAAGGAATAAAAACCAAAAAGAGAACGATATTCTGACATAGAAACAGGAAACACACAGATCTGCAGTGAGGGGAAAGTGACACCATCTTCATCGCGTTTATTTTTTTGATAGAGAAAGCTGCAGAGTATTTTATTCATTACTTATTTGTTTATTGGGTGCTGTCATAGATGGCGCGCCTGATTTCCGTGACTTCGCGTCGGTAACGATCGGGCAGGTCGCGGAAGCGCCCGAGAGTTGCCGAGACGAAAACGCCAAGCGTTAATGGAAGACTTACAAGCGGTAATAGAAGACGAATAAATTCAAAGAAAAAATACATAGATAAAAAGATAAAAACAGAACAAACTGTAGGATGGGGGTCAAATGAACCATTTTCAATGAAATGTGTAGAAAGAAAAAAATTGGGAGAGGATTTTTTTTAACATAAAACAAAGAAATAAAGAAAAATGGGTTAGGTTTAGAGTTAGGGGTTAGGGTTAGGGTTATGGTTAGGGTTTATGGGTTAGGTTTAGGGTTAGGGTTTAGAGTTAGGGTTTAGGGTTAGGGTTACCGTTAGGGTTAGGGCTCTCGTTCTTAGCGATGGCCAAGCCCGGCATTCAAACTGCCAAGCTCTAACTGGAAGACTGGCAGAAGCTAATATAAGACAGATAATTTTTTTTTAAATACATAGATTAAAATCATTTTCTTTTTGTGTGAAAATAATGGGGGGGGGTGGGGGGGAGTAAAATTCTGTCAATGTTTTTCATAAGATATAAGAAAGAAAAAAATATTATTCCGTCAGCGCTCGGGCACTTCTGCGACATGCCCGATCGCTGTCAACGCGAAGTCACGGAAAGCAGGCGCGTCCTCCATAACAGTACCGTTTATTGTAATGTTAATTATTATAAGTATTAGTATTATAACCATCATCACCATCATCATGATCACTACTACTACTACTACTACTACTACTACTACTATTACCACGATCAATAATCTGCTCCCTCTTGTCGCATATTTTTGCTAGTATATATGACGAAGAAACAAATGCTACACTGCCTCCCTCACAGAGAAGGTAATGCCTGGCATGATGGTATCATGACCACAGAACAGATACTACACTACTACCACTAAAAGGGGGAGATAATGCCTGAAAGGATGGTACCATGACAACAGAACAGATACTACACTATCCCATAAACAAGAAGAGGTAACGCCTGGGAGAATGGTATCATGACAGCTAAACATATCATACTACACCTCCCCCGAATTGAGCATTGAAAGATAGTACATTAGTCTGAAATAGTATGGTAAACTGAATTGAGCATTCAAAGATAGTAACAGTATAGTTCCGGCTTCAGATATCGAAGTAATAGTATAGTTTCGGCTTCAGGCAGACAGATACTAAATATCCACTAGTAATAGATACTGGAGGTAATAACCTTGCTTGGTTGTTTGAACACTAAACGGGCGAATGAGACGAGAAGTGATGGAAGGAGGGAATAGGGGAGGCATGTATTAAACACAAAAGTCTCATCATCTAAACGTCAGATGATGAGACTTTTGTGTTTAATACATCTCGTCTCCTATTCCCCTTCTCTCACCACTTCTCGTCACAGTCACCAGTATTCTTAGCTAACACGTTCAGTGTGCAAACAATCATCCAGGCAATGTTATTAGTTTTAGTTTGAATTCTAAAGTTTATAAGTCCAATCGCTGTACAACCAGAACGTTTTCATTTTATTATCAATCGCACCGAAAAATCGAGACCATTAGCAACAAATGACAAAGACTTTGTTAATAATTTGTTCCATAAACTACCAATCAAAATGTACTTTAAAATAATCTATTTATTTATCTTCACAACGGGTTATAAATTAATGGGCAATGTACCAACGTTGACCCAACGGGTCAGAGGTAGTTTAATTAATATTTAAAAATCGAATTAGTTTTTTAATCTTAAAGAAAGAACTCATGATGCTGCGTTATGTTCCTTTAGATGAGGAATCTGTGCTATGCAGTTGATCCTTATAAGGGGTAGTGACTTGAAGATAAGTGAAAACGTGCAGCTTGAGTAGTTTAAAGTATTTTTAGGTGTAGCCATCACGAGTGTTTTAGTATAGTTAGGGTTAGGGTTAGTAGACATAGTAAAGCAGGAAGTTATGGTTAGGGTTAGTAGACAAAATAAAGCAAAAAGTTAGGGTTAGGGTTAGTAGACATAGGAAAGCAGAAAGATAGGGTAAGGGTAAGGGTTAGTAGACATAGGAAAGCAGGAAGTTAGGGTATGGGTTAGTAGACATAGGAAAGGAGGAAGTTAGGGTAAGGGTTAGAAGACATACGAAAGCAAGAAGTAAGGTAAAGGGTTAGTAGACATAGGAAAGCAGAACGTTAGGGTTAGGGTTATTGTTAGTAGACATAGGAAAGCAGGAAGTTAGGGTAAGGGTTAGGGTTAGTAGACATAGGAAAGCAGAAAGTTAGGGTTAGGGTTAGGGTTAGTAGACATAGGAAAGCAGCAATTTAGGGTTAGTAGATATAAGAAAGCAGCAAGTTAGGGTTAGGATTAGGGTTAGTAGACATAGGAATGCAGCAAGTTAGGGTTTAGTGTATAAGACCTAGGTAAGCAGGAAGTTAGGGTTAGGGTTAGGGTTAGGGTTAGTAGACATAGGAAAGCAGGAAGTGCCCATCACCTCGCTAGGTTCATTTGCGATCGGCATTGTTTCATATGAGAATATTTTGCCGTGGCTAACGAGCTTGTTTTACTTGTGTATTTGACTTTAATGCTGTCATATTTCCCTGTATTTGCCAGGATTATAGATAGGTTTTACTTTAAAGGTTTGGTGCCAGACGACTTGCTCTATTTACAAAAGAAAAGAAATGAATTAAGAAAAAAAATATCAGTGAGTGCAATCGTCCTCATAAATCGATGACACTACGGGTCAATAAACACAGGGTCATGAAAAGAGAACAGCTGAAGCAAAGGAATAAAATTCAAAGACCGTAAAACGAAAGAAAGTTACTTCTCTTTCTCTCTCTCTCTCTCTCTCTCTCCATATATATATATATATATATATATATCATCTCCCCCTCTTACTCCCTTTCTTTGCTTTTTTACTTTGTTCGTCGTTACATTTCTTTCTTCCATTCTCATTTATTTATTTTTCCATTTCTTTCTTTTTTTTTTAGATTACTTATTTCGTTTTCTTTCTCTATCTCTTTTTCTTTTCTTTTGTTTATCTTTTTATCTCTATTCCTCTCTTCCTTTCTTGTATTTCATTCTCTATTCTTCTTCTTTCTTTCATGTGTTTTCTTTTAGTCCATCTTTCTTCTTTTCTTATTTTCTTTCTTATTTTTTCCATTTCTAACTTCCGGTTTCAGCCAGCGCATGTGCATACACTAGATTTCCTAGCGGCCATTTTTACTTTTTCATTTTACCGGATAATTCTCGTGATGATATCACGTGATACAAATGAGAAAATATTTAAAAGAATAAATACCGTGTTTATTTAATCTCTCTCTCTCTCTCTCTCTTTCTCTCTCCTTTCCCCCCCTTCCCTTTCTTTTCTTTCTTTCTTTCTCTCAACTTCCTTTATTTAAAAGCTAATCTTTATTCTACGAGGCTTAACATTTTTCGTGCGAAAATACACGGAATTTCAATTATATCCCTTAGTAAAAAGAATCTGAAATTTATGACTGCGTGATGGAGAACAAGGAAAAATGTTCGCTGCGAATGATAATTAAAGCAACTCACATGGATATCTTGTTCCCATTAATAGGAGATTTTTAAAAAAATACAAAGGAAAATGCGTGCAGCATTGTCAGGCGTAAAACGACTTTAAGAGAGAATTGTTTTTTTAATGGATTGAAACCGCCTCGTATTCACATTGAATGCGAGATTGAAGAGATCTACCGTATTTAAAATCTAACAAAATATTATTTCCTAGCAGTTACTAATGGAGAAGCGTATAAGGTTTGGAAGAGAAAAAATGGCACTGTCTACATTATTAAGATTCGTCACTCAGACTTATATATATATATATATATATATATATATATATATATATATATATATATATATATATATATATATGATTATTTTTATTTATACAGACATGTACAAAAAGCCGCTACACTTGCATGTTGATGTTATCGATCAACACTGGTTATTAGAAACTAAGATCTCATCAGGAGGACAAAAGTTTCATCTTTCACTCACATGTTCATATTGGGAAAGAATGAAAAGAAAGGAAAAATAAAAAGCCAAATTCAAAACCGGGAGGTAACATGGTCCAATTAAAAACAATTGAAAAAACCGTTTACAAAACTATGTTAAAGAGTTAAAAGATTGAAAGATTAGTCTATTTATAGCATTAGGTTTGGAAGAGAAAAATGGCACTGTTTGCATTATTAAGATTCGTCACTCAAACTTTATATATATAGTCTAAAGAAGCTTTGAGTCATTTTAAACAACGAATAAAATGCAGTTTACATTCTCAGGGATACTAACTAAATTCAAGATATCACAGACTTAGCACTTAGATAAGCTGACTTACTGCTGGACAATTCACAAATAAAAACAAAAGATTCAAGTATCTAACAGTGAAAAAGAAAAACAAAGAACAAAAAAACAAAAAACAACAGGGGACCTTAACTTAAGCATGAAATATTAAAGGGGATCATCAGCTGTTTACCATGTAACTGTTTCAAAAATTAAAAACCAGGACAGTTATAATATTCATGGCTATCCAGTGGTACTGATTAAATGGCCACTTCCCCAATAATCAAATGTAGAAATAATTCAGCTTTAATTTCACTAATATATACATATAAAAATAAAATAATAATAATAATAATGATAATAATAATACATTACCCTTAAGACTACAGTGTGATATGGTAATTTGCATATCAAATAATATTATAACAATAATAATAATAATAATAATAATAATAATAATAATAATAATAATAATAATAATATCTAAACACTACGACCAAGAACCACTCTGTGATATGGTAGCTTGCAATAAAATTATATAGGAATAAAAGTTGCATTAAAAAAAAAGCTTAAGTACCTTTGGTACTAGATAGGCAAGTAGATAAGGGGAAGGAAATCTAGCCATACAGATCTAAATACCCAATATATAGTCGAAAGATTTGAGTCATTTTAAACAAAGAAAGAAAATGCAGTTTAAATTCTCAGGGATACTAACTAAATCCAAGATATCGCAGGCTTAGCACTTGCATAAGCTGGCTTACCGCTGGAATATATATATATATATATATATATATATATATATATATATATATATATATATATATATATATATATATATATATATATATATATATATGAAGCAATCCAACAAAAGATATAAGCGTCAACTAATAACTTATAATTAGTGAAACATCCGGATAAAAAACTGAAGCTCAATATACTGGATAGAGCATTAATATTATAATATAAAATGAAGTAATAAAATAAGGTGTCAATCAAATTTTATTAGAATTCAAAGTTCATGCAAAGCATCCTTAAGTCCTTAGCTCATGAGTTTTCAAAGATAATTCTTCTCTTCAGAGGACCATTACCGCAGTTATACTACTACAGGTAATAAAATTACGCTTTGAAAATATATAAAATTATATACACAAATACATAAAAATACATAACATCAAACATATCAATCCAAAAACATACTTTTGTTGAATCCATACAGTCCATCCAGGTCATACAAGTTGAGAAGCATAATCAGGAAGGACATTACTCCAAGATACAAACAGCAGTCCAAATACGTGAAATTGAAGGGGCCGGCAAAGTTATCCAGTCGCGAAATGTGTCCATATTCAATGTTAATGATAAATAAATCAATCAAAATAATACAAAAAGTCCAATCAAAGTTCCGAAATCCCGACTTGTGCAACCCATGTCAAATCCAAGTTCGTTGTTTAATTAGAAAACCCGTTAAATCCGAATTGAGCAAAATAAGACTGAATCCCATCACATCTAGCCAGAAGAGCGAAAAATATTAAGGACTTAAGGATGCTTTGCATGAACTTTGAATTCTAATAAAATTTGATTGACACCTTATTTTATTACTTCATTTTATATTATATTATAATATATATATATATATATATATATATATATATATATATACATATATAAATCAGGAAAAACATATAGTGATAGAAAAATAGTTTATTCAGAATAAAAAGTATTTACATGAGAAATTGCTTCATAACGTTGTTGTCTGATCTCCCCTCTGCCATAGTATTCAATTCAACCCTCCCCGCTCTTAATCACAGCCTCCACACGAGACCGACACCTCCTACAAGCGTTGATAACTTGCTCCCTGGGAAAGTTGGCCACGGCATTGATGATGACAGTCCTCAGGTAGTCGACAATATTGTGTGTATGTTTGTTAGACTGTGTCTCAAGTTACCCCCTATAGGTAATAGTCACAAGGATTCAAGTGTAGACTGCTAGGGGTCCATAACTTCTTTGACCAAAACATGTCTAGATTCTCGTCACACCAAGCCTAGACTAAATTGGACGTATGTTGGAAGATCTATGGCTTCGCTGCAGCTACCTGAACAATCCATGGCTTCACAATATTTTTTTGACTCTTGACACAGAAATGTTGAAGCATGACATCTCCTTCACTGGAGGTCACCTTAAGAACATGTGAGTCCGGCAGGATACTTGGTTTTGCCGATTACAGGAACATAATATGGGTCCTTACAAATCCCTATGTCATTCTGACGATTGATTGTTGCATCAATACAGAAGATCTTCTCATCAGAAAAGAAGCGAATCCGTCCAGCAATTCTGTGCTTTGCTTCAAAGAAAATTATTAGCAGCTTACATCTCTCAATTCTCTTAATCGCCATGGGATCTGAGAACACCTGCTTCAACTTAAAAAAATAATAGGAATAACAAAAAATAAATTTAATGCAAAGTTTAAGTTAGTTCGGATTTTAGCGCACCGCACTGTATATATATATATATAAAATGTAAAATGTAATCGCCAAGCTTCGAGGCTTGAATAAGGCCGAGGGGTCGAAATAAATTATTGCACCGGTGATTACGGTGTTACTTTGCTTTATTTTATTCTTGCTCTGTTTATTATATTGAGCTCTGACACACAGATTTCCTTCTGGAATTTATTTCACTCTTAATATATATATATATATATATATATATATATATATATATATATATATATATATATATATATATATATATATATGTTTGCGTCCGGGACAATAGCTAGTCTTACAGAGACTACGGACTTGGGTGGAATCATCGTCGCTGGATCTTTACACGGATTCTTTTGTGTTAACCAATACATTTGAACCCCATACTACTAGGATTTCCGTTTTTGTGACACTCCTATACACTGGAAAATACCTGTTTGAACATTAAAACTTTTTCAAATTTCGAATATTGACTGCCTCCATCTGTCAACTTATCAATCATAAACTTCCTCTGATGATAGATTTTAATCTTTGAAAAGCCTGGCTTAAGGAATGAAAGAGAAGAAAAATAAATATTGTTATTCACTAAACGTCCTTGTTTTGAACAACCGAAGATTATGATTTGCTTCCCTTTGCAGGTCTAATTATTTTCATTGATTTATCATATATATATATATATATATATATATATATATATATATATACAGTGCAGTGCGCTAAATTTTTAACTAAACTTAAACTTTGCATAAAATTAAAACTAAATATATATATATATATATCCTGTACAACGAAAATATATATATATATATATATATATATATATATATATATATATATAAACATATACACATACCTAACTTCATACATATATATATATATATATATATATATATATATATATATATATATATATATATACACACACACTAAATGTTAAATTTTATAACATGAATAATGCGTCCATGTTGTGTTGCCTAGGATATACGTTGTTTGTACAATATATATATATATATATATATATATATATATATATATATATATATATATATATATAAATTTAAGACATTTCTTTAGAACAAAAATCATGTAATGGATGCTAATAAAATTTGAATGAGGATTTCAGACATAAGGTTCAGTATCATTATATCTTCTTTTTAATCTTGGAAACAGGACATAAAAGTAGTACAAGAATCTTCTGTTCGGAGTATCGATCTTACCCGACCTGTGACGGGTATTATTCTTGAAACATAGGCTTTCTCCACAAACTTGTTAGCTATACAATATCTAGAAATGTCGTCTAAAGCATCAAATCTTTTCGCTCTAATAGGTCTATAACAGTAGTTATTGACAAGCAAAAGTCCGAAGTACCGCAGCACAATTTCTTGTCTTAAACGAATACAAAATTGACTTCGCAATCTTGTGGAGGTGATTTCTTTTATTTCCTACACCCCCTTTCACACAAAAGATAGCATCTTTCTTCTGTATCAGTATGTTCACGGTACGTGCTCGACTGATCTCCAATCTCTGATCATCCCTGCAAACCATTCATAACAAAAACGCGTCCAGCTACAAACACAGCAAATAACTTTTCCTTCTCGTTATCCGGACCAAAATGCAAGCTGAACTTTCATGAACAAAGTTTATTTTCTAGAACATCTCGTGTGTGGAACAAGATACAAAAAGTCTTTTCTCCAGCCGACAACATCATGGCTGTCTTCAAGTCAAATATGAGCAAATACTTGTCGAGCCGTCCTTTTAGAAAATCAAGTCGTCTTAAGTAATGTTCTTCCCATTCCATCCACTTTTTCGAATCCTCTCGTGACAGCGATCATCGTCCAACAAACTATCTTTTTAAACATTATCTTCAAGTGCACTCCGAACACTTTTACCCACAATGTTGACTTAAAAGACAGCACCTTCCTAAAGACCGAATACTCTCTCCCACGTCGCAAGTGCATCAAAAGCGCTATAATACTTCTCTCGTCTCCATCTAAGATAAACCCCAGGCTCGAATCTTATTCCTTAAGTAAACATCTAGCAAAAACTGCAGTAAAACACTGAAATATATATTGCGCCACTTTTCTTTTTACTAAACTTCATCCATAGTTTTTCTATTTCTTTTCCTTCTTCTTCTTTTTTTCTTCTCCCCCCGTTTTTCCAATTTTAACGTCTCTCCGCACGCGTTTTATTATTCTTTCTGTTTTTAAATAGTTAAACACGTGCCAATGACGTCTCTTTGTGCGTTCTTCTTTTACCTATGTTTTACCGTTATCGAATAAATGCAAAATGTTCACTTTATCTGAAGACGCTCCTTGAGCTGAGCGAAACAGGTAAACTCTCTCGTCCCTTGATGTTTTTTTTTACTGTATTTAATTTTTTTTTGCTTCTCTTTTTTTCACATCTATTTGTTCATAGCATTTCATTTTTATAATATATCGTGCATTTTATCCTCATATACCTATATATATATATATATATGAGTGTGTGTGCGTGTGTGTGTTAAAAAAGAAAATCTTGCTATCTCTTTCTCTCTCTCTCTCTTACTATATATATATATATATATATATATATATATATATATATGTATATGTTTTTGTTTCATTTAACTTCAGTCGAAGTTCTCATAAATCAAGAGGGTACTTTCTTGATCTCCGTATGAAATACATAAATATTCGAATGTTCTATTACATTTCTGCTGTGAAACGTCGAGTAAGAAGTGAGAAAAGTAATTTTGCTCGCCCTAATTGACCAGTTAATCATGTGATAGTATATACTTCGTTTGGTCTCTTGGTCCAACCGGATTCCGGGATAAAAAAATATTTAGTCTGGTGGAGTATCCGGTTAAGTGCTGTTACATGAGGTAACATTACTTGAAGAAGGTGCACCATTCCTTATATGAGCCAGTATCTTATTTGGGCTTTGAATACTATATAATTTTTAATATTTGGTCAGGGTTTACTTGTAGTGTGAAGTATCCTCATATTAGATTATCCTGATAAACCATTGTATAGAGATACCGAAGACACTCGAGAATAGTGTCTAGTAGGTAATTCAAACTCTCCATATATATATATATATATATATATATATATATATATATATATATATATATCATAACATTTAAAATAGAAGCCTTTATCAATGCAAGATCTTTTTTTACTTTAATCTTATTAATTTGGGAATAATATTCCATCATCAGAGTTGACCAGTATTGTGTCAGTTTTTTTCATCAAAAATAAAAGAATAAAATAAACAAACTTTTTTCTTTTTGTATTTTTGATAAAATGTCCTTGGTATGGGTGTCTCCGCGGCGATGTCATTGGCGGTTTTGAATTCAAATTCTGGTGTTAGAACGAAGAAAGCATTGACATGCTTGAAGTTTAAGAAGATGGGTCGTTCATTTCAAAGCATTAGTGAGTCAGTATTATGAAATTGAAAATAGAAGCCTTTATCAGTGCAAGATTAATTTATTATTTTTAACTTTAATCTTATTAATTTCGGAATAATATTCCATCATCAGAGTTGACCAGTATTGCGTCATTTTTCTTCATGAAAAAAAATAAAAATAAAATAAAACAAACTTTTTTCTTTTTGGTTTCTGATAAAAATGTCCTTATATATCTGTGTGTGTGTTAAATAATGTTGTGAAGTTGTTCCACAGTAAATAATAAATAAAGGAAGTCAAGTCGAGGGTTGGTTTAACAAGTGTATTAACAAAGTAAGAAAAGTGACTAGCTCTTGGCTAGACAGTTACAAGACTGTTGCTTTGTCTTCTGGTGTCTCGCACTATTTATAGTGACAACCGGTGTTGTTTCTCCTGTGTAAGAACGGACGGTGTAACAAATAACAAGCGATGTGTTCAATCTGATTTGTTGCATAGTTTTTTTCTTCTAAAAAGCCAATAGTTCCTTCTTTCTTTAATTGCTTCTTTCCTTTTTCATTTGGTTTTCCTTTCCTTTAACTAAACACCTAATTTCCTTCTATTTTATATATTTCTTGTTGTTTCTTCTTTCTTTCCTTACACTCTGTTATTCTCTTTCCACTCTTTATTGATGGTGGCTCGCTCTGATTGATATCAGGCAAAAAGTCAAAAACTCCACTTTTCGCCTTTCATTTGACGCTGTCAACGTTCCCAATTTTGTTTGCGAAAAAAAGTGTTTTTAAATAAATACCAAGATACGATAAGAAAATTGAAAAAAAAAACTAGCAGAATTAGGGTAATTACACCGCCCCCAGTCGCCGGAAATAAATTTTAAAAAGGGGAAGATATCTTGTGAATAAAAAAAAACTGCTAATAAGCTTAAGTGATTGCGACTTAAATTACGACGTTGCCAGGCGTAAAAGGGAAGACAATTTTGAAAGACTGTTCCAAATTAATACTTTCAGTAGTAGCCGATCGATAACCGATTCCTACATTTGTAAGACCCCAACACAGTGCACGCTTTTAGTATGTTCATTTTCTAAACATAAACATCGTAGTCGCTATATTGAAATCAATAATATATAGATCGACCACTACTTTGATTATTCTATATATAGTTCAGCCGAATTATGCTCACATATTTCATCATTTCAGAAATAAGAGGCTAACGAACTCACTATATATATATATATATATATATATATAGAGAGAGAGAGAGAGAGAGAGAGAGAGAGAGAGAAAGAAAGAGAGACCGTAGAAGGTAGTGCGGTTACAACGAGAAAAAGTGTATATGTAAAAAAGTGGGGCTACCAATATTTATAAGTTTGTTTTTTTTTATTTTATTGTTTATTATTTTATTATTTTATTACGCGTTTCGAGCATCTTGGCTCTCTTCGAAGATTATTTTCGTTTGAAAAAAATGGGTTTGTTTTTAACAGTTTGGCGTTACTGCGCATACGTGTATGAGTGTGTGTATTCATATCCTTTACTTCTCTGGGTCAAAGCTGTGTCTTTTTTAAGTATGTGTGTGTGTTTCTGACCTTTATCTCTGTGGGTTATCTTTGGATGCGTTGTTTGAGTTCATTTTAGTAAATTTCTTCGATACAGTGTAGGCGTGCCCTTGAAATGTATGAAGTTTGTCTATTGTTTAATATCCTCGTCTTCCATATGCATGTGTGTGTATGTATATGTGTGTGTATGTATATGTGTGTGTGTGGAGTGTATGTGTATTTATGTAATTTTCAGTGTAGAGGATGTTAATTCTTGCCGATCTGAGGGCTCGAACTTAGTTTCAAGTTACCTCTGACTCACAGTAATGAAATTAAAGTTGAGCCCTGTTTGGGGAAGTTAAAAAATAGACGTATGACGCATATTCCGACAACGTTCGTTGAATACTCTAGTCAGTGTTTCTATGTGTGCCTCCTTTCTCATAAATAGAACTTAAATATCTTTCTTGACGTGGAAATGTCTCGTGGCCGTATGGTTATGACGCTTACTTGCTTGCGGAGTCTATGTTGATTCTGTAGCAGGGGTTCGAACCTTGCGACCGTCTGAGATTAACATTCCCTACGCTGATGAGAGCGAACGGTTGAAACACTGGCATAAGTAGGTTAAATAATTAAATATCATTTACTTGATATATATATATATATATATATATATATATATATATATATATATATATATATATATATATATATATATATATATATATATATATATTTCAAAATAACACCATACACTATGCCAAACCTGCAATCGTCAGTATACGGGAGACAAGATTTTATTGATCATATTCAAAACAAAAACTCGGTACATTTTTAAAGACCGTTTCGTTCACAGAAAACCACCCAATCCCGTATCTTTCATTTATGGACTCCTTAGAAACCAACAAATTATTTTTCAGAAAACATACATAGTAAGGCAGCCAACGAAAAACACAAAAATCAAAGAACTCCTATTGATTACATTTTTACTGAAGACAGACATGGAAAACTCAGAAAAGGCAGCCATCTTATATCATCATAAGAAACATTTTTTCCAAAGAACCGATGCTCTTAGAAGAGCTCTTGGGTAAAAAATGTTCCTGTTAAAGAAATACTATTGGAAAAGGATACAAAGTAAAGATGTCCTTCAAAGAGAAGTTATTTAAAAAAAAAGATGCACGTGTTAAAGAAATGCAATGAAAAAAGATACGAGAAAAGGTGTTCTTCAAGAAGTAAACTCTTGGGAAAGATATTCCTGGCAGAAATATACTCTGTAAACCGAATACTCTTGTAAAAGATGTGTGAAAAGGATAATCGTGTGAGAAGATGCTTTGTAAATAATTCTCTTGTATAAAAAGAGCGTTTGTAAAACAGATGCCTCCAATAAAAGATGCAGCTTTGTCGAACAGAGCTTCCGTAAAAAAAGATGATCTTGTAAAATTGCCCTTTTTAAAAGACGATCTGTTTTTTTTACAGATTGCTTAACCCAGAAAAATGCTGTTGCAATAAATATTATTTGCTATGAGGATATCTTGTAGAACATTCTAGTTCTGATTCTTTTAAAGTCGGTTCTCTCTATTGCTCCAAACGCTTTTTCATACCTGAGGCTATTCTATTCTCTATCTCTACAAATCTACAATCAGACCATGTATGGAGTACTGTTGTCATATTTGGGCTGGTGAACCCCTGTCCCATTTGAGGATTCTTGATAAGGTGCAGAAACATGTCTGTTATTTGATTTTCCCCACCCTTTCTTCTTCTCTGCACCCTCTCTCTCACAGACACGATGTTACTAGTCTCAGTCTTTTCTATAAATACTATTATGGCATCTGTTCTTCATAATAATTTCATATATTCCCTGCTTCTTTTGTTCCAGCTCGTTTGATTCGTTAGTTTAGTGGTTTCCATCAATTCTCTGTGTCGATATCTCATTGTAATACAGCTTCCTATTCTAGTATTTTTTTTCTAAAAACTGCATGCTTGTGGAACTCTCTTCCTGCTGACTGTTTTCCTCTTACCTATCGCTTTGGTCTTCTAAAGACTAAGGCCAATAGGCATCTCCTGTCTTTGTGATAATCATCTTTCGTTCTTGTTAGCTCCTTACATCAAGTGGCTTCATGCCTTGTCTGGAGCGATTCCCATAAAAG
>OY744529.1:35263884-35336384 GCA_963556195.1 Sepiola atlantica | reverse complement strand
ACTAAAACTCAGTCTACGCATATCTATCTATTTGTGTCCTGACACTTCTATATATTTATATATCTCGATTTATTTATATTGATCCCCGCAATTCTGATTCCCCGCTGAAAGGATATCTACCCCGACTCCGCTGCCGACTTCACCATATCCACCTCACTGAACAATTTGTCCCGACTTCTCATAGAGGCTTATTTTCTTTCTATTTTGGACACGTCTCCAACGATGCATCTCAAAATCGCTTTGATCGTGAAAGCCACGCTGTCATCAAAGACGGCGTCAATGACAGGAAAACCGTCCCCACCCGAAAAAGATCAACTTGTGAATGTCTCCACAACTACCACCAGTGGAACCGCTGTCGTCGCACATTCTCCCCAACCTAATAATTATCCCTGGTTACTTAAAAGCAATCGACTTTCTCAACCCTCTCTTCTTTTTAAATACCCCACTCACCGCAAGCTTTTAAAAGAGGAGACCCCTACACTTTGGATTGGAAAACAACTTTGTAAAACGGGAGGAGTACGTGTGTTACAAAAGGGACTGGTAACGGAAAAACTTGCGGTGTTGCTATCTTGATTTATCATTCTAGCAGACATAAAAATAGACTGCAGAACTTTATAGCTCTTGTAGTGAAAAGTGGCGAAGATTTTTTTTCTTTTTAACATAGTTCACCCCAAACAAGGCAGGCCGCCACTGTAGAAAAATGGACTGTAGAAAAAGGGTGAGAGTTTTTTTGTTTTTTTTTATTATTCAACCTAAATTGGGAGCTGTGCAGCGAGATTTCTGTTTACATTAGTTTTAAATTTCTGCATGTCAGTATCGTCAGGAACACAGAGAGCAGGGAGGGAGTTCTAGAATCTAGCAGCACGAGGAAATAAGCTTTTGGAGTAGAAAGCTCTTCGGCATCTGGGGACCTCCACAGTGAATGGATGGGATTTGCCAGATTGTCGGGTTGGTCTAGTGAATTTACGTTGTTGGGGCACCAGAGCAGCAAGTTCGTCAGAGCACAATCGATTGAAGTACTTGTAAAACAAGCACAAGGAAGCAACATTGCGGCGGTGGGATAGGTGCTGGAGCTTGGTGGATAGTGAGGGGCTTATTAGATTAGCGACTCTTTTTTGGACCTTGTCTAAAAGGGAGAGACTAGTGGATGATGCACAATACTCGATGCATGGGCTGGTGGTGGCTTTGTAGAGATATAGGATAATGTCAGGTGTGAGAAGTTTATTAGCACGGTAGAGGGAGCCCACCTTCTTTGCAGAAGCCCTGGCAATGTCTTTAATGTATTTGTTCAAATTCATGTTATCTGTGAAAGTTAGCCCGAGGAGTTTGAATGATGAACTCTCACGTAGGGTGTTATTTGCCATGGAAATCGGTGGTTGAAGAGGTTTCTTGTAGTTATTGAAGGAAAGTAGCTTTGTCTTTGCAGCATTAAAAGTTACCATCCATTTTTGACCCCAATCCACTACAGTGCAATAAGAATTATTGATTCCAAAGTATATATTTTTCCATGAATAATTCGCATAGGGGATTGGGAGAGGAGTTAAGGAGAAAATTAAATCCCCCTCTACTTAAAATACCTATACGCATGTATCTATAACTTATCTGAGAAAATACCAACTATAGATATACGATATTCACAAAAAGGACTTATAGGATATGTTATTAGACGTGGCGAGTTTTAATGTGATATTGTTGGCATTCGTCTGTCCTAGGAGACAATGGAGTTCAGCGCCTCAAATTTGTCCGTTACCTAATCGCATTGCAGCGTCTGCTGTGACTGTGCAAGCCTATCCAGGATCGACAGGCTCTGTTGTAGTTGCTACAGATATACGCGGTGTCTGGTTGCGAGAGCGTTGTTGCAGCCCTCTGCCGACTGTGCTCTCTCCTGCTTTTACAGCTCTTCTCCAGCGGCTGCGATCTTCAGCGACGGACTAATAGCCTGTTGGATCGATGTCATCTGCACTCATGTCTCGCTTGCAGGCATCCTTGTAGCGTAGGACATGTCTTCCTGCTGGTCTGAAGAATATCCTGAAGGGGATACAGTGAACAATTATTTGTTATCTCGACATTTGGAGCCATAAAAGTCTGATTTTAATAAGTAAACGATTAAGGAGGTTCTTATTAAACTGGGCTAGTGCCCAGGAGAAATGGAGAAAAATAAACGGTTATTTGAATCATTCGTAACAATAATACAACCTACGTAATCGTTATTTAAAACATTTCTGCAATCCAATCATATTTGGTACAAAAACTTCAGTCTATACTTGGTTTGTCCACCAAGTTTCAATCATGAATTTTCAACAGTCTTTGTTTTATCGTTATTCAGTGATAGGTGAAACACGTTATTGATCGTCTCATTAGCAAGACGCGTGATTATGAATAGGTTTTACACTCACCGGATTATAACCCCTCATGTTTTTTATGTAGGGGTTATCTGAAAGATAAGACCTTTGTTCCTTCGCGACTCCGCATGAGATATCACACCTTAGATCATTAAAAAAAAAAAAAATATTTGTAGGTGCCGTTTGACACTAATTACTTGTACTACAGAATTATGTAATCTATTCCCCGCTTCTTTTATTCCAGATCGTGTGACTTGTTGCTCTAGTGATCCCCATCAATTCGTTTTTATATGTGATTTATTGCCCGCTTTTTTTGTTCCAGTTTGCTGTTTTGATACCTTATTCAAATACAGTTTTCTATTCCAGTGGCTTCTTTACAAAAACTGCAGGCTTGTGGAACTCTCTTTCTGCTGACTGTTTTCCTCGTACCTATAACCTTGGTCTTTTCAAGACTTAGACCAATAGGAATCTCCTGTCTTTGCGATAATCATATTTCGTTCTTGTTAGTTCCTTACATCAAGTGGCTTCATGTCTTGTCTGGAGCGATTTCTATAAAAATAAATAAGGTTATCGTGTTATATCCATTTCAAGGAACACATCAACAGAGTATCTATTGAACTCCGAGAAATATAGGGTAGCAGTATGTATAGACCCACTTTGTTTTATTTAGTTAATTATATCCAGAGTACAAAAACATTAGCTTAAATCTTAGATCTAGAAATCCAGCGTAAGTAGAGTCGCGTCTAAACCTCCCTCTTCCTCCGCCCCCGTTAAAAGAACACTGATGTCTTGTTTGAAAGGAAGTAGTGGCATTGAATCGATTACCATTCCCAAGAACGGATGTCGTTCGCTTGAAAAGACGATTTCAGAGTTTCTTGCTTGGATTCATTTTGGACTGTCGTAAGCAGTCGACAAAATGGCCGCCGTGACCGGACTAATCACGTTTGATGGGAATGTGAATCGTTGGTGCGGCTTTTGGCTTGTCTTGTTTAGAGGTGTTAGGTCCTCAGCGATTGTTGGCTCGTTGGCTGGGAAGTTCTGTGTTTGGTGGGATCGAAGAATATCGTATGATATGAAGAAATCAATGCGAAAATATTGACTAAACGGGCGTGAAAATGTATGTAAAACCTTCTCCGTCTCCCTTCTTTCTCTCTCTGATATATATATATATATATATATATATATATATATATATTAGAAGAATACCTGTCCCGTGACGGGTAAAATTAATTCCTAGAATATTCAATAACAAATTAAAAAAAGAAACAAATATATTACACTGATCCATTCAGTGAATAAGTAAACTATAAAATTTATAATTCAATAAATAATTGATAAATCTTTTATTCGTCACTTGGACAATGTTTAGTTCAATTTCAAGAAATCCTGATTCCTTATATATATAATCGTATCACAATCAATAGTTTTCTTCGAATGTCCGGCTGGCTTGGCAGGCCGAGAGCAGACTAAAGGCGTTTCCACGAATAATGGCGAAAGAGAGGCGTTCGTAAATGCAAGACAAATCGCGACTATCTCCAGTTTTGCGAGTTATTAATAGACTAAGACTGTCGAGACAGTCGCGTGTTGCAGATCCAATCACTCCACTCGTCTCCACAGCGATCAGTTGAAATAGAAATCGGTCGAAAAAATCGGCATATTTTGACCGCTTGCGGCTCTCTGCTGACGCTGCTGCATGCCCAGGGTTTGCTGCCGATTCAATCACTGACGTGGGCTCAATAGTGTCGACACAAGTCGCATCCCATATCAGTGACTTACCGTTTGTAAATGGGAAACACAGTTAGATCATCAGGTCGTTTGCCATCCACCCTGTCAAGGCCAACCGGTTCGAGGATCGACGGGAAGCCAGCGATTTCTAGTGCTCGTTGGATGACATAATTGAGAGCGCTATTCTTAGAATAGAACAGTTTTCTACAAAAACAGTTTTTTACAAAGATAAAATCAAGATATATTAAAGGTTATGTCTAGAATCCTTATTCCAATTTTGATCAAAGTCCATTACGAAATTTTGATATATATATATATATATATATATATATATATATATATATATATATATATATATATATATATATATTGATTAATTTTTAACCACTGTTATTGTTTTTAAGCAATAGAGATAAGGTTTAACTTATATTACAGTAGGCATTAACCTTGAATGTTATGAAGGGTTTGAATCACCTTCCTAATATAGAGGAATTTTTTTTTATTAGTTAATAAAAATAATTATTTTCATGAATTCAATATATATATATATATATATATATATATAGTACATGTATTTTATTAGTTTTAGTAATCCGTTTAAACTCCAGTGTTTATAAAAAGTGATCGATAACAAGTAGAGCTGTTCTTTTAGTATGAATGAAATTTACACAAACATTATTGGTTACATATGTGCATACATGTTTCGCTTTGGCTGAAGCGGTAGACTCTTTATGAAGAGTGCAACCGAAACATGTATGCACATAAGTAACCAACACTGTTTGTATAAATAAAACTTTATACGATATATATATATATATATATATATATATATAACATAATATATATGTATGTATTTTTTCATTTTACTTCAGTGTAAAGTCTCAGAAATCAAAAGGCATCTTCCTGAGGCTAACACTTGCACTCTATAGGAGATACATAGATATACGTGTGTTAAACTAAAGTTCTTCTTTTCCATCTCAAGTGTTTAGTTAGTAACTTTATATATATATATATATATATATATATATGTGTGTGTGTGTGTGTGTGTGTGTGTGTGTATACATATATATGTATACATATATATGCATATATATATATATATATATATATATATATATTGTTATTTGTATATTTCGATTTATATCAGTCAGAAGTCAGAAATATAGCGATAGATAGATATGGGTAAAGATATATGTTTGAGCATTACTTTCTGTTATATATATATATATATATATATATATATATATATATATATATATATATATATATATATATATATTTAAGGGGAGCGAAATATACTTTTAGTTAATTATTGCTAAATAAAACAATAACAATAAAAAAAAAATTTATAAACAATAAATTGTCACGTCATTTCAGACGGGTCTCTTAGACCCAGTGCTTGCACGTTCGAGCTCAGTCACAGTCAGGCACGCTGATGAGCTGCAGTAACGGCAAAACACATGTTTGTGGATAATTATTTCCTTAATCTCTCTCTCTCTCTCTCTCTCTCTATCTATCTATATATATATATATATACATATATGAATATATGTGTATATATATACATATACATATATGAATATATGTATATATATACATATATATATATAATTATTTTTATTTACACAGACATGTACAAAATCTGCGACACTGGCATGTCGATGTTATCGATCATATATATATATATATATATATATATATATATATATATATATATAAGTAAATATGCATTGGCCTTTATTATAGATTAGAGGATATTAGTCTCGTGTGGGTTCTTGATTCGGCTCGGTTCCGATAAACAGCATATATTCTGAGTACAAATGGCTTTTAATGAATTAATCCGGTAATTATCAATGATCCAGATATAGACAGATGCGCTCAAACCTATGAAGAACGGCCAACCAGACTTATCCAGTCCAACAATACAGAATCCGCCATCTAGTCATGTAAGCCTTATCTCTGCATCTTTTCTTCTCATGAGACCATGATCATCATGATCATCATCATCATGATCATCATCATGATCATCATCATCATCATCATCATCATCATCATCAAGAAGAATCTTGACGAGTATATGACAGAAAAGATTTTTAAAATCGAGACTCACCAGAAACTCTAAAGACATAAAAACAGAAACTGAATCCGAGAGAGAAAGAAAGAAAGAAGGAAAAGAAACAGGTTGGAATAAGTTTTTCTCAATAATTAGAGAGTGGATATCATCCAATTCTTGCCACCATTAACCGTAATGCACCCTGAAGGGAGAAGCCATGAACACGCGAGCGGCGGCCTACTTCGCACCCCTTTCAATAATTGAAAGTTATTTTATTTTTATGTCTTTGTAAATTCTACGTTTTTATGGCTACAATCTGGCGCGAGTTCTCAAGAGTACGTCGTAAAAGAAGAGGCGAGAAAAGTCCTCATTTTCTGGGCTGGTTGCACAGCGACACACATTTGAGAAATATAAAGTTTTCTCCATTAAATATAGTTTTCTTTCTATCAGATTTTTTCTTTTTCTGTGGAATTTATTTAGCTATACACACGTACGTACTACATTAGAATTACTTACTGCAGAGTTTTAATTACCTACTAGACACCATCCTCGAGTATCTTTGGTCTCTCTGTACAAGGGTTTGTCAGGACAACCTGACGTGAGGATACATCCCCCTACAAGTAAACCCTGGCCAAATATTCAAAATAACACAGTATACGCAGCGCATATAAGATCTTTGGCTATACACTGGCTCATACGAAAAATAGTGCGTTTTCTTCTTGTGATGCTAAATCAAATAACAGCACTTAGCTGAATACTCTACCAGACTAGATAATGTCTTGTCCTTGAATAAGGTAAAAACAAAAGACCATAATGAAGATATACTATAACATAGTTAACTGGTCAATTGGGGAGAGGAAAATTAATGTTCTTAACTTCTTTACTAACTCAACGTTTGACAGGTAAAGGAGAACATTAATGAAATATCTATGTATCTCATATATATATATATATATATATATATATATATATATATATATATATATCCAGTGTTAGCCTCAAGAAATGTGTCCCTTGATTTCTGAGAACTTAACTTCTTTACAAACTCAACGTTTGGCAAGTAAAGGAGAGCTTTAACTGAATATTCGAATATCTATGTATCTTATATAGAGATAAAGTGTTAGCCCCAGGAAGGGGCCCTTGTTTTCTAAGAACTTAAAGTGAAGTAAAATGTAACACAACTTAGAATGAATGGAGAGAATTTGAATGCCTACTTGAGAGAATTTGAATGCCTACTTGAGAGAATTTGAATGCCGACTAGACACTGTCTTCGAGTGTCTAAGGTCTCTCTGTACATAAGTTTGTTAGGACACCTATGCATAAGGATACTACTCCTTACAAGTAAATCTAAACCAACTATTCAAAATAATATAGTATTCGACGCCTAAATAAGATCCATTCAGTATAGCTACCCCGCACTGGCTTATACGAGAAATGGTGGCCCTTCTTCAATTAATGTTGTCTCACGTAACAGCACTAAGCTGGATACTTCACCAGACAAGATGAATTCTTGTCCTGGAATCCGGTAAGACGAAGAGACAACAAGAAATATATACTATAACATAGTAAACTGATCAATTAATGGGAAGACAATTAATGTTCCTAACTAATGTTCAACGTTTGAGAGGTTAAAGGAGAACTCTCGAATATCTATGGATCTCATATAGAGATCAAGAGTTACCTCTATGGAGGTTCCCCTTGACTTCTGATAACTTCCACTTAAGTAAAATTTAAAAAAAAAGCAGAATTTGAATGCCTACAAGACACCAATCTCGAGTTTCTACGGTCTCCTTGTAAAATGGTTGGCAAGACAACCTGACATAAGGATACTTCAGCCTACAAGTAAAGCCTGATTCAAAATAACATAGCAATTGAAGCCCAAATAAGATCCCGTTGACACAGCTATAAGCTGGCTCAGATGAAGAATGGAGCATATTCTCCTGGTGATGTAGCTCACATAACAACACTAAACTGGATAGACTATGAATTCATATTATAGAAAAAAATACAATAAAGATAAATTATAACATAGTTAAGTGGTCGATAGGAGATAGAAAAAAATCGTGTTTTTACCTGCTTTACTAATTAAACATTTGAAAGGTAGAGGAGAATCTTAATTGAACCCTCAGATGTCTATGTACTTCATATAGAATTCAAATGGTAGCTTCGGCAAGGGGCCTCTTGATTTCTGTGATCAAAATGGACAAAAGTGAAAAGCTACTTATGTTTCGATTCTGGCCGAACTATAAGGATGTTTCCACATTTGTTCTCTTTCGGTCTACTCGCCTGTGCTACTCAATGCATTTGATGTCTGATATCGCGTGCACATCATCACGTTTCAGACATTCTAACAACAGGGCGTGGTGCAGATGATCAGGAACCTCTAATCGACTGTGAAAGAACACCCTCACCTTATACAGGGTGACACCAAATAATGCCACGCATAGAATCGTTGTTAAAATTCGCAATCCTTTTTGCGATCCAACCATATTTTGGTACAAATAAATTAAAATCTGTGTCTGAATTGTCCACCAAGTTTCAGTCATAAATATCCAGCAGTCTTTATTTTATTACCGTTCAATTATATACAAGGACACGTTAGTGATCGTCTCATCGGTAGGAAGTGTGATTCTGAATGGGTTTCATATTCACCAGACTTAAACTCAAACCCCATGTTTTTATCTGCGAGAGCTATCTTCATATATATATTTTTTTTATCTCTATGGGGTTGTCTATCAAAACAATCCTCAGATGATTTCTGAACTGAAGAAGGCCATCACAGCCAAAATCAGGACAGTTGCTAAGGGAGTTTATAAACTCAACAATAGATTAAGTGAACCAAACAGAACGTTCTAGTCGCCACGTTTGTTTATACTCCTTAATCAGGTGGTATATAACGTGTTCCTCTCTCTTTTTCTCGTGGCTCGTGAATGATAATGTTTTACGAGAACTTATCTATTGGTTTAGTGTATGTAGGGTGGTAGATGAATAAATAATAACGAACGTAAACTTTAAGCTAAAAAAATTAACTTGCCACATTTCTCACATTATGTTATTTTGAAATATAGTAAGTTTTTAACAATTTTGTTTGTCTATTTGATACAATATAACACTGCTAGTAGTACTGAAAGACCATATAGCACTATTTGTAGTACTGAAAGACTATATAGCACTACTTATAGTGCTGAAAGACTATATAGCACTACTTTTAGTACTGAAAGACTATATAGCACTACTTGTCGTACTGAAAGACTATATAGCACTACTTGTAGTACTGAAACACCAAATAGCACTACTTGTAGTACTGAAACACCATATAACACTACTTGTAGTACTGAAAGACCATATAGCACTACTTATAGTACTGAAACACCAAATAGCACTACTTGTAGTACTGAAACACCATATAACACTACTTGTAGTACTGAAACACCATATAGCACTACTTATAGTACTGAAACACAATAGCACTACTTGTAGTACTTAAACACCGTATAGCACTACTTGTAGTACTGAAAAACCATATAGCACTACTTGTAGTACTGAAACACCATATAACACTACTTATAGTACTGAAACACAATAGCACTACTTGTAGTACTGAAACATCATATAGCACTACTTGTAGTACTGAAACACCATATAGCACTACTTGTAGTACTGAAATACCATATAACACTACTTGTAGTACTGAAATACCATATAACACTACTTGTAGTACTGAAACATCATATAGCACTACTTGTAGTACTGAAAGACTATATAGCACTACTTATAGTACTGAAATACCATATAGCACTTCTTGTAGTACTGGCAGGCCATATAGCACTACTTGTATTACTGAAAGATCATATAGCACTACTTGTAGTACTGAAAGACCATATTGCACTACTTGTAGTACTGAAAGATCATATAGCACTACTTGTAGTACTGAAAGACCATATGGTATTATTTGTAGTACTGGCAGGCCATATAGCACTACTGGTAATACAGAAAAATTGTATATAACTACTGGAAGTACTCAAAAACTATATAAAACTTCTCATAGTACTGAAAGAACATATAGCACTACTGGTAGAAGTTAAAGACCACATAGCACTGCTGGTAGTACTGAAAGACTATATAACACTAGTGATAATACTGAAAGACCATATAACACTACTGTTAGTACTGAAATCCATATAGCACTGCTGGTAGTACTGGAAGACCATATAGCACTACTGGTAATACAGAAAACTATATAGCACTACTGGTAGTATTGAAAGACCATATAGCACGTCTGGCATTACTGAAAAACCATTTAGCATTACTGGCAGTACATATGTGTTGATAATCCCAGATTTCTTTCGATATGTTATGCGGTTTGGAGTGAGAACTACGCTGTTATTGTTAAAAGCATACAAGATCTTTGCGGCGTTGTGATGCTTCGTCGGGGTCTTTTGTAGGAGAAATCACATAATTAAATGCATGAAACCGTCAGATAGATTATTTAAGTATCGTTAGTTTCAATTCTATTAGTTTTGTCAGCAGTCATGAATGTTGTCTTCGAACAGTTTACTTTTAAGTCGATTCATATAATGTATATTTATAATTTAAATATTTTATATCTACAGATAAGCGCTTGTTTCGTCTTTTAAAGACTCATCAGTGTGGTTATACAAATGATCTGTCGTTCGAAACTTAGACCCTGGGTGTGATAACCAAACATGCACGCAACGGATCAGCTGGGCAAATGAGAATGTAAATACTGCCTTTATCAGTACAATTTAATTGGAGGGGACCTTTGTATTACTACTTAAGCGAAATAATCAATTATTTCCAAACAGAGTGCCCTCCCTTATAAGGGGGCCGATAATTATAATTTAATAATTGAATATTTTGATATCTAAAAACAAGCGCTTTTGTTTCGTCTTTTAAAGACGTATCAGTGTGACTATACAACTAACCCGCCGACTTCACGGTTCTAACTATAGACCCTGGGTCTGATAATCCAAAATCTATATCCATTCTTTTAACCAATCAGCTACGCGAATACAAAGTTAGATCTAACTTTCTCCGTTCTAATAATGAAATTGATAACAGTGGCTTCATTTTGAGAAAAAAACTTCGCTTGCTCATAATAGGTCTCCCCGCTTTTCTTCTTATCTTTGAAACCCCTCATTTCTAGCGATTACGTTCAATAAAACTCGATAAAAATCAGTCGATGTAATCAAAGAGTTTTTATCTTTTCAGTTTTTTTTATCTTAAAAAGACAATTATATACTCCAGTTTTTTTTACTTCTTAAAGTTCAAAGGTCAAAAGTAGGAACGCTTTCAGGGATTTCAAAATGTCTTTTCCCTGTATTTAACCTTTTCATCAAAATAAGAGTGTGTTTTTTTAATATTACGCAATACTTCAGCTTTCCGAGTCTGTTTTATTTGTAAGTTAAACACTTAAGTTTGTGCGAGGAAAAAAATGACAATATTGGATAAGTTTTTTTCAACGGACATGTTCCGCCCACACCTCGGCCTCACCAAAAATCTGTTCAAACATAAACTGAATACAAGTCTACATCTGATAGACAGATGATCAAAATATATTTGAATTGAAATTATAATACGGAAATCACGTGGTTTTGTTCTATAATACTTTCGTTGATGTCTCTTAGTGGCTCTATGTGTTTTAACTACTACGTGTAGACCATATATACTGTTACGTACGTAATACAGAGTACCCCAAAAACGCAATCCATGGAATCTTTAACCAAATTCACAATCCTTTCGTGCAATTTAATTATATTTTGTAGAAATAAACTTTAGTCAATGCTTCCTTGTCCGCAAAGTTTTATTCATGAATATCCAAGATGCTTTGTTTTATTGTCGTTAAATCAATCAATTAATCATTCAATATATATATATATATATATATATATATATATATTCATGGTAAACAACTGATGATCCCTTAAAATAGTGTTAGAAACAAACTAATATGATAACTGTAAAAAATAAATTGACTTACATGAGTGATTTTCCACTGAAAGACTTGGGACTATAAGTTGTTTTTTTTAATATAGTTTTAATGGTTAAGAAACTTCCGAGACTATATATATTTATATGGGAAATTAAAAAGTTAAACACCAAGATATATTTTGGGAAATATATATATATATATATATATATATATATATATATATATATATATATATATATATATATATTAGTACTTCATGTATCCACATAAAATATTATAAGGAGATATAATTTTTATGTGTCAGTTTTCAGTATTTACTTCAACAGTGCTCGATACGTAAGTAGAGCTAGGTAGTAAGCAATGAAAATATATATGGCAATCAAGCTACACAGATGGATTAGCGATAATAAGAGACTCAAACAAAGTCAAGGGAGAAAACTTCAAGAAAATTATATATATGGAAATGAAAAAACTAGGCCTAAAAGTAGAAGTAATGGCTAACATAAAAACAACGAACTTTCTAGACGTCACATTAAACTTAAGTAAAAACACCTACGAACCATACCTAAAAGATAACGCCAACCCAATATACGTACACCCAAAGTCTAATCCCCCCCATCAATCATAAAACATATCCCGAATTCGATCGAAAGTAGGCTTATCAACAATTCTAGCAACGAAAGCGTTTTTAAAAAATAAATCAACATTAACAATACAGCTCTAAAAAATAGTGGTTACCATAATACCGAAATTAAATATAAAAAACAGGACACCAATAATTACAACAAAATTAAATATAAAAACAAAAGAAAAAGAAATATAATCTACTATACCCCTCCCTATAACGAGATGCTAAAAACAAATCTAGGCAAAAAAATCCTAAATTTGATTGAAAAACACTTCCCCGTAACCAACCTTCTACATAAAATATTCAATAAAAATAATCTAAAACTATCCTACAGCTGCTGTGAAAACCTAGAAATGATAATTAAGGCACACAACAACAAAATACTAAAAGACAACAACAGAGAAGAAAAAGATAAACAAAGTGGAAAATATAACAAAAATAACACTACGAAGAACAAAAATATAAACAATACTAATAGAAATAAACAAAACACTAATAATAATCACCCGAATAGAAACGAAAAAGTTAGCAATGAAGAGAAAAGATGTAACTGCATCAATCGTAAACTTTGTCCACTACAAAATAAATGCCTAACTAAAAGTGTTGTATACCAAGCAACGATATTTGCCAACGAAAGACCAAATAACAAGAAATACTACGTGGGTATGACATCCCTAGACTTTAAGACCAGATACTATGACCACAAAAGCACATTTAAAAACAAGGAACGTCGAACTAAAACAGTACTAGCTAACCATTATTGGGAGCTCAAAGAAAATGGACACTCACCAATAATTGAATGGAAAATAGTAAGACAGGCCAGTACATGTAGAAACTTAGACGACCCGTGTAGATTATATCTGAATGAAAAATATGAAATCCTAAATTTTAAAGATCCCCGAAGCCTATTAAACTCTAGAAGGGAAATAGCAAACAGCTGTTTACAGAGAAATAAATTTACCTTAGGATGATATATAATAAATAAATAAAATAAATAAATAAATAAATAAAAAAACTGAACAAGTTAAAATTTAAAACCTAAAATAGAAATACAAGAAACCACGTGTTAAAATAAATTCGCCCACTGTATTGACAAAACAAAGGAAACAGGATATAGGAAAATCCATTGTGAACAAAAAATAGGATAGGCATAGGAGCGTCACCAACAAAGCGTTTGTTCGCGGGAAGCCCAACGATTGGCGGAGGGAACAACAAAGAATCTGATTGGTTAACTAGCAAGCCATGTATATAAAAACACCTGACAAAAATAACTCCATGCATTTAGCCTGACGATTCCCCCCGGGGATGAAACACGGGAGCCTCTGTGTAGCTTGATTGCCATATATATTTTCATTGCTTACTATATACATATATATATATATATATATATTTCCAAGCTAACTACAATTTCCTTTTATATATATATATATATATATATATATATATATATATATATATATATATATATATATATATATATATATATATATATATATATGGGAAATGAAAAAGGAAAACACCAAGATATATTTTTTTTATATATTCATAAACGTTTCGTCTTTATTGTAAGATTTCCTCAGGATGATAATTTGAAGAAAAATGTCATGCAAGTACATCGAAATTTTGGGTTGATATGATGGAGTGATAAAGGAAAAGTAGTAGCCGCGACTGACTTCTCGCAGCCTGAACTTTCCTCCAGCGCTCACAGTAGCCACGGCCACTACTTTTCCTTTATCACTCCATCATGTCAACCCAAAATGTTGATGTACTTGTATGACATTTTTCTTCAAATTATCATCCTGAGGAAGTCTTACAATAAAGACGAAACGCTGATGAAAATATAAAAAAAAATATCTCTTCGTGTTTTTCCTTTTTCATTTCCCATTACGTCGGATTACTCTCATCCTTCCTTTCTCATATATATATATATATATATATATATATATATATATATATATATATATATATATATATATATATATTATTTTAGTGGAAGTTCTCAGAAATCAAAGGGCCCCTTCCTGGGGCTAACACTTGATCTCTTTATGAGATACACAGATATCCGAGTATTCCATTATAGTTCTTTATTGATTCTCCTCTCCCTAATTGACCAGTTAACTATTTTATAGTATATCTTTCATGTGGATGTGGTCTATTAGTCTCCCTTTTTAAGGGTGTGTATGGGGGAGTTATTCCAGAATTAAAAATACCCAAGATTCAATTTAGTCAGAATATATTTTATGGGGAGGGGGTAGTGTAGTATCGGTTCTCTTCTCATAAGACCGTCCACGTACGAATGACTTCCTCCTTTTTCGGTGGAGGGAAGTAGTGTCTGTCCATCATGATATTATCGTCTGTCAGGGGGTGGGAGTCAGTGTATTATATGTTCGTTCACCATAATACTAGCCAAGGAAGAACGATAACTCAACTAATAAACATGTATTTTTAACTAGAAATTATGAAAGTTATCGTTCTTCCTTAGCCAGCATATTCATATTTGTTTATAAACATGGCGACTATGTTTTTCCAGCCAATTTTCACTTAGGCGTTGCCATGGTTTTTAATGTTATCTAAATAAATAAATGCAAAAGTGTTTTCCACATATTCTAACTATATCAACATTAAAACGGTTTATGCTTATTTAATTCTCTGTAATATATTTTCGTTCGTCATGATACATTCCTCTCATGCATCACCTCCTCTTCGGGGGGAAGGCCGTACAGTATATATTCGTTCCTCACGATGCCATGTTCTCATGATTACCAGATTTGTGTGTGGGGGGAGTTAGTGTACTATATATTTTGCTGTCATGATATCATTCTTCCAGGCATTAACTCCTTCTTTAGGGAAGGGGGCGGTCAGTGTATGTAGTTCGTTCATCATGATATCATTCTCTCAGCCTCTCACTTGCAAATTTATCTATTTTTAAGTTTCTAATTAATTAATATTTTCTAATCTGTTGATAATTAAATATATGCGTTTATTATTTTTTAAATAAATTTGTTGTTGTTGCTGTTCCTATTCCTATTTACTTCCTCCCACGAGAGCAGAGTTAGGCACAATGGCAATATTTATCGTGGGAAGAATCCAGCACCTCCAAAATAGGCACTTTGAATTGGAACACAAATTTCAATTGCCTCGGTCTAGAAGAATTTCTCCTTCACTGGCAGAGAACATAAAAACTAATTACAGATTCGGTACAGATACTACATTTTGCTCTTAGCCAAAAAGACAAGGAGTTAACATGATGATGATGATGATGATGATTATGATGATGATGATGATGATGATGATGATGATGATGATGATGATGATGATGATGATTAGGAGGAGGAGGAGGAGGAGGAGGAGGAGGAGGAGGAGGAGGATAATGATTTGTCATAGAAAAGAAATAAACCTCCTCTAATCTTTCTGAATTACAAAAAAAGGTATTTTTCTTTAATAGTCTTTACATATTTTTCTTTCTTTTATAATAAAGGTTAAAAGTACAACGTACCTATTTCGAATTACTCAGCAATATAAAAGTGGAGTATTTGACCAATCGACGTTCCACCCTTATGTTTATTCATTTCATTATATAACCAGTTTTAATGGGGAATTCATTTTCATTTTTAAGCTGAAACGAAATAAAATTTATCGACGTTGAATATCTTAAAGACCATATCAATTGACCTTTTTGTTGTTTTTTTCCTAAAAAACAAAATTTGACGATGTTCATGCACAATATATTTCCCCCATATTGGAATATATCAAATAACACTACGACAATCATCATTTTTTTTCAAAATCTCCTCTAAATTACCAAAATGTAAAATGCAAATTACTTCTTTGGTTTCTGTAAAGATGACTACAGCGTTAATAATTGCCGCCTGGAAGGCGGGGAGTTTTAGCTAGTATATATATAAAAATGCACCAAACCAAATAACATGTCATTGTTTAAACAGAGATAATTGTATATTAGACACAAATTTCCTCTCATGTAACATAGTTTATGTCTTCACTTGTATTGAGTCACATTATATATTGAAACACTACAAATTTATACTCACACTTTTCTCAAAACGAGAGTGGTAAATCATTTACATGTATTCACAAATAATAAACTTAAAAGCTGTACCTCTTTATGGGATCACTGCTTGAAACTAAAAACCCAAACCAAACCGCAGTCGTAAAATAAAACATTTAGAATAAAAATGGTACTTTTACAGATAACGCACCATATTTTCGCGACTTCGCGTCGTCAACGTTCGGGCAGGTTATGGAAGCGTCCAAGAGTTGCTGAGGCGAAAACTGATAACTTGAAGACTAGCCGCCGAAAAATTACGACGAAGAAAATCAAACTAAAATACATATATAAAAATAAAGAACGAACGAACCATAGCTAAGCAACTGTTATTAATTAGATGTGTATGTTTGTTTTGTTTTGCAGAAGGAACCATTGTTAATCAAATGTTTTTAAATAAAATGTTTTTATGTTTGTGCACTGGAAAGTTTCAAAAAATGATTTTGTTTGATTTGTTGAGCAAATGTTTTTGTTTTTTAATTTTTTTTCAATGTTTTTTTTTACATTTTTTTGTCAATTTTTTTCCTTGTTAACATAAACACCGAAACAACTGTTTGTAAGCATTTCTTTCTTAAATTAACGAAAATAAACTGTTTAGAAGCAAATGTTTCTCTTTTTTTTCTTCAATCTTTTTTCTATTAGTCCTTCAGATTAAACGAGCTGACAGAGATTATAGATATTAATTTTTTCTGTTATTGAACACGATTAATTTCTTCCAAAAGTTATCGTCTGCTTGCTGTAGCCTGATTGTCTAATGTTTGCTGCGACCTGATTGGTTAATAGTTTTGTCAACTCTCGGGCGCTTCCGAGACCTGCCCGAACGTTGACGTCGCGAAGTCAGGAAAACATGGTGCGTTATGTATTAGAGTACCTAAAATAATGTTTGCAGGTTACAACCGCTAGTTTTTTTCTATACAAATCTAGAAGGCATGGATTATTTAAATCCATGCCTTCTAGATTTCTATAGAAAAAAAAACTAGCGGTTGTAACATTTTTTTCACAAAATAAACGGTCTAAATGATCGATCTGAACGATCGATCATTTGTAAATACAGATCGAAGTCTTCACTTGAATATAGATGAGGTGTAATATCGGGAAAGTAACTTTTATATGCAGTTTTTATGGAAATGAGTCGAAGAATATGAATGTACAATGTATATAATTGGTTAAGCGAATCCATCATATTGAATTCATCAGCATTTAATTTGACTAAAAAGCATCAAGTGATGGGAGAATAGTTGTATTTTGTGTCTATACGTAAATTAGGTTCACAATATAGGTGTATTTAGGTTGTTATTCGAGGTGAAATGCTGACATTATGTTTGTTGTGAGCATATAGGTAGGAGAGGGATGAGATATGCGAAGCGTTGATTGGTCAGGAAAATTGGTGATATTATGTTCCGGAATTTTTTTTAGATGCGGATTGATAATTTGGATTATTCGGACTACTGTTCTCATCTTGGTTATTATTTTCACAACGTTTCGGTCGATGTAACCTCCGACCTTCTTTAGGTGCATCTTTTTGAATATATAATTAATTATTACCACCCTTAGTCTAACACACAAAGGAATGGCTATTTATACATACTCTTTTTATTTCTATTTACTTGTCTCCCTACGAGGGCCAAGTTAGACATATGGTCGGTCTTTAATGTGGGGGTAAATGTAAGAAATGAACAATGATACTCTACCAGTATTATTTGAATTATTCAGACTACTGTTCTCGTCTTGGATGTTATTTCAACAACGTTTCGGTCGATGTAATATCCGACCTTCTTCATGTACATATTGTCGAACTGGAAACTCGTACCCATATTATTTATTTAATCCGCAACGACCCGTGGCGTAACGAATAAAGTGCTAAGTAATAATCAGTTCTAAGTGACAGTCTTCTGGAAGTTGAAGGTTCAATCCTCAGTCCGGGCGATACTAAGAAAACAAATATGAATTATTTAAGACTATTACCATGGCATGGCTGACGGAACGAGAGACAGCTAATCTCATGATTAAATAATAAAAAAGTTATGTTACAAAGTCACTACAGATTCCCGAATTCGGCAGAATACACCTGCAGAAGATCGGAGGTTACATCGGCTGAAACCTTGTGATAATCACATCCAAGATGAAAGCAGTAATATGAATAATCGAAATAACACAAACATGTAAAACTTTGAGACAGTAACAACTTAATACAGTTTACGAGCCAATGAAAGCATACGAATGGTTATGAAGAACGAACCTCACCACGGATATGTTGAAAAAGGAAACGGGAATTAAATGTCCGTAAAAGGCTATAACGCAATAAATCTGTCAGTAATTGTTGTCGAACTGAATATATAATTTAATATTTTAAATATTACACGTCTTTCGTTTGAATTAATCTATTAAAACGCATATTTTGAATATTCCCCGTCCTTCGTTTTAATTAATCTATTCAAACGCATATTTTGAATATGCCACGTCCTTCGTTTTAATTAATCTATTCAAACTCATATTTTGAATATTACACGTCTTTCGTTTGAATTAATCTATTCAAACGCATATTTTGAATATTCCCCGTCCTTCGTTTTAATTAATCTATTCAAACGCATATTTTGAATATGCCACGTCCTTCGTTTTAATTAATCTATTCAAACTCATATTTTGAATATTCCACGTCCTTCGTTTAAATTAATCTATTCAAACGCATACTTTGAATATTCCACGTCCTTCGTTTAAATTAATCTATTCAAACGCATATTTTGAATATTCCACGTCCTTCGTTTTAATTAATCTATTCAAACTCATATTTTGAATAATCCACGTCCTTCGTTTAAATTAATCTATTCAAACGCATACTTTGAATATTCCATGTCCTTCGTTTTAATTAATCTATTCAAACGCATATTTTGAATATTCCACGTCCTTCGTTTTAATTAATCTATTCAAACTCATATTTTGAATAATCCACGTCCTTCGTTTAAATTAATCTATTCAAACGCATATTTTGAATATTCCATGTCCTTCGTTTTAATTAATCTATTCAAACGCATATTTTGAATATTCCACGTCCTTCGTTTTTATTAATCTATTCAAACTCATATTTTGAATAATCCACGTCCTTCGTTTAAATTAATCTATTCAAACGCATACTTTGAATATTCCATGTCCTTCGTTTTAATTAATCTATTCAAACGCATATTTTGAATATTCCACGTCCTTCGTTTTAATTAATCTATTCAAACTCATATTTTGAATAATCCACGTCCTTCGTTTAAATTAATCTATTCAAACGCATACTTTGAATATTCCATGTCCTTCGTTTTAATTAATCTATTCAAACGCATATTTTGAATATTCCACGTCCTTCGTTTTAATTAATCTATTCAAACTCATATTTTGAATAATCCACGTCCTTCGTTTAAATTAATCTATTCAAACGCATATTTTGAATATTCCATGTCCTTCGTTTTAATTAATCTATTCAAACGCATATTTTGAATATTCCACGTCCTTCGTTTTAATTAATCTATTCAAACTCATATTTTGAATAATCCACGTCCTTCGTTTAAATTAATCTATTCAAACGCATACTTTGAATATTCCATGTCCTTCGTTTTAATTAATCTATTCAAACGCATATTTTGAATATTCAACGTCCTTCGTTTTAATTAATCTATTCAAACTCATATTTTGAATAATCCACGTCCTTCGTTTAAATTAATCTATTCAAACGCATATTTTGAATATTCCATGTCCTTCGTTTTAATTAATCTATTCAAACGCATATTTTGAATATTCCACGTCCTTCGTTTTAATTAATCTATTCAAACTCATATTTTGAATAATCCACGTCCTTCGTTTAAATTAATCTATTCAAACGCATACTTTGAATATTCCACGTCCTTCGTTTAAATTAATCTATTCAAACGCATATTTTGAATATTCCATGTCCTTCGTTTAAATTAATCTATTCAAACGCATATTTTTAATATTCCACGTCCTTCGTTTTTAATTAATCTACTCAAACGCATATTTTGAATATTCCACGTCCTTCGTTTTTATTAATCTATTCAAACGCATATTTTGAATATTCCACGTCCTTCGTTTTTAATTAATCTATTCAAACGCATATTTTGAATATTCCACGTTCTTCGTTTAAATTAATCTATTCAAACGCATACTTTGAATATTTCACGTCCTTCGTTTAAATTAATCTATTCAAACGCATATTTTGAATATTCCATGTCCTTCGTTTAAATTAATCTATTCAAACACATATTTTTAATATTCCACGTCCTTCGTTTTTAATTAATCTATTCAAACTCATATTTTGAATATTCCACGTCCTTCGTTTAAATTAATCTATTCAAACGCATATTTTGAATATTCCATGTCCTTCGTTTTAATTAATCTACTCAAACGCATATTTTGAATATTTCACGTCCTTCGTTTTAATTAATCTACTCAAACGCATATTTTGAATATTCCACGTCCTTCGTTTTAATTAATCTACTCAAACGCATATTTTGAATATTCCACGTCCTTCGTTTAAATTAATCTACTCAAACGCATATTTTGAATATTCCACGTCCTTCGTTTTTAATTAATCTATTCAAACGCATATTTTTAATATTCCACGTTCTTCGTTTTAATTAATCTATTCAAAAGCATATTTTGAATATTCCACGTCCTTCGTTTTTATTAATCTATTCAAACGCATATTTTGAATATTCCACGTTCTTCGTTTCAATTAATCTATTCAAACGCATATTTTGAATATTCCACGTCCTTCGTTTAAATTAATCTATTCAAACGCATATTTTGAATATTTCACGTCCTTCGTTTAAATTCATCTATTCAAACGCATATTTTGAATATTCCACGTCCTTTCTTTTTATTAATCTATTCAAAAGTATATTTCATCTATGAAAATGATATAACGGCCAATGGATCGGTCCACACGTAGGTAGTAACAACAACGTAACGCACTGAAAACACATCACTGGAAGGAATATATAAAAACGCGTATTTTCATTTTTAATTTTAACATTTTGAGCGTCTGTATATCAAATATAGATTTGTAAATAAGTTTTTTTTTTAATACATTTATACAAAATTCGAGAGCATATGCGAAACATGTCACTTTTGAATAAATAGTATAATATTGTATTTTCGTTATTTTCAAAAGTTAATGTAGTGACATTAAGATTAAGATGAGTAAAAATAGGGTTAATACGGAAATTTTCACGCATGCTTAGGTAAGAGTATGACATTTTCGATCAGAGGTCAAGTTAGAACTAAGATCAACGTGTAGAGGAGGTTTCGTCATGGGAGGAAGTACGTGGTGGTTAATAGATATCGGTTTATCTTCCTGGCAGTTCAAATTCACAATGATCGGACGCTTGTTTCGAGGCGACCACTTATAGAGGTTTAACGGGGTTGTTATCGTTCATCTAGTTGTATTGGGTTGGCCAAAAAGTGCGTTAGTTTTTTTAGGAAGGAGGAAACCAAACATCAAGTTTAGAAACGTAACCGAATTTCTAGAATTCATTTTCCACGCTTGATTTGGAAATCTTAAGAATGTCTGCGATTTGTCTGGTTGGCAAACGGCAATCTTATTCAGCTACAATTTCACTTGTTCACTGTCGATCATCTTTGTCCGGCCTGAGCGAGAAGCACCTCTCACTGAAAAAATACCCTTTTCTGAATCGAGCAAACCATTTCTGGAACATCCGTTCTGTTACAGAATTCTTCCAATACGCATGGCATATATTTATGCAGGTTTCCGTAGCCTTGTTTCTTTTTACTTTAGTAAAAACGTATCAGATGTCGGTAGTGTTTAACTTGATGTTCTATTTCAATACCATTTCAGAAGCAAAAATGTAAGAACTTCTCTGCTCGGAGGATTATTACACACTGACGTCAACATACTCGCCACACTAAATACAGGATTTGAAAAATAAGAATATAAAACGATCTTTAATAGACCGGAAAGATGAAATTTCAAAATCGAATTAACTGTTTGGCTGACCTAATACTTCGGTAAATGTCTGTAAAAAATAACTAAATCACAGAGAAGATAATTGCATTAAATGCAGAGTTTTTGTTTCCATTTTTGCAAGCCGAGTAATAAATAAATGAAACGGTCAATATTCCTATGACAGCTACTGCAACTACTGCGTAGAGACATCACTTTTCAATGAGCCAACTACGTACGTGTGAACGAGGGACGTACATGAGTTTCTGTCGACATAAGAAGACGTTAAATGAATGAATTTATAAAAGAAACATTGAGCCTCACATTTATAAAATAAAACAACGTTACTTTGAATAAATAACCCAATGGTTTAAATACTCTACGTCGTACGTTTTAATCACTTCATCTCAATTCACATTCAAACTATGAAGAAGAGCATAACAATATGTGGGCGTTCAAATAAAGCCAACTAGAGTGGAATATCCAACGGACGTAGCATTATCACTCCGTGCAAACTAATATTTAAAAATGGCTTGTGTTATTGACAAAATGGAATACACTTTCACGTATTTATTAATCTTAAAGTCATTCTTGTTCATCATATCGCTGTCTCATTCACCGAGTTTAATGTTGCGTGAGGTGACTCCAGGTGTTTCCCCGGAGAGCTTACCTGTAATCCGCCTAAATCAATCAAAGGTTTTTCGCGAAGTCTTTCCGTAAATCCAAATGCACATGGAATTCGCTCGGTTTGTTCCAGACGTTTGATGTGACCGACGAAATTGAAAACCCGATTCTTCTACAGTCTTTTCATGCCAATTCAAAAGACTTCCAGGAATGAAGAAACCAAATAAATATCAACTTCATCAAACCTGATTAAATCACTAAAGTTCAATATATATATATATATATATATATATATATATATATATATATATATATATATATATATATATATATGTATAAATATATCTATATATGTATATATAAATATATATATATATATGTGTGTGTATGTATATATATATATATATATATATATATATATATATTTATATAATGAGATAAATGTTACTACAGTTATAAGCGTCAATGTAATAACAAATTTGAAAATTAGTTAAGAAACCAGATAACACGGTGCGATAAATATATTATTTATAATTTCTTTTAATCCTCATTTTCAGTTTTATAAATCCTGATAATAATAATACAGACAATAAAAACATGCTGTCTGTATTACCATGATTAGGGTTTATAAAACTAAAATGTAGATAAGAACAAAATGAATGAATAATTTATTTATTTGAAAAAAATCACGCGTCGTGTTATCTGGTTTCTTAACTGGTTTCTTTCATATATATATATATATATATATATATATATATATATATATATATATATATATATATATATATATATATATATATATATATATATGAAAATTAGTTAAGTAAACCAGATAAGATAACACAACGCGGGATTTTTTTTCAAATAAATTAATTATTGATTCATTTTTTTCTGATCTAAGTATATATATATATATATATATATATATATATATATATATATATATATATATATATATATATATATATATATATATATATATATATATAATATATATGTAAAGGAGTAAAGCTACCAACATTTGTAAAATCATTTTTTCAACATTTATTTATTATTTTGTTATTTTTTCATTTCATAATTTTATATAACCCGTTTCAAGCGGGGACCCGCTTTCATCAGATATGTAAATCCATTTGAAGAAATGTTTTTCGATTTGAAAGAGTGTTGTTTCATTTGAGGAAATGTGTTATAGTTTGACGTTTTTGCGCATGAGTGGGTTTGCGGGTGTGTGAGTATGTGTTTTGATAATTTTATATCTTTTATTTTTCCTGCTTCTCTTGGTCAAAGTCGTGTGTGTTTATTAAGTACGTGTTATTCTGACCTTTATTTTATCTGTCATCTTAATTTCTTAGGGTGCGTAGATTTTCTTTTGAAATTTATTACTTTTTATTGCCCAGTCTCCAAGATGGCTGTTGTGCCCGCGTGTGTGTGTGTGCGTGTGTGCGCCCACGTGTGTGGTCAGTTCTGAATTTTGTACATAGGCGAGCGACATATACACCCACACACACACATACACACCAACACGCACACACACACAGTTATGTGCGCACACACACAGGCGTATGGTTAGATAGTGATAGAGAGAGGTAGAGAAAGGTTGATGAAAGTGTGGTTCGTATTGTGTGTTGTTAGATTTACGATCTGTTCAATGCTGGATTGAATTTAAACATGAAGTTTGTTTCTTGTGTTAGTAAGTATGTGTAATTTTGGCTTTGGAAAATTGGCATTATTTAAAATTTTCCTCCGCTGCATGAGTGCACATGTTGGGTAACGAATGATTTACGGTTTTCTTTTATTTTAATGTTGCTTTGATTTAAAGATACTCTATTATTAAATGTTTTGGTCGCTTTGTTACATGTTGTACATTCTAGCCCATATATATATGTATATATAAAGAGACTTAGAATATATGTAATATATATATATATATATAAAGAGAGAAAGAATATGTATATATTTAATATATATATATTAAATATATATATTCTATCTCTCTTTAAATATATATTGTATATATTCTAAGTCTCTTTATATATATATATATATATATATATATATATATTATACATATATATTATATATATATATAAAGAAAGATAATATAAATAGTGAATATATCTATAAAGAGAGAGAGAGAGAATATATATATATGTATATTCGATTTTAATGAAATTCTAACCATATATATAAGACACGAATTCAGATAGTTTTCCAACATTTTAACTTCTTCCGCTGTAGAATCTATATTAGGAGGCGAAACGGTTGTAAAAACAAAGACAGTAATATAGTCTTATCAGCATGTTGAAAAGTACATATTAGTGATCCTTATCTAATCCTGAGCAACGTCGGGTCCTCCTGCTAGTATACATATATATATATATATATATATATATATATATATATATATATATATATATATATTAGCTGGATCTGTTCCCCGGCGTTGCCCGCGAGAAATATAAAAAGAACGCAAATAGGTCATATCGGACAGTTGTAATGTTTAGATAACTGTTGGATTGGAATTGTTGAAGAGTGAAAGAAGGAAGAAAATAATGAATAAAAAGAGAGGCCGTTGTAGGAGTCTTCCTGCCCATCTCATGGTATCGGTATTTCTTAAACACCCACTCTATCTATGATAATGAGGACTTTCAAAATTAAAAGAACATACAGAGCCTTATTAAATCCAATTCCCCCTCGTTATCTTTGTATGGAAATTCCGTTTTTTGTGAAGAAGGAAAAAAGACAAAAGAAAACTGAGTATGCCTCCTGAGCACTATTGAAACACACAAATATTATTAAGACGCCTGCAGAACACTAATAAACTATGTGTGTTCGAAGAGAAATTATGATATCCACAACAGTTAAAGTACTACCTATTACATTGATTTATTTTCAAATTACTAAATAATAACGTTGAAATTAAATAATCTTACCCATACCCCCTGTTCCCCCTCTCCCTCGAAAGCCAATGTTTAACAGAAAATGTGTGAGTCGACTAGAATCGAACCCTAAACCTCTAGATCTTTGATTTATTGCGATAACCACTTAGCCAGTAAAGCCAGTAGAAAATGTATTGAAAAATAGGTCAGTTAAACTAAGCGTGTAACTTGCATGCGTTTTATATTACGATCCGTTAGAAATCGACCAAATGTAGGGTCCACCAGTCACACGTTTTGGGTAATTTTTATACGAAGAAATTTATGTTTTTTCCAATTTTTGTATATTATTCGTGGGAAAGGTGTAGGGTTTAAAAAATGTCAATTTTATGATACTGTTGAGTATTGATTTACTCCTCTCCAGGAGTTAGGCACAATGCCAGTTTTTATCTTACTCCCACAACTAAGATGTGACCCACGGTCGGGTCGGGAAATTGGGGTTTAAAAATTGCCTGGGCAGCATCGTCGGCATTCCCCGGTAGGGGCACCTCAGGCAGTAAGCAATAAACTTACTCCTCCCCAAAGAGGGAAGGCGAAGCCTGGGAGGGTGGACCCCCTAGAACTGCACAGGACAGACCCATAGATCGGCGTAAATCAAGCCTCGAAGGCCAAGACAATACAAGTCTATGGGGTGCAGTATCCATCGGAACAGATACTACACTTTGATCTTAGCCAAAAGGCGAGTAGCTTGATGTATTGATTTACTCCTCTCCAGGAGTTAGGCACAAGGCCAGTTTTTATCTTACTCCCACATGTAAGATGTGACCCAAGGTCGGGTCGAGAAAGTGGGGTTTAAAAATTGCCTGGGCAGCCCCGTCGGCATTCCCCGGTAGGGGCGCCTCAGGCAGTAAGCAATAAACTTACTCCTCCTCAAAGAGGGGAGGCGAAGCCTAGGAGAGTGGACCTCCTAGAACTGCACAGGACAGACCCATAGATCGGCGTAAATCAAGCCCCGAAGGCCAAGACAATACCAGTCTATGGGGTGCAGTATCCATCGGAACAGATACTACACTTTGATCTTAGCCAAAAGGCGAGTAGCTTGATGTATATTTACATAAGTCGAGTCGCTGAAGAAATTGTAGCCGCCATGTTCATCAAGGAAACACTAGAAAGAACTATGTTCGTAAATTGTATTCTCTGTAAACCGGAATGAGTATAAATGTAAATGTAATAAGTAGAAATAACGTAATCCGATATTTTCGAAAGTTAGCGGAATTAACGAGAGCGTCTATTAAATGTGTGAGTAATGTTTTGTATTATGTAGTAAATTAATAGCGAGCAAATAGTAAATATTAACGAACACTTTTTAAAAAGTAGAAGTTGTTTATTACTTTCCGGTGTCGATGGGGAGAGTATCAGTACTGAAGTGTTAGGGAGAAAAGTTTTTGCTACCACGTACATGGAGTATGTTTTGAGGAGAGTCGAAAATTGTGGGCCAAAAGTAATAGTTAGTGTTAGCTGGAGAAAAATAATTACATATTTACTAAAACAAGCTTGAGTGAATAAGCGTCATATAGCGGTGAGTTTAGTAGCCTGTGATTCATGTGGTTATTTTCCTATTCTTCAAAAAGGTACAGGGGAAAAATCGTCTAAACTTTATATATATTTATATATATATATATATATATATATATATATATATATATATATATATATATATATATCACTTTTGTTTTCATTTTACTTTAGTGAGTAAGTCTTATGAAATCTAGGATCCCTTTTAGGGGGTAACACTAATACATACATATCCCAGTGTTCAATCAAGGTCCTCCTCTACCTCTCAAACATTGAGTTTGTATAGCAGTGACGAGAACTAATTCTCATCTCCACAATTGACCACTTAATTATGCCATCGTTTATCTTTATTGTGGTCTTTTCTAAGTTTTGTTGGATTCCAGGAAAAGAATTCATATGGTCTTGTGGAGTATTTAGCTAAGTTCTGTTACTTCAGGTAACATCACAAGTTGAAGGTGCACTATTCCTTGTATAAACCAGTGTATAGCCGTGTCAAAGGGATCTTATTTGGGCTTCGAATATTTGAGATTCGAATTGTTATTTTAAATATTTGGTCAGGGTGTACTTGTAGGGTGAATGATTCCTCAAGTCGGGTTGTCCTGACAAACTCTTGTACAGAGATACCAGATATACTCGAGGATTGTGTCTAGTAGGTAATTCAAACTCTTTAAAATCATATATGTTTCATTAAAATTCAGTTGAAGTTCTCAGAAATCAATCGGCCTCTTCTTAGTGCTAACACTTGATCTCTATATAAGATACGTAGGTATTCGAATATTCTATAAGAGTTATCCTTTACAAACGTTGACTTAGTAAAGAAGTTATGGGCATTAATGTTCTTTTCACCAAATGACCAGTTGACTATGTTACAGTATATTTTTCTTGTGGTTTCTTGGTCTTAAAGAATTTCAGTACAAAAATTCATAGAATCTGGAGGAGTATCCAGCTTAGTGGTGTTACTATAAGCAACATTACTTTGAGAAGGTTAACCATTTCTTGCATAAGCCAGTGTTGGGTAGCCATACTGAGTTAATATTATTTGGGCCTCGAATACTATGTTATATTGAATATTTAGTAATGGATTACTTGTAGGTGAAGTATCCTCATGCCAGTTTTTCCTGACAAACCCTTGTACAGAGAGAACTTATGTGTGTGCGTTTAAGCAAACATTGTTAAACATATACAGAGGTTATATAAACAATTTGAATAATTCATGTAAAACTCGTTTACAATATATATATATATATATATATATGTATATATATATATATATATATATATATATATATATATATAATGTATTTTTATGTAATTATTTTTATTGGTGATTGCAGCGTTAGTCGTTTTTTTGCTTGCTATTATTTCGATTGTCTCACTTCCTAAGTGATTAAGATGCAGAAAATTTCATTATTAGTCGCCCTTAACTTTATAAAACGTATTTTTCATTAATATATATATTTTTATTAATTTTATGCGTACATAAAAGTTATCCATGAACACGTGTTTCTGACTCACAGCCATTATCATCAAGCTAACTTAGACAAGGATCGAACCTTCGATATTAATGTCTATAGTCCAGCGTTTGCTTTGTCTAGAAATATGTACGATTTTTATCACCTAAATATTTAATGTATTTTTATGTAATTATTTTTATTGGTGATTGCAGCGTTCGTTGTTTTTTTGCTTACTATTATTTCAATATCGACGGTTCGATCCTTGTCTAAGTTAGCCATGCTGATGACGGCTGTGAGCCAGAAACACGTGTCCATGGATTACTTTTATGCACGTATAAAATTAATGAAAATTATTTTTGTTATATATATATATATATATATATATATATATATATATATATATATATATATATATATGTGGGGGGTGTGCGTGTGGAAATTCTCAGAGATGTCTCGTTCAGACTTCATTAAGGCAAGCATTAAAGAGAAGATAAACTCTTCGACGGATGCTACATACGGTGTGGATTCGCTCTTTTTTTGAGTCAGGGTGACAGTCGCTTTCCATCACTTAATAATGCTTCACGCATAGACATTGGTTGAAAACTTCAAGATATTGCTCTGTTTCACAAATAATCAATCAATGGCAATGCTTGAACGCGAGTTTACAGTCATCATATTTCACCCACAATTTAATCTTTAGGCACTGACTCGGCAGTTCGTACAAAATAAGTCACTTCCGCCCGTGCTTACACACTTCCGGTACCGAGTTCATGTTACTGGACGATGGTGAATTTCGATACTTGTTTTAGCTCTTAACTTAATTGATGTGGCCATATTTGCGGAAATAAAAAGTGAACGCAAACATTGAAACGCGCCATTTGCTCATGTGAGCAGAGATTGCCGCGTGTCACTTTGGGAATCGCACAGACGGAACGGAAGTGGATTTTACGCGAGTGTTGGAATCAAACATGGAGGGTTTCTTGCATTAACTGAATTGTGCAAAGATTTATTCACTTAATTACTTCATCATTTTTCATCTTGTATTCACTTTCCTTCCTTTCTTTGTTTCTGTATTTCTCTCTGTCTCTCTTTCTTCCTTTCCCCTTTCTTTCTAACTGCCTTCTTTTAATTAATTATCTGTTTTTCTTTCTCTCTCTTTTTTCTTCCTTCTTATTCTTTTTCTTTCTCTCTCTTTTTTTCTTCCTTCTCATTCAACGCTTCCCTTCTTTCTTTCTTTTTTTCTTTCTTTCATTCTTTGATTGTTACTTTATGTTTCCGTTTTTGCTATCATCATTTCTCTTTTTCTTTCTTGCTTGCTTCCATTTTGTATTTATTTCGGTGTTGTGTTTTTTCCTTCTTTCTTTTTTAAGTAGCCCTCTTTCTATATCATTGCTTTCTTTTTCTTCCATTGCTTTTCCTTCTTTTTCCCTTACTTTATTTTACTTTTTTTCTGTGTATCCCCTTTCTCTCTCTCTCTCTTTCTCCTTGTTCCATACTCCTTTCCTTTTCCTCCCTTTCCTTCCTTTGACTTTATCGATGTCTCCGTCTCCCTTTCTTTCTATTTCTTTCTAATTCTCTGATATAATTTTATTCCCTTCACTCTCCCCCTTTCTCTCGCTCTCTTACAATCTACCCCCTCTCTCCATCTGTCTCTCCCTCTGTCTTTCTCTCCCCCCTCTCTCTCTCTCTCTATATATATATATATATATATATATATATATATATATATTAATGTTGAATTAAATGAAAGATAATTGAATTATCGTTTATCGTGATAATATAAAGCTCAATATACTGAATAGAGCAATTAATTCTAGAGATGAAAGATGAGAATAAAAAATTGTAAAGATACAATATTTATTAGAACATCAAAAGTTCAGAGTAAGAGGCTTCATATCCTTAATCCATCGATTTTCAAAGATAAACTCTTTTCATCAGAGGATAGATAAAAACCGACAATGTAATTGTAAATATTATCAGCAACATTTAACTTTGAAAATTTTACATAAAATAAAACAAAATAAAGACCAAAAGGTAAAGAGTCTTATGTTGAGTCTTAATGTCGGTGTTTCTCTATTATCTGATGAAAAGAGTTCATCTTTGAAAATCCATGGATCAAGGATATGAACCTCCTTGCTCTGAACTTTTGATATTTTAATAAATATTGTATCTTTACAATTTGTTATTTTCATCTTTCATCTCTAGTATATATATATATATATATACTTATATATATATATATATATATACTTATATATATATATATATACTTATATATATATATATATATATATTTATATATATATATATATATATATATGATAAAGAAAGGAAGAAAGTGTTTCAACGTAATAGAAAATGAAAAAGGAAAAGCAATAATACTATTTATGTATTCATCAACGTTTCGTCTTTATTATGAGACTTCCTCACCTCCTATACCGTCCCATTACACGCACGACTCTAACATCTTTACCTCCCATTTTTCTCATCTCAATGCTAAATTAAAAAAACATTCGATGGGCATATACTGTATCCTCTCCCACTTCATAATAAAATTAATTCGAGCCGCTACCAACGATCGCCCGCACTCCCTCCGCATTTGTTGTAATACCTCTCCAACTTCCTAATAATTTCGTACTCCAACCGCCGCTTGCCACTGCCATAATCTATTTGTATTTCATAATTTGATTTTTTTTCTTAAGCAACCACAGATTTTTAGCCGGAAGGCGCCGTCACCTATCCATTCCAAACATTCTCTACTTGTGTGATGTTTTCTTCAGACAATCCTCCTGAAGAAGTCTTGTAATAAAGACGAACGTTAATGAATACATATATAATATTTTTTGGTTTTCCTTTTTCAATGTTCATATATATATAAACAAAACACATATTTATTATTTGTAACTCCTAGAAAACCCTCTAGATAGCCCTGTAAGTGTAGTATTAACACAGCATGACGTTGCTAGCTATAAATGCATCGTTCCTTTTATTAAGTTGAACACTCTTATGACGTCAAGCCGCCGGATAAAGTGTTAAAATTATTACTATTTATTCGCTATTCAGCGGTAGCCTAGTTGTTCTAGATGTCGGGATTTGAGTTGTAAATTACTTGAAATCTGGGGTTTCGAATCGCATGACCAGTAGTAAATAGTCATATCTCTATGCTGATGAGTCTCGATTATAAATGGACGAAACGTATACGTATATAGATAATAAACAAACAAATATATATTCGTTTTTTTATTCTTTCTCACTTTCTGTCGTTATCAGTCGTATTGTATTATTGCTTCTCGGTCTGTTTATCTATATATATATATATCTATATATATATATATATATATATATATATATATATATATATTAGAAGATTACTCGTCCCAAGACTGAATTTCTCGAACAGAATCGTTTTACACCACTTTGATGTCTTCTTTTGCGAAGACATATTTGACATTACGTGTTAATCGGGGTAGAAGCGAGTATAGGACGTCTGTATGTCTGTCTTATTGTAGTAGCATCATACGTGTTGGCGGCACGTATATAAATCATTTTTGTTAACCGTTTATCTGGTTTTATATCTTTTTCACACGCGTCCGCAGCGAATTATACGCGACTGTAACATTACGAATCTTTTTTCCAATACGCATCCCATTGGGGGGGGGGGCGAGAAGTCATACGAAAACACGCCTGCCTCGTCTCACAGCGGAAACAAATGAGAGAGTTCTTGCTCGTTACTTTTGTCACGTCCTACTTTTTGAATAACATCCAGGATTGGAACAGTAGTCCGAAAAATCCAAATAATACAAGATTTTACTTGATTAGTAAAAATTGGTTAAATTTGATTTGGAATTTAAGAAATATTCTAATACATAGAAGTTAACACTTTTTCTTATCTTTTACAGAAAATCCAAATTCACCCCAAAGGAATTTACAGTCGGCTTTGTGAAGAATATTGCCTTTGAAGAAAACAGGTACTCTCTTAGTTTTATTATGTCAATTTTCTTCTTAATAAGATTATTTTCATGTTTATCTTTAACCTTCATCTGTCTCGATAGAAAATGTGCGTGTGGGTCTGTTAAAAATGGAATTTTAAACACAAACATGTAAACTAAGTAAGGGGTAATATGCAGTTAGAAGTTAAAGTTAGAAAATTAAGCTAACGTGTCAGGAAGTTACGTCATGACAGGAAGTTGACGTGACAAAACAAGCTAATCTTATTTCTCTCTTGGGTGAACGGACGTCTTTTTCGAAGCTTTTTCACTCAACTCTTCCTGTTATGGGTCGGAAGAGATTAATATTATGCAATCGTTTACATGAACTTGCAATCAATGTATTTGTAAATAGAGAAGGAACTAGTAACCGCAGAGCAATACATGCGTGTATTGTTTTCTTTAGCACAACATTTATTACAGATGTAAAAGAACAAAGAAAAGAGAAAGACAGCCATCAACACACTGCGATGGCTATGGCGACTATCATTGCGAAGAGGGAACATGTCAACTAATGACACAGGTGTTTACAATATTTTCGGTTATCTGTTGGGGTCGCAAGGTAGCACAATACAAGCGACACTCCATGAATAAAATGTTTAAATAATAAGGAGTTTAGAGGTAGCAATGGTTGCGCAATCTCCAATCGCACTTCTCTTGAGCCAATGAAAGACGATGAAAATAATGTTGATATAAGTAGAGAATAACGGAAATTAGATTTCAAAGTCTATGTTCTCGCCCAGGGGTTCATACCTATCGTTAGCGTATTCCTGAAAGTAATTTTGCAATTTCTCTCTCTCTCTCCCCCCCCTCTCTCTCTCTCTCTCTCTCTCTCTCTCTCTCTCTCTCTCTCTCTCTCTCTCTCTCTTGTCCAAACGTTCGGAACATGGCATCAAACGCAATTCATATAAATCAGCAATTCAATCGTTGCTTAAATCTGGACCTGTTTTTCAGCGTGATAGTGCCATGAATGAATTTTTTATACGAAGTCATGTAAAAGAAAACGATTCAGTCATTATTTATTTTCAGACATTTTTGTAGTCAAGAAAAAAAACAGTTGCGTGCTATAGAAGAATGTCGATTTGAAATTTTGCTTATACGAACACTTTTTTATTTGCTGCCAAATAACGATTATATCTGTATTGAAATGTTATATTTGTATTAGAATGTCGATTTTATTTTTTCTAAGTCATGAGCACAAAAATTCATCCCTCTTTGTATTATCATTCCTTTGCTGCCGCTTAAAAATAGTATATATATATATATATATATATATATATATATATATATATATATATGTGTGTACAAGAAAAATAATATACACATATATATATATATATATATATATATATATATATATATATATATAGATTTAGATTTTTCACTTATAAAATAGATCATTCAGTGAAGACCGGGGTTGTTCCAATAAAAACAAGCTCGATGATACTCGATTACAGAGTACAAAGCATTTATATGTGATTTTATGAAGGCTTACCAAAGCATTCCTTTCAGGACACCAATGATCACCATTAAAGATATTTTTTTGGGGGGGGGATTTATTCATCATTGTGCCGGCCGACGTGAAAGTGTATTATCGCACATTGTTCTGGTTTTTTGTTTTTTTGAATGTATTTTGGACCGATTATTTGCTTGTTGGCTTGGTGGAAGAAATAATGCACGAGCTACTTTTCTAAGACTTGTTTTTTAATTTTAACTTTTATTTTTTATTTTTTCCTCTTCTCGTCTTAAGTGACCTCAACTATTGCAACGCCACATTGTGTATTGTCGGCAGTTGAAACCCGTATTGCAGACATTTAATTTCCCTGATGATCTGCCAAGCAAGTACCTGCTTGGTAGTAGAAATACGCGTAGGAAAAAACATTTAATTTGAATAAATAATATTTGTAAGAAAAAATATCTTTAATGGTGATCATTGGTGTCCTGAAAGGAATGCTTTGGTAAGCCTTCATAAAATCACACACACACACACACATATATATATATATATATATATATATATATATATATATATATATATATATATATATACGTATAGTTTGGCAGCAAATTGTTATTAAGACAGGCTTCATTAAAATCCACGGAGTTCTGCTTTTTTGAGATTTCCTTGGTTAGTCGTTCGACTCTTCGAGCGATTTTATATATATATATATACAAGAACAAATATGCAAATAAAAAAGTCTGTATAGAGAGAAAAAATGTGACCCGTTCGGTTATCTATTAGACTCGGGTTAAATTATTAGAATCAGGAAAATGTGGTGTTGCAAAGCTAGTTATTGCAAAAACAGAAAAAGAAAAATCCAAAATTAACCTCTTTCCATCTCCCTGTTCTCTCTCTCTCCCACTTTTTTTCTCACTATTTATTATATATATAAATAGTGAGAAATATATATATATATATATATATATATATATATATATACATATATAAACATGTCGATTCCAAAACTAATTAATATTGTATTATGTATTTGTGTGATTCAAATATATAGCAAAACAAACGTTGATTGACTCAGCTGTAATATAACACATATATATATATATATATATATATATATATATATATGATTATTTACACGGACATGTACAAAATCTGCGACACTGGCATGTCGATGTTATCGATCAACAGCTGTAATAAACTGAGATCTCATCAGGAGGAGTTAAAATCCGATCTCAACCTTAGATCATATTTCGAAAGAACGTGTAAATAAAAAAATCATCTATAAAATAAATCATATACAAAAGCTCTATTTGATATTGAGCACTTTAATAAGCCCGCTTTAAATTCTTTGGATTACTATTCTGTGGATGTGTACCGTGCCTATATAATTATATATATATATATATATATATTTCAAGTATTATGAAATAATGATTTTATATTAAATCCTAATTATTTCATATTCAATTTTAGGACTTTTATATGAATTATTATTTTGTATAATTTTGTATATTCGGACTACTGTTCTCATATTGGGTGTTTATATCACAGCGTTTCGGCCGATATAACCTCCGACCTTCTTCAGGTGTACTTTGTCGAACTCAGGAATCTTTCTGTCGAACTCGGGAATCTGAACGGAATTTCGAACGGAACCCTTTATTTATGCTCTCGTTCCATCTGCCATGACTAGGAATAAGTCTTTAGTAATTCGCATTTCTTCGTATCGCCCGCACTGAGGATTGAACCTTCAACCTTCAGATGACTATCACTTAGAACTGAATTATACTTAGTACTATATTCACTTCTATATCCTGTTTAGTTTTGTATGTACGTGTTGTGTGTGAGTGTTTTTGTTAGATAAATGGGTTTATTTTGTAATGTTTAAATTGATTTGTACTGGTGTTGTGTATAACTCTATATTTTGACGGGTGTTTAGCGGTAGAGCGGAATAAAACTAATTTAAAGAAGCTCGGAGCATCGATATCTGAGTTTATGTCCCCGATGCAGGTATTAAATTTGTAGATCCATTTAATTTCGTAATTTCTACGGTACTCTGTAGAATAGAACCCTGTGTGAAATAATACGCATTTCATCTTATCTTTTGTGTGGTTTGGTAAATTGTAATGTTGTGCCACTGGTGAGTAGATGTTATTGTCCCTGATTGTTTTTGACGGGATGTGTAACTATGTGTTTCCAGATCTAACAGCGGGGTTTATCGCCTAATAGATTACCTAGGTGGATGTTGAATTGTTGTTTGGTGTAAAGTGATGTGAGGAGTGTCGATAGATTAGCTGTCTCCATCGTGGCATTGATTAACGGCGCGTTAAACAGGTGGTGAGATTTGGTTCTGTTTTTAGATGTAAGACATCTTTGGTTAATAATTGTGAGAGTTTGTGTGTGTGATGATTGAAGTATAAAACCATTAAGATTCGTTTGTCAGATTAGTTTTTCTTGTTAGTCAATAGTTTCTGCCTGTTGCGTGTGGATGCCTAATGCACTGCTGTTTTGATAAATAGAAGGGGATATTTGCTGTTTAAAAATTGTGAGATGAGTCGGTCTATGTTTTTTAGTATTTTATTGTGCTGGAGGAGATGCGTTTAACGCATAGCCATGAGCTGTTTATGATTGATTTCTTAATTGTATTGAGATGATTGGTATTTAAATCCACATACCTGTGAATTTCTGTGAGTTTGCTGTACAGCCATTGCTCACCAGCACCAGCACCAGCACCCACACCAGCACCAGCACCAGCACCAGCACCAGCACCAGCACCAGCACCGCGAAGAAGGGTATAGATATATCAAAGTACTCGAATGTCAGTTTTATGGTGTCATGGCAGCTGTTTATATAAGTGTTAAATTTGAGCAAGGCTGTTTTGCTATCTGTCTGTATAAATAATATGTCATCAATGTACCTGCAATAGTACTCTAATCTCTCTCTCTATATATATATATATATATATATATATATATATATATATATATTACTCAAATTATGAGAAATCTTTACGTGTGTGTATTTCTTTGCGTGTGTGTCTATTTATTTACATGTGTGTATTTTTTTATTGGCGTGTTTGTATTTTTTTGCATGTGTGTTTATTTTAAGCTGTGATAATTACGCATCGAATTATTAATATTATTTATTATTTATCGAATATTTATTGAAATAAAAATGCCATAAGAATGAAATAGAACTAAATTGTAAAAACACTATTTACAAAATAATCAAATTACGAAATTCAATTCAACAGAATGCATTTCGTTTTTTTAGTAAATACGTCAGTCATTTAAATTGTTTTAATAGTAGCAATTCATAGACTCAACTACTTAACATAACCCAAATGGTGTGGCATGAAATTGATTTTAACAATTGTGACGAATGATTGAGATTTAGTCAAAACCAATACCGAAAAAAAAAAGAAAAAAATATAAATTGAATTCGTGGTGGATTCGTAGAACCTTCCAACCCCTTTCTCAATTTAAGACCGCCCACCGTTTTCTCGTTTATTTAAGACCGCAAACAAGCAGGCTCGTCTTTAATTGGGAGTGGGGTTTTAATGAAAATCAATGAAACGGGATGGAATTTGCGAAGAGAGTGGTGGGTTTCCAACACAAAAACAATTTAGGGGGCAATCTTAACGTTATTACACAGTGATGATCGAAAAAACAGAATAGTGAACGGTCAATGGTAACGTAGTTCAGTGGGTGTAGGTATGCGTCGCGTTTGGAATGCGACTGCGATTCTTTTGATAATTCAAATTGCTTTGTTCTTTTTTTGAAGTATGTTTATTTACCCTCTCTCCAGGAGGTTAGACACAATGTCAAAGTATTTTTACTTACCTCCTCTTCAGGAGGTTAGACACAATGTCAAGGTATTTTTGTTTACCTCCTCTCCAGCAGGTTAGACACAAGGTCAGGTGTGGAAAGACAATGCTGATTGAGGAATGTATCAGAAACAATTGAACACGTTCCTCACTGATCGGGAAGAAAAAAAGTTGATGATATTGAGCCTCTTTTGATGAATCTCTCCAAGAAGAACGAAACCTGAAAGAGATTTTAGATATTATTGAAAGACTCAAAGATAAAGTGTTAACTGTTGTAAAAGATAAAGACAACAGATTTATATTCAAGCTCATTCTTGATGGTCTAATGAGCTCATATAGAAATAAACGTGAACAAAACGTGGTTCAAAACTATTCAGCTCAAGAGTGACAACTTTAGTTTAAACTTCATGGTTTTACGTTGACCCAAAATAAATTGAAAATTACAAATTATTTTTGTGGCAATAATGACAATATTTCTGTACTTCTGTTGTATTGAATACTTATTGCAAATATTTCGAGCAATTTACTCTCTCTTTTTATGAGCAACCGTTGCAAGTAACGAGTGTTCATTTTCTCTAAGGAGAATTCGAAATTGTCTATTATTGGCGACGAGAGATTCAGATTTTAAATCTAGTTTTGTAACACATAACAAATTGACGATCTTCAATCAGGACTCACGGGAAAAATTATTTATTTTACTATAACAAATTAGTGATATTCGTGAAAGAATGTTGGAATTTATTGTCCAATGGAACACAAAAACCAAAGCAAGCGGGATTTATATTCACCAGATACGGTTGCGAATTCGATTGAAGAATTCACGTATGACACAGAAAATGGTTCTATTTTTTGGCAACTTTCGGAGGTTTGCCGACATTTTCAAGGAAGAATATTCAGAATATTCGCAAGAAAAAAAGGTTCGCTATTTCTTCAAAAATTGAACCCAACGTACCATGATAGGTACTGCAACTATATTCCACCAAGGGTATCGGCTGAAATTTAATTTGATGAAACTGTGAAAATGTTTTAGGCGAAAAATCGTCCCTTTTTCAACATACGTTGGAAATGTTTAAACCTAACAAAAAGAGACGACGAGGATTTTTTTTAGCTATGCCGGAATCGTAAATAGAGAATGCCAGCAGTTTAAACTGGAAGAACTGACTGCAGACAGATTCCGATGTCTAAGTTTTGTGCAGGGCTTAACCGCTTAGCGCACCGAGAGCCTGTATTTACGACTGACTTATTGTATGTAATTAAGTATCCTTAATACATTTCTTATTCTTTCTATTCCTGTCTTGTGTTCTTATTTATTTATTGTTATTACTACGATATAACAAATTGGCGTCACCAATAATAGACAATGTTTGATTTATATCGAAAGGTAGACGTCGCTACTTTTAATTGGAACAACCTTACTAATAAAAAGTGGAAGTCCCATTTTTTATCTTACCCAGCTTTGGGTTTGGGGAGTTGATTGTAAATATAAGCTAGCTGTGTTAAAAGGAATGTCGACATTCTAGATGCAAAAAATGGTAAGCTATTTATTTAATCATTTCTTGTTTTCGATTCTAACTAAAACACCTTTCGATTTTGGATCAAATTAATTATCGGAGTCTATGTTACACAACGGGGATAATGGAGTCGGAGAAAAAGGTGCAAACCGCCGACTCTTTTTCTGATTTGTTTTATTGAGAACGTAATCTTAACTTAGCTGTGCCACGATAGAAGGCGTGACTTGCTCTTCCTTCTCTGCCAGCTATTTTTATTTTATTTTGACATTACACTAATTAGCTTGCCTTGTTATCCAGTGTATCTTGTCAAATGACCCGTTTGTGGTTACCAATTCTACTGATGATATTACAAAAAAAAGACAACCTCTGAGATTCTCGCTGTGAAAAAGGTTGTGATAAAAAAGGGAAAAGACATTATTTTATATATTAAAGTGTAATCATTTTTATTCCCCTTTTCCCGTATTCTCGTAATAAAAAGTGCTAATTACAAGCAGAAGAAAAGGGATATGTTTCTTTACATCTGAATCTGAAAAATAAAATGGTCGTCAGTAATCATATAAATTTATTAGCGGGACCCGTGGAAATTCCACGGTGATTTCTACATCAATCTTTATAATTTACTATCAATAATAATATTCATTTTGAAATAATAAATGTATGCCAGGGTCAATACTATTAAGAAAAAAAAAACGATGCTTTCTTCTTCCGTAAAAATAATTGTCATAATCAGCTAAAATTTTTTTTTAAATAAATGAAACGAATGGCTTTTCTATGTTTATTTATTTATTTTAAATTCTAGCAATGTAATTCTTTTTAAAACAATAAATATTCTGTTTTCTTACTGTAAAAATAATTGTCAGCTAAATATTCTTCAAATCAATAAAACGAATGCCACTTTTTGAAATGTAGTTATTTAAAATTGTTCTGTTTTAGTCGACGGATCGATACAATTTGAGTTTGGGACAATTCATTTTAAAATGGGTAAACTCGAAATGTTTTACCTTAGTGTCATCAGATCAATCACATATAAGCATCTTTGTTGATCGGACAATCTCATTTTTTTATACGTTTGGAATGTTATAGCGTACGTGCAAACATACAATGCCTTACCGTATTATTATATATATGAATTGTTAAAAGATATATCCATTACTAGACCGCTATATTTGAATGATTGCATGCAAAAAAGGTTCAACAGTTTTCGAAGTATATGAATTGCGTTATGAAAAAAAATTACGAATATATGTCATACATAATTTGTAAGGAATAATTTTAAAAAATTTCTCGAAGATAGAAAAACAGAAAACGCTTTTTTGAATTCCGAACGTAATTGGCTATTATACAAAGTAAATTTGCCTGTCTTCGTGTCAAATTAAAAGTTGAAAACTACACAAGACACATATACAACGCTAATATATTATTTTCATCATTGCTTCCGACAATATATATGTCCATTTTTATTAATATTTCTTCTTTTGAAACAGAATTAGGCAGGGGCGATATTAAGAGACATTTCTAATGTTATTATGTAGTAATTCGTCAACGATTTTTCCAATTGCCAGAGAAAGCGAAAAAGTTGTTGATAGAGAGAGGAGAGAGGGTAGATTGGGAACAAAGAGAGGGGCAAAATGAGAGGGAAGATGGCGGGATATAGAAAAAGAGATAGAGCGGGGACGAAAGAGATAGAGAGAGAGAGAAGTTTAAAAATGTTACACACTTTTTAAATCTTCTGTTCTGTTTTTTTATAGAGATAGGGGTAATAGAAAGGGGGAGAGAGAGGGAGGAAGGGGAAGATTGAGAGAAGAAATAGAGAAGAGAGGAGGAGTAGAGGGGGGGAAATAGAGAGAGAGAGAGAGAGAGAGAGAGAGGCAAATTTAAAAGAAAGCTTTTTCACACTGGTGGTTTAGTGGTTAACGACGCAGACTAAGAACCTGGGTGTGTCGGGTTCGAATCCAGTTTGTTCCACAGAATCACTTTCATCAAAACCCACACCTGACCTTGTGTCTAACCTTCTGGGGAGGGGGTAAATAAAATAATTTGTTGACTTGGCCCGGAGAAACGCCGGGTAACCATGTAAGTTCGAAATAAATCCCTTTTGTAAGGAGTGAAAAAATATTAAAAAATAAAACGCTAGGCGTAAAAACAGTCGGCCCGTTTATTTCTTCCCTGTGGCCCATTTTCTCACAGAAGAGACATTGCTAGTCTTTCTCTACTCTATCGGTATTTCAATGGAAGGTGCTCAACTGAGCTTTAAATGTTCGTCCCTTCCGTAAAATCATAAACCAAACACGCTTCTATGAAGAGAGGTTTTTTTTCAAGACCGTCTTACCTGTGGAACATGTTTCCGCGGAAATGTCTCCTACATACTACAATACGGTCGTTTTCGACACCAATGTAAACAAATATCTGTTGAGTCGTGCTGTGAATTTATCATAGTTCCCAAACCTTTTCTTATACCGTTCTATCATCCGACTGAAAATCTTTATCTCCGAGTGGCTTTCGTCCTGAAAGAATGGTGAACACTTAATATATAAAAAAATAATTTTCTTTAAAAGATAAGTTGCTGCTCAGTAGAGAATTTTTCTACAACATAAAGTTCGGATGAAAATACCTTAATTCATCATCACATGCAACTGACTTCATCTAAGATTGAACGCGGTATCACTATTTCTCTACGTGAGAATCGTAACCACTGTGCCATGGGATTAAACTACTTTTTATATATATATATATATATATATATATATATATATATATATTGTTGAAAGTGTTAAACGTGAACACTATTTCAATGGTAAATCGACAAAGCTACTTTGATCACACGTTTTTAGATGCACCCACGCATCTCTATAAGAAGCTCTGTCCGTCAGTCTGTTTGAAATAGCATGTTGGTCGCTGACCCACAAGTTAAATCAGTGCATTTTAAGTATAAGCGAAATTGGTATAATTTTAAGAAAGCAACATATTTTCATTTCATTTTTTTTATATATATTAATGAATTACAACTGACCAAGGCCAAAAGCTACTCGAGAAAAAGGGTTAATGAGATCGTCAGTTGAATGCTTAACAATTCTATGAGAGTATTAGACTTTTCCGTACTTTCAGAGATAAGGACCACGCTAACTTTGACCCTAACCCTAACCCTAACCATACCTCTAACGCTAACGCTAACCTTAACTCTCACCCCCACCCTAACACTGACCCTAACGACGCGGTCAAAGTTAACGGTGGTCCTAATCTGTGCAGTTCCAGAAAGGATAGTATGGGAGATGCCAAGAGAAAAGGCTTAGGATATTTTGTAGAAAAGCCCCCCCAAAAAGAAAATAACCCTGCCTCACCAAAACAAACCAACTGAAGATTGTATTTAAAAAGCACGTGTTATTACTTACTCAGTAGGATGAAATTCATTTATGTCATTGCATAAACTGATCGCTTTTATTTATATTTTCCCTTCACATAAACGCACACAGATATATGTCCACCATTCCGCGATGTGTTCCACAGTAGTGTTTATAGTTCATTTTTCATATCCTTAACCTAACTCTCACTTAATCTCAACCCTAACTCAAACCAGACGCATGTCACGATAAAACTCACTAAACTTGGTCATGGGTATGTATGCGCGCTTTGTACTTTAGAGAGGGGGGTTTCTTGATTTTTTGCAAAACTCATGTTTACATTCTTCAAAGAATCGAGCTTTGTTATAGATAATTGGACTTTAAGTATAGCTGGGGTTCAGTAGTCTTTTTTATACGTACACCCTCGAACCTCTGTGCTTATGACTAGCCTGCAAAAATGAAGAAACATATTTAATTTAAAAGTAACCTTTTTAATTTGAAGGTGATCGTTTTTAATCTAGAATTGACCTGTTTTAAAGTGAAATTTAACTATCGGAACTTAAAGTCGACCTTTATCCTTATGTGAAGTTGACCTTTTTGTAATTTGAAGTTGATCAGTTTCAAATGAAGGTGACAAGATGTAATTATATTAATAAATATTAGCCAATTAGTACAAACGATGTAAAATCTAACGAGTCTAATTATTTGGTCTAATTATTTGTCGTCTTATAACTTATACATCAAATAAAAATGATGTTGACCGGGTTTTATAAGTTGAACCTAAATAGCAGTTGGGCTTACAAATCAATCTTTGATTCTGACTTGCCACTTTTCATTGGTTATTATTGTAACACGTTATTGGCAATAAGTTAACGTACTTTGCTAGAATTTATTTAGAATAACTCAATCTGGTTCGGCAGTTTCATTATTTTAAAGATACTTAAAAAAATGAACTTACCTAAATGTACATATATATATATATATATATATATATATATATATATACACTCATATATATATATATATGTGTGTGTGTGTGTGTAAATTTGGGAAAGTTTATTTTTAAGCATCTTTAAAATTTTAAACATAAAGAAAGAGGCAAAATGCCTTACTAAAAACAATGTGTTAGATGCAGATATTTTTATTAAAATCAAAATAATAAATCAAAATATTTTGTTTTCTTTTTCATCTTAACTTTTTTATCTAATGAAATTATTAGATAAAAAGTCAAGAGAAAAAGAAAAAAATATATATGTATTTTTATTTTTTATTTTGATTCTAATAAAAATATCTGCATCTACCACATGTTTTTTATGAAGGCATTTTGCCTCTTTCTTCATGTTTAAGATAAATATATGTATATATATAGTTATATATATATATGTCTAACTATATAAACTATATATATATATATACTTAACTACATATTTACAGATAACTATATATAACTATATATATACATATCTACCTATATATATATATAATTATATATATATAACTATATATATGTATAACTATATATATATACATATCTAACTATATATATATATATATATATATATATATATATATATATATATATATATATATATATATATATATATATAACTATATATAGGGTGGGCCAAAATAAGGGTCCTATCTTTAAATTTAAATTTAATTAAAAATTTAAATCAAAGGGAAAACAGTGTTTTTAATTAAATTTAAAGATAGGGCCCTTATTTTGGCCCACCCTGTATATATAACTATATATAACTATATGTATATACATATATAACTATATATATCTATCTATATATATATTTAACTATTTATATATATAACTATATATATATAACTATGTATCTATGTATATGCATATATATAAATATATATATATATATATATATATATATATATATATATATATATAGTAAGCTGTGAAAATATATCTATGGCAATTAAGCTACACAGAGGCTCCCGCGTTTCATCCCCGCATTTAAGCTTGAAGATTCCCCCCGAGGATGAAACGCGGGAGTCTCTTTGTAGCTTAATTGCAATAGATATATTTTATTTTTATAAAATAAACAAACTTTACTTTTGTTTATAAGTAGAACGTCGTGTTGGCCTGTGGCGCTCTCCGCCAAGATGGAATGGGCGGAAGTGAAAATAATAAGAACGAGGAGGCCAGGTGCACGCCGGGAGTTATAATTTTTTAGATGTTGTTCGTTCTTTTTTTTAAGCATTGAATGAAAATGTAAAAATGACGTAAGAAGCCCTTTTAACAATGCGTGAAAGATTTCTTTCTTTTCTTTCTTTTTTTCCAATTAATTTCGAAGGATACAACCTTCATCATCAGAGATATATATATATATTTTTTAGATAAAATAAACAAACTTTACTTTTGTTTATAAGTAGAACGTTATGTTGGTGTGGGACGCTCTCCGTCAAGAAAAGAAATAAATAAATCTTTCACGTATTGTTAAAAGGGCTTCTTACGTAATTTTTACATTTTCATTCAACGCTTAAAAAAAAATGAACGAACAACATCTAAAAAAATTATAACTCCCGGCGTGCTCATGGCCTCCTCGTTTTTATTATTTTCACTTCCACCCATCCATATATATATATATATATATATATATATATATATATGTATATATATATATATATATATATATGTATATATATATATATATATATATATATATATATATATATATATATAGTCTAAAGAAGCTTTGACTTATTTTAAACACAAATACAAAAAAAAGGAAAATGCAGTTTAAATTCCCACAGAAACTAACTAAATCCAAAATATTGCAGACTTAACATTTATTGGAAAATTCATAAATAAATAAAAATGTATAATAGTAAGTAAATAAAATACAAAGGGGGATAAAGTATCTAACAGTGAAACAAAAACAGGAGATCTTAACGTAAGCATCTAATATTAAAACGGGAATCATCAGCTGTTTACCATGTAACTGTTTCGGAGATTTAAAAACAGGACAGTTATAATAGGCATGGCTCTCCAATGGTACTGATCAAACTACCATTTCCCCAATAATCAAGTGTCAAATTAATTCAGCTTTAAATTTCACTTATATATACATAAGTTATATATTATATATATATATATAATTAACTTGTTACAAATATCCAAGGGGTATAAATCCGAAGGAAGTTGAAACCGGGTTCATGAGAGTGCTCAATAGTTGACGGAATAAAACCATCAACAATACATATATATATATATATATATATATATATATATATATATATATATATATATATATGTGTGTGTGTGTGTGTGTGTGTGTGTGTGTGTGTGTGTGTGTGTGTAGCGGCGAGAAAAGGTATTGTTTATTTGGCTCGCGGGAGAGTGAATACTTTCAAACTTTACTCATTGGAATTATCTTTGTTGGACCCGGGGGAAGAGATGACCGTGTTTGTCGACTCAATTCAATTTTAATTTTATTCAAATCGGATTTAACGGAGTTTCCATTTAACCAGCAAATTTTGATTTGTACTGTTCCGATCAAATCATTGGAACCCTAAATTTTGAACAGTATGATTTCTATACATAGTGAGTTTACTGAACTTTTTATTTGATTTGGTTTATTTATCGTTGTAATAATTAACATAAACATTGGATGCATTTTTCACTGCATCGATTGCGGACGCATCTCACGACTGGATAACTTTTTCAATTTTTTCAATTTTTTCAATTTTTCATTTTTGGACTGTCACTCATTACCTGGATCAATCTTCAGTCAACCTCCTGGATATCTTTCCTCAATATGTTTTTAAATTGTATGACTTGGATGGATTGTATAGATTTAACAAAAAGGTATGTTTTGGCGTTGATATATTTGATGCTATATACTTTTATGTATTTTTCTCTATATTTTTTATATATTTTCAAAGTGTAATTTTATTACATGCAGTAATGTCACTGCGGTAATGGTCCTCTGAGGAGAAGAATTATCTTTGAAAACTCATGAGTTAAGGACGTTAAGATACTTTGCTTGAACTTTGAATTCTAATAAAATTTGACTGGCACCTTATTTTATTATTTCATTTAATATTATGATATATATATATATATATATATATATATATATATATATATATATATATATATATATACACTTTGTATTGATCCTATTGATTTTACGTAATTTAGAGATGATCTACAATACTAATACTAATATGTATATTTATATGCTAGTTTATAAAATATTAAATATCCCTCCGTTGGGTGATTTAACACTATCACCTTGCATAGGTTTTGTACACGATTGGTCTGGCGTATGTTTTGCAAATAAATAGAAGAAGAAAAAAATTGGCATTGAGTTTACTTTCGGCAAGCTTGTAACTCTCGATTCCTTTTATTTTGTCTTTTAGTCTTCACATTTCATGAGTGATGTTTCTGACACAGGGGGAAGAATTGCTATTTTATGGGTCGGAACTTATGTATAGTACAGTTATCGTTGACTAGTTGTTGACTTTGAAGTAGTACTTTTTTTATCTCCTTATATCAAGTAGCTTCATGCCTTTTCTGGAGCGATTTCGATAAAAAAAAATTAATTTAAAAAAATAGTCTCTAAACGATAGTTTTTATTCACCACATAGATGGGGCCATGACAGGTACTAGAACTACGGGACAAGATGTGAGTGACACCAAAGTGTTAAAATTTGGGCATCACAACCGGATGCACGTTAATACCATACATAGGATCCTGCAGACGAGGTAGGAGTATCGCTCCCATCTTTTCGATCTTATAGACTCAAAATTAAGGAACCCAACATTACTAGCAGCAAAATCTTACCCCTTGACTATAGAGGTCCTTAGAAGCTAAGAAATTTTCTACTCCAATAGCTTATTTCTTTCGGACCGCTTGACTTTGAAATTCCCTTCCGACTCCCTGTTTTCTCGACCATACTAACATGCAGAAATTAAAAGATAATGTGAACAAACATCTTGCTGCCCAACTTCCTATCCAAGTGTCCCCCTATAAATCTGGCCACTATCACAATACCCCCCTAATGCATCAGTGACAATCTGCATCATTTAGGGCGAATAAAAGTTAATCCAAAGGACTTGTAAAATAATAAAATAATTTTTTATAACTTACTAGGTATAATTTTCTCATTCCTAGCTGTAAGAGAAAATTCTAAAATTATTAGATATTTTAAAAAGGTTGCTCCCATCAACATTTATTCAAAGTTTAATAGATTTTGTTCTTACTTAGTTGTTGTCTAGAATTGTTTAGGGGTTTCATAAAGGTGCTCCTATTATACTTGGAATCACTTGTTGCACCCATAAACATGTGTTCAAAGTTTAATAGATTTTGTTCTTACTTAGTTGTGGTCTGGAATTGTTCAGGGGTTTCATAAAGGTAATCTTATTACCGTTGGAATCACTTGTTGCACCCATCAACATTTGTTCAAAGTTTAATAGATTTTGTTCTTGCTTAGTTGTAGTCTAGAATTGTTTATGGGTTTCATAAAGGTGATCTTATTACCATTGGAATCACCTGTTGCACCCATCAACATTTGTTCAAAGTTTAATAGATGTTGTTCTTACTTAGTTGTGCGCTAGATTTGTTTAGGGGTTTGATAAAGGTGCTTTTATTACCATTGGAATCACCTGTTTCACCCATCAACATTTGCTCAAAGTTTAATAGATTTTGTTCATACTTAGTTGTGGTCTAGAATTGTAAAGGGGTTTCATGAAGGTGATCTTATTACCGTTGGAATCATCTGTTTCACCCATCAACATTTGTTCAAAGTTTTATAGATTTTGTTCTTACTTAGTTGTGGTCTAGAATTGTTAAGGGGTTTCATTAAGGTGCTTTTATTACCATTAGAATCACCTGTTGCACCCATCAACATTTGTTCAAAGTTTAATAGATTTTGTTCTTACTTAGTTGTGGTCTAGAATTGTTTAGGGGTTTCATAAAAGTGCTTTTTTATCATTGGAATTACCTGTTGCACCCATCAACATTTGTTCCAAGTTGAATAGATTTTGTTCGTACTTAGTTGTAGTCTAGAATTGTTTAGGGGTTTCATAAAGGTGCTCTTATTACTGTTGGAATAACCTGTTGTACCCATCAACATTTGTTCCAAGTTGAATAGATTTTGTTCGTACTTAGTTGTAGTCTAGAATTGTTTAGGGGTTTCATAAAGGTGCTCTTATTACTGTTGGAATAACCTGTTGTACCCATCAACATTTGTTCCAAGTTTAATAGATTTTGTTCTTACTTAGTCGTTGTCTAGAATTGTTCAGGGGTTTCATAAAGGTGCTCTATTTGTCATTGGAATCAGCTGTTTCACCCATCAACATTTGTTCAAAGTTTAATTGATTTTGTTCTTACTGAGTTGTGGTCTAGAATTGTTTAGGGGTTTCATAAAGGTGATCTTATTACCATTGGAATCACCTGTTGCACCCATCAACATTTGTTAAAAGTTTAATAGATGTTGATCTCACTTAGTCGTGGTCTAGAATTGTTTGTGGGTTTCATAAAGGCGATCTTATTACCGTTGGAATCACTTGTTGCACCCATAGACATTTGTTCCAAGTTTAATAGATTGTGTTCTTACTTAGTTGTGGTCTAGAATTGTTTAGCGGGTTCCATAAAGGTGCTCTTATTACCATTTGAATCACCTGTGGAACCCATCAACATTTGTTCCAAGTTGATTAGATTTGATTCTTACTTAGTTGTGGTCTAGAATTGTTTTAGGGGTTTCATAAATGTGATTTTATTACCGTTGGAATAAATTGTTCCACACTTCAACATTTGTTCCAGGTTTAATAGATTTTCTTCTTACTTAGTTGTGGTCAAGAATTGTTTATTGGTTTCATAAAGGTGCTCTTATTACCATTGGAATCCCATGTTGCACCATCAACATTTTATCAACGTTTAATAGATTTTGTTCTTACTCAGTTTTGGTCTAGAATTGTTTGGGGGTTTCATAAAAGTGATCTTATTACCGTTGGAATCACTTGTTCCACCCATCAACATTTGTTCAATGTTTAATAAGTGTTGTTCTTACTTAGTTGTCGTCTAGAATTGTTTAGGGGTTTCATAAATGTGCTCTTATTACTGTTGGAATCACCTGTTGCACCCATAAACATTTGTTCAAAGTTTAATAGATGTTGTGCTTACTTAGTTGTGGTGTAGAATTGTTTTGGGGTTTCATAAACGTGTTCTTATTACCATTGGAATAACCTATTGTACCCATCGACATTTGTTCAAAGTTTAAATGATATTTTTCTTACTTAGTTGTGGTCTAGAATTGTTTAGGGGTTTCATAAAGGTGCTCTTTATCACCATTGGAATAACCTCTGGCACCCAGCAATATTTGTTCCAAGTTTAATAGATTTTGTTCGTACTTAGTTGTGGTCTAGAATTGTTTAGGGGTTTTGTAAAGGTGCTCTGATTAACATTAGAATCACCTGTTGCACCCATCAACATTTGTTCAAAGTTTAATAGATTTTCTTTTACTTTGTTGTGGTCTGTAATTGTTTAGCGGTTTCATTAAGTGCTCTTTTTATCATTGGAAGCACCTGTTGCACCAATCAACGTTTGTTCAAAGTTTAATAGATTTTGTTCTTACTTAGTTGTGGTCTAGAATTTTGTAGGCGTTTCATAAAGGTGCTCTTATTACCATTGGAATCACATGTTGCATCCATCAACATTTGTTCAAAGTTTAATAGATTTTGTTCTCACTTAGTTGGTGTCTAGAATTGTTTAGGAGTTTCATAAAGGTGCTCTTATTACTATTGGAATCACCTGTTGCCCCCATCAACATTTGTTCAAAGTGTAATAGATTTTGTTCTTACTTAGTTTTGGTCTAGAATTGTTTTAGGTGTTTCATAAAGGTGCTCTTATTATCATTGGAATCACCTGTTGCACCCACTAACATTTGTTGCAAGTTGAATAGATTTTGTTCTCACTTAGTTGTGGTCTAGAATTGTTTAGGGGTTTCATAAACGTGCTCTTATTACCATTGGAATCACCTGTTGCACCCATCAACATTTGTTCAAAGTTTAATAGATTTTGTACTTACTTAGTTGTGGTCCAGAATTGTCTAGGGGTTTCATAAAGGTGCTCTTATTACCATTGGAATCACCTATATTCTTTTGCCTTAGAGTTGGTCTAGTTTTACTTTGACTTCAAGAAAATTGTGAATATTCTTGGGCTTCCAAGCATTGTATTTTTTCAACTTTTGGTCACTACTTGTGAATGCCAATAGCCACTTAAGGGTTAATAGGATTGAACGATTGCCGGCCGAAATTAATCAATGCAATGAAATAAGTTTTATTATTCATGGCAATGTTCACGGCAAGTATTTGTTTACATTGGATTTTAAGAGGACTATGTTATATTTTGCAAGGAAGCAGTCCCGCTCTAATGAGTTCCACGGACGGGACGTTCTTGCAAAAGAGTTCTGTTTATGAGAATTCCTCTTGACGCTAGGCACGTGGAGAAATAATGGAAAATCTTTTTTGATATGGCGGAGAGACGGGTTCTTGCTGTGAATGTCTTACGGGATTGGACAAGAGCCTGGAGCTTAGTCGGACATCTTCCATGAAATTAACGATGAAGCAGAGAGAGACTAGCAACGTCTCTTCTGTGAGAAAGGGACTTTTAGGAACGGAAGCGATCTTCCACCCCACTAGATTTTGAAGTCGATTTTGAACTCTGTGTAGGCAACGAAGAGTGCTCGCATCGGCGCCTACTCAACTGTAGCCGCCACGATTTGCGACATCCGTAATTTTGCGCAGGCTACCGCGTTTATCAATGACAATGATATCAGGCCACATGTGATTTATGGTCATGACAGTTTGTATATAAGAATCCCGTAGGCCTTCAGCCTTTTCATTTTCCCAGATCTTCACAGACTTTTGACGACAGCACTTTGCATCTCCGTCCAAGTCGTACTTAAGACACAGACCGAGAAGTCAATCGAGTTATGACATTTTATCATGGTGTCTCTTGTTTCCTTCTCTAAAGAACACCTTCTGGCTATTTCATCATCATCATCATCATCATCATCATCATCATCATCATCATCATCGTTGTCGTCGTCGTCGTCGTTATCATCATCATCATCATCAGCAGCAGCAGCATCGTCATCATCATCATCATCGTGTCTTACTCACTAGGAGTTTCTCACAGGAGGCGTTACCAGTTATCGCACATAGATAAAAAAAATCAACTGGTATTCTCTGGATCTAAGGAACAGCAAGTCTCCCCAGATTTCCAGAACGCATTGCTTCTTTTCGATTACCACTGCAACTCATTTTGCGTTCTCGTAGTCGCTGTTTAGCGCTGAATTCTAACTGAAAAAAGCCGATGGTTTTCTCTAGAATGTGAGTGACAATAAACCTCATCATGATCACATTACTCTCAATGCCCTTCCAGTGTGAAATGTGCTATCTCTCCTCGGTATTTCCATCCTCAGCCACGCCATGATCATATCTAGTCTAAGTCTTCGTGGATTCGCCTTAGTCTGTTCATTCTATATTTCTCTTCGTGTTTGCAAAGTGCTATTTTATTCGAATTTACTTTGAGTTGGTTAGTGTCACATGGCTATGTGGGTTGATTTCCGCACTCGAGGATTTTTTACTGAGCATTTAAGCTGTTCTCTTCAATGTCGTTGTTTGTATGGCGTCAAGTGTTCCTCTTATTCTAATTTATCCTAGTTATTTTTTAAGTTTATTATTATTATAGTCTTGGGAGGACGTGGTCAAACGTTATAGGAGAACCATGGGTATGGATTCCGTCAAGCCTCACCAAAGACAAGAATGGAGGGGAAGACTTGGATCGAGACTAGAAAATCAGACCCATTATTATTATTATTATTATTATTATTATTATTATTATTATTATTATTATTATTATTTCATAGTAGTCTCAACTTTTGGGTGCTTTTAGTTGGAGTTTTCTTTTTTTGAACACCAAGTCAATTCCCTTGACCTTAGGATTCAAGCGTTACCTTAAAACTTTCTCTCTTCCTAACAGGCAAGCCTTTTGCAGGATTGGAAAAGAAATTGTCCTGTCAATCTGTTTAAGCAATTTATAGTGGCTTTTCGTTATGGTTCCAAGCGTTCCAATCACAACGGGAATCACCTTTACTTCTTTACATTTCGATAGTCGAACTAATTCCCATTTTAGATCTTGATATTTATTGATTTGTTCGTGTTATTTCTTCTGCACTCTGGTATCGAAGGAGTAGGCTATATCAATGATTAAGCTATTTCTCTTATTTTTGTTTAAAAAGATTAAGTCGGGTTTTGAATGTTCAAGAACCTTATCAGTCTGTATGCGCATGCCCCAAAGAAGTTTGACATTGTCGTTCTTCTTCTTCTTCTTCTGATTATTATTAGTAGTAGTAGTAACAGTAGTAGTAGTAGTAGTAGTAGTAGTAGTAGTAGTAGTATCATTATTATCATTATTATCATTATTATTATTATTATTATTATTTGTACTCACTAGGAGTTCTCACACATGTCATCAGTGATTGCTCACCGACAACGAGTGGTATTCTCCGGAGTCTGAGTGACAACAACTCTCCCCAGATTTCCAGTATTCTCCACCTCTTTTCGATAGCCACCGCAAATAACCTTGCAGTATCGCAACAGCCGTTTATCATTGATTTCTCATTGGTAAGAACCATTGGTCTCTTCTGGGATTTGGGTCGCAATAAGCCTCCCCAACGTTCCAGCACTCTCTGCACTTCCAGTGGAGGTCTGGTTTGTGCTGTTCCTCCTCGGTCTCATCCTACTTAACCCTATGCAAATATTTTGTGTGGTGTCAGCCTACGCTGGTACAATTTATTATTATTATTATTATTATTATTATTATTATTATTATTATTATTATTATTATTATTATTCATTTCCATCGTGTTGTCCTTGCTATAAGACACACAAAAGAATCACTCCATCCACATCCACTCAGCGAAGTAACTATCTAGATAGAAATTAGAACTGCGATGTCCTCCCTAATGGGATTCATTCTACCAATGAATAGTTTCGAATTGGAACTGAAATATAATTAGCGCTTGCATCGCATTTGGTGTCGAATGGCATAGGCGAGAAACCTGCTTGTTGTTTAATTATCTGACGAAATCGAAAGAAAAAAACACGTGTTTATCCGTTTTATAATATGTTGGTTTCCATATAATTTATTTGTCAATAATTTACGGCAATCATGGGGAAAACACAAGAAATCCATTTAGATGTGACACAATTTTATAAGTTTTTTTTATGGAGGAACATCAGGTAAACATCTAAAATAAAAAGTATAAGACATGATTTTAATATAACAGGATCATATATATAAATACAATATATATATATATATATATATATATATATATATATATATATATATATATATATATATATATATATATTGAAAATGAAATAAACCAAAATAGTATTTATGAATTCATCGACGTTTTGTCTTTATTTCTAGACTTCCTCAGGAAAATTGGTCTGAAGAACATAACACTAAAAGTACAAAATATTTGAAAACAATGGTAGTAGGAGGAGAAAAGCTTAAAAAGACCGCTTATGAGAAGATAAATTATGAGCTACAAATAGATGGTAGCAGTGGGAGAAGTTGAGTTTACTGTGTCAAGTGTGTGGGGAAAATGGTAGCGGTCGAAGTTATTAAACAATTAGGGGGAAGTGAGCGTGCGTGATCTAAGCCGAAAAAAGTCGCTTATGAAAAGATAAGTTATCATGTCCAAAAAAATGGTAACAGTTGTAGGAAATCAATTAACTGTGGAAAGTGCGGGGGGGGCAAATATTCGTAGCGGTTGGAGTTAGTTAAACAATGAAGGAGGGGGAGGAAACATGCGTATTATTTATTGAAGTTATAAAATTTGAATCGAAGCAGGAGAACGAGAGGGTAAAACATCAAGGTTGCATAATGGGATGGTGTAGGCGGGGGGGGGAAAGAATGAGAAAAAGATGTAGCGAGAGAAAGGTAATGTAGTTATATTTAATATATATATATATATATATATATAAACGTACACATATATAGATATTTAAATATATATGCACACACACACACACATATATATATATATATATATATATATATATATATATATATATATAAATTTAGGAAAGTTCATTTTTTAAGCATCTTTGGAATTTAAACATAAAGATAGAGGCAAAATACCTTCATAAGAAACCATGTGTTAGATGCAGATATTTTTATTAAATAAAAAATAAAAATCAAACATTTTTTTCTTCATCTTGACTTTAAAGTCAAGATGAAGAAAAAACAAATGTTTTGAATTTAACTTTGATTTGATAAAAATATCTGCATCTAACACATGGTTTCTTGTGAAGGCATTTTGCCTCTATCTTTATATATATATATATATATATATACATATATATATATATATATATATATATATATATATATATATATATGCACATACACCCATAACATATATATGGTAAATAACAAAGAGGGGATAATGATATTATTTATGTCATGACGTCTTCGGGGTGATTTCTAAAGTCGTGATCAAACCAGTTTATTCTTCTTTACGTGATGATATTATTTCGAAATTCAATAGTTTCTTTGATTTGGGTTATCATAGAGTGATCCATATGGATGTTGACGACTATGAGTTCCATACAGTTGTTTTAAAATACAGAGAGCATGCGTTTTTAGAGGAAAAAGCGTATCAAAATATATTGACAAAGACAATCCGGACAAATATAAGAACAATCGGATCGTGTTCCTGAAACTCGGTTAACGCTAAGTACGTATGGCTGACAGAGAGACTAGTAACGCATGCGCGTCCAGACATTTTACACGAGGGAAAAAAGAAGACGTCACAAAGGCTCGGGTTCTCGCCTGTCGCTGCTGCTGCTGCTTCACACATTCATTCTTTGTTTGGACGTCGCAGTTGGACAAGTATATTTATTTACTCCTCTGCAGGAGTTAGGCACAAGGCCAGTTTTATCTTACTCCCACAAGTAAGATGTGACCACAGCTTGGGTCGAGTAAGTGGGGTTAAAAGCCAGCGCTCGAGAGGTGAGCACTCTGGCCATTTAAAAATTGCCTGGGCAGCCCCGTCGGCATTCCCCGGTAGGGGCGCGTCAAGCAGTAAGCAATAAACTTACTCCTCCCCAAAGAGGGGAGGCGAAGCCTGGGAGGATGGACCTCCTAGAACTGCACAGGACAAACCCACAGACAGGTGGAATCAAGTCCCGAAGGACAAGACGACACCCGTCTATAGGGGTGCAGTATCCATCGGAACAGATACTACACTTACTTCCTAGCGTGTGCCAGATATGTAGTTATTAGATCCACAAGTACATTGTAAAGTCTAAGTTTAAAAATTACAACAAAATTTAAACCAGATTAATAAATGAAATCTAAAATAAATAAATAAATGATGAATAGATTAAATTGTACTATTTTTCCTCGAAAAAATAATAGACTAAAACAATAAATTAAATATTCTAAGTAAAATATAAACAATAAAGTAAAGTATAATGATCTATTTATACTCCTAAACTATAGGAAAAATTACTATAAAGTGGCTACACCTTAATAACTTTATTGTAATAAACGTTGCTGCATGTTTTCTGTCGTTTAGGGGAGTGTGATCTCGGTGGTCATCGTCGTGGGCAGATCTTTGGAAAGACTGTTGACGTCCTGGCACAGTACCTAGCACCCCGGGTGACACACGATAGGCGCATTCCTTTGAGGAAAAGTTTGATCATACCCATTGGTAGGGTATTTGGTCTGGATACTGAGCGGTTTCATTAGACGTCATTAATTCTCATTAATTCACTCCTTAGAATTAATCATCTGGCTGGGACTATCCGCTTCTTGAACGCTTGTTATGAGAGAACAAGACATTACTTTATATATCAGAAATTGTATTATTTATTTTTACGGAATAATTAAAAATCGAAGTAGCCTAAGCTTTGCATGCTATACTCGTCTCGCATGCGTCGAAAATCCAAACCCTATCTAAACTTGGAATACTAAATGCCGATTTTTTTCGGCATTCAGGTTCTCCCTTGCTTTGTTTCTTAGCGCCACCAACCCAACTTTCTCTGCTTGGCTCTCAGCCACAATCAGGTCAAATTTAACAGGAATAAAATGACGCCTTTTACTCAGACAAAAATAATCAGACTAAAATACATCCTCTTCAGACAGATTGGCGAAGAAAGCTGCCGGAGAGGCTAATCTTATATGTTTTCTCGAAGGTACTTGGGTGTCAAAAAGATATTTCAGCATATGATTAGATTAAGGACGTGTTCCGTTGGAGGAACTAAACATGGCGATAATTGGCTGTCAGATGCGAGTATTTATTTTAACACTGTTCAAAGTATTCCTACAAAAGGAAGTAAGTATGTATCGTATACTAAATGTAGACGGATAAAGACAAATATTGAAATACTAAGCCTCCTTACAAAGCATTAGCTGTAGCTTGCAACTTTAATTATTCTTTCGTTTCAGAATTTTTGAGATGACGATTGATAATTTCGATTATCTCAATCATTCGTACTATTATTCTCATCTTGAGTTTTTTATTTACTAATGTCGCATCATTTAGCAAGGCTAAAAGCTACTCGAGGGTAAGGGTTAGTGAAATGGATGGATTAGCAGTTGAATGATGAGGATTATTATGAGAGGATTGAAAAGGATGAATGGAATGAACAACATTTTACCTGTCATCTTTAATGATCTCATGTGTTAAAATGCGTGTGGAAGGTGATATAGTATGTACAAGTTGAGGTACAAGCATATTATTCTGATTTTTTGGCACTTATGCAGTTTAGTAAACAGCATAATTTATTTGTTTTCAATTTTGAAGAGTTATATTCAAGACAGCGGCAGACAATCTACGGGAAGGGCATTTTTAACGACAGCTAAGAGAACGAAAAAGGGCTAAAACAAACAAATATACAACAAATAAATGTTACCCTAACCAATAAAGGTTACTTTTCTACTTTTTGAACATTGTATTTTATTTCGACCTTATTTTGGGGGGCAACATTTTAAATAATGTAGGGGGGTATTTTATGTTATAACATTTTAAATTATTTTTTTAAAATCACTGTCCGTTTTATATTTTAAATTATTAGAAAAATCACTGTTCGCTGTTCGTTTTATAGCATTTTACTTTTTTTTAAAATCATTGTCCGTTTAAAAGAATTTCAGAAACTTTATTTTATTACAATGTTTTTCTTTCAGAAACTATATTTCATTAAAATGTTTTTTATCTATTGGTCAAAAATATTACTTTAGTGGATTGTCTGCTGCTGTCTTAATGTAACTCCTCAAAATTAAAAAAAAATCTGCTGTTTACTAAACTGCATAAGTGCCGTTTTATTTTATTGATCAGTCACCACTATCAAGACTAAAACCAATCGAGGATAAGAGTTAATGAGATGCAGAGATTGTCAGATGAATGATGAAGAATGGTATAAGAGGATTGAAAATGATGGATGGAATAAAACATTGATTTCTAATAATAACGGTGTATGACACGTATTTGTGCAAGGAAGCGACCCCATGGAAATGTGTTCCACGGATCGGAATTTCTTGGAAAAGAGCTCTATTCATAGAAATTATGAGGAAGTAAAAAGTTATTTTTAATTGTGGTAGAAAAAGAGTTCTTGCTGTGAATGACTTCCTTCTTCAGATATAGATAAGGCAATAATAAGTAACAATCGTGTATGTTTTTTCTTCAAAGTCCTTGTTTTCCCAAATTTACGTAACCTCGGCGAAAAAAGTAACAATATACGAATTAAAACATTATGAAGACATCCCTGTCGGCAATGACATCAATTAAGTTGATTTTTAGATATTTAAATTAACACTTTGAAAAACGTTTCCAAGTTCGACATAAACGTTTCCAAGTTCAACTAAAAGTGTCCCAAATTCGAAAAGATGCATCCGAAGAAGGCCGAATGTTGCATCGATCGAAACGTTGTGAATATAACAAAAAAAATAAGAATGAGAATCCGAATAATCTAACTAATACAAATTTAATTAATCTTTTATAATCCAGAGTGCTCCTTTTGAGGGAGAAGTATTTTCCCCATATTAAAAAATGACCTTGTGTCTAACACTGTTATCGTAGGAAGTCAAGTAAATAGGGACTACATATGAATTCATCTATCTCGCCGACGAGCGATGGATCAGATAATAGATATTACTCAACTTTAAATCCTTACTTACGAGAACTCTGTTTGATGACGCTTTATAAAGAGTTATGAAATTGTGTTTTTCAAAAAGAATATACGACGTAGACGAATGATTCACCTAATGGCTAATAAAACGCTTAAAAGCTTAGAAGAGATAAGGTAAATGTCACGCAACCAAAGTCTGAAAGGTCGGAATTATACGGAGCGATTTGCTTTTAAGAACTGTCAATCAAATCTGGCCTTATTTTCGGTTTGGAGATGAGCGTGTTATAAGGATCGTCTGAGTACTGGGGTTTCAGCCAAAAATGATAATGGGATAGAATCAAGCAGGTCCTACATTTCGATTCTTTGTAAACTAATACACACATTTTTATAATCCCAGACATCGATTACGGTTCTAATAGACCATTCCCAGCTGCAATAAACATGCTCTTCGAAATATATATATTACTTTTATAAGAATGAGATATGTTATGTGCTTCCATACGCTAGCACTCAGGGATGATATATAAACATTATTATTTGATGGTTAATAAAGCTACCCCTTCCGGTGCAGCCGATTTATTTTTATTGGGGAAGGAGTACTTTTGTTATATTTGTAGAACTCCTTACAGAAATCTGATTGTTTACAAATTGTATAAAAGTAAAAACACAACATTAGATAAATTGGGTAATTGTCCAGTACAGTCAACAGCCAATAAATTGAAAAAACAAAAAAACAATTAATTACTTTCACCAAAGGCATTAAAATTTCATTTTCTACCGACCTGTATACTTTTAAAGTGTGAAAACTGATTGTAAGATTTATTATCTCTGAATTTGATATCGTTAAATTGACTTATCGAAACACGAAAAAATGCGTCAATTTTTTGGAGGAGGTCGCTTGGATTTGGATAACTTTTAACTCAAAAGATAGTAAAAAAATGACCTGTCCTGCTATCAGACCTAAGTTCAGGGTAGCTTACCACTCGGACAGGGATAATGATACGGTAAGTCATTTTTCCGCTATTTTTAAGGAATGAAGCCTATCCCTCGACAACATAGCGAGAGTAAAACTTCTTTATATTCCTGTGTGACGAAAAAGATAGCTTTGAACAAAATCTAAGTTTCAGATTGTTAAAAGTATACAGGTCAGTAGAAAATTAAATTTTAATGCGAATTGTTCAAGTTATTTGTCGTATATTTTGTTTTGTTTTTTTTTGTTTTTCGACTGTTATCTATATTGCAAGATTGCCTAATTTATCTAATGTGTTTTACATTTACAGCGATATTTAACCAATCAGATTCCAATAGTCAATTAGGGAGTTCACACATGCCACAAAAATATTCCCCTCCCAAGAAAAAAATCGACTACAGACTAATACTTATTTACCATCCTTTAGTGTTAGAGTATTGAAGCAAATAAAATATATCAGTCTTTAAAAAAAAGTAATATATATTTCGAAGAGCATATTTATCGCAGCTGGGAATGTTTTATTCGAACCGTGGTCGATGTGTCTGGAAGAAAAACGTATGTACTAGTGAACAATAGTTAATTGCCTGTTAAATCATTCGGATGACATGATTTTCTTTGACATAACGTGAGTTTTCCCTCGTAGTCAAGCTCTATAAATAGATGTTAGGGCTGTAATTCTTTTAGTGTGAAGGTGAATGTTTGGTCAATTAGGTACCCTCGCTGGCTGTAGAATAAAATCCACTGAGATCAAATCATATCAGATCTATTCAGATCAGTTAATGCATTAATACTGTTAGGGATAGTATGAACCCACAATTGATTTCAGATCTGTTTCAAATTGCAACGTGTTTTCACCTAAACTTATACAATGAATAGTTGTGTTGTTGTTTTTTTACTAAGGTGTCACCACTTATCCTCGAATGGCCTTTGAGCCTTGATAAGTGTTAAATAAGTGTTAAATAAGTGTTAAATAAGTGTCAAGTGGATGGTGAGAAAACACGGTGATGGTTGGCAATGATGGTGGTGATTGGGAAATATTTGATTATTTAAGACGATGGCTCAACAAGAATTTGTTTACATTAGACTTGAAAACGACTATGTTGTAGTCAGCTGGGAAGCATCCCCGCGGTATTTTTCAACTGACAGGCAGTTCTAAAAATTAAACTTTGCTCATAGAAGTTTCATTTTGTTTTAAGTAGAGAAAGAGAGAGAGAGAGAGATGGAAACTATTTATAGTTGTTGTAGGTAGACGAGTGTGGTTTGAAATTAAATAGCTCAAAAAGGTTGATTGTGATTGAGAAATAATATTAGACAGACTTTATCAACCAGTCATTCCCTGGTCGGTTGGTACATTTTAAACGGCACGAGTTTTCTATCGCCTGTATGTGCTCCTGTGATCAAGTCTGGCACAAGTCGCTCCAAGGTTGCATTAAGACATGTTAAAATATGCGTAGCAGTAGTCGTCGTGTGTTACTTCAGTGAGTATCTACACTAAAAGTCGTTTGGAGTAAAGTAATCATGGTGGCACCTACAATCGACGAATTTCGAACGGTTCAAACGAATAAAAACATGTTAACACCATCCGTATGTTGCACAATCAAACATATAAATAAACTGGTGCAGCTTTTGAACCAGCCAAAATCGACATTTGCCGGTGCAGAAATACGTGAACAGACGGAAAAAAACGATTCAAAATGAATCGGCGTCGAAAACAAAACTAGGCGGCTATTCAACATGAAAATAATAATGAAAGAAAACTGCTCACCGTAAGTTTATTTTTATGAAAATGTATTTATTTTTTGACAAGAAAATGAATGAAAGTTTAAAGTTGATATATCTTGTTGAAAATATAATGATAAATAACACGAGTAGAAGGTCTTTAAAATAATAGGTTTATTTCCGGATGTATATATCTTGTACATACAAGATATATATATATATATATATATATATATATATATATATACACATATATATACACATATATATACATATATATATACACATATATACACATATATATATATACATATATATATATACATATATATACATATATATATATATACATATATATATATACATATATATATATATCTTGTAGATACAATATATGTTAACAGAATACAGAATATGTAATAGGGCAGACCGATTAAAGAATACGTAAGACAGAATGTTAAGACTGCATGTGTGTTAACTCAAATGTCTCGTCTGCTCACTGTAGTCGTACTTATAGTTCCACGAGTCCATCTATTTCGTGAATGGGGAAGTCAGGTTATCCCATCACAACAAAAGTTGTTTTTTCTTGATTAATTGTGTTTTTAATAAACAAACTCAAGATTGTAAACAACATAATTAATGAAACAACGATTTTTACAGATTTTTCTTTTTCTTTTGGTACTGATACAGGTTAGAGTAAGGTTAGGGTTAGGTTATGGCTAGTTTAGGGTTAGATTAGGGTTATGGTTAAAAAACAGTTATTTTTTCGGTTCAATATCTGTACAAGTTTGGTTTTTTTTTTAGAATTTATTTTGAGTCATTTTCAAAGATTTCGCAGATTTTCTTTGGGAGTAAACGCAAACGTTGAAAGGAGGTGTTCGTCGTTCCTGTTAGTAACTGTCACCAGGAAACCCTCCTTCTCTGCAAGGTCATACCCTCCGAATACTCGGAGTTTTCGTCTGCTTCTCGAGCTTTCTAATTGGCTAAGCACTTCGGCATCTTCCGGCTGTTTACCTAAACGGCTTGAAGATGACGAACAAAATAGTTGGTTTTGTCTGGTTCAAAATCTGTAGCAGTACTTAAATAAATAGTTGATCTATTGTGGCACTAACTGTGGCCTTGTGTGCTGTTGACGTCACTCAAGATCGTATTCCCTAGTCGAGTGTTTCATTTGAAAGGTCACAGCTTTTCAATTGTATACACGTGCGCCTGCAATCAAGTCTGATACAAGTCCGTCCAACTGGTTGTCGTAAGGTATTATGTTAGAATATATGGTTTGATTTTCGTGAAATTATCAAACGGGGTTAATTAATTATCATCACTAGTTGTCCATTACTTCAGTGACTAACAATACTAAAAGTCATATAGAATTTAGAAGTTACACTGAATCTGTTGTATTGGTCATTGTGAAAAATGGATGGATCATTCTACCGCTCCAGAAAGTACCTCTACATGTATTAGAGTCAGATTCGTCCTAAAATGGAGTACTGCTGACACATCTCGGAGGGTGTCACCCAGAGCGCTCTTCGTTGCCTAGACAGAGTTCAAAATAGACTTCGCAATCTAGTGGGATATGATTTCTCCTATTAATTACAGCCCCTTTCTCATAAAAGAAATGTTACTATGCTGACTCTCTCTTTCTCTTTCTCTCTCTCTCTCACTATATATATATATATATATATATATATATATATATATATATATATATATATATATATATATATATATATATATATATATATATATATCTTTATTCTATGGAAGATGCTCGACTGATCTCTTGTTCCTTCTTGTTAAACTTTCACATCAAGAACTCGTTTTGTAAATACAACAAAAAAATTCCCCTCCATTCTCCGTGTGATTACCGTCAGGACGCATTTTATCGAACAGATACCCCCCTTTTGTGGAACACATTACCACATAACTACTTCTTTACAGATTAGAACATGGTTGTTTTCTAATCCAATGTCAAGAGATCCTTGTCCTCATAAGTAATCTTAGTTTAGTCCATTAATAATTTTCATTCCGCCCTTAAAGTCCTTCATCTTTCGACTGACAAACATTCCATCTAATTGACCTTATCCTAGAGTAGCCTTTTCCCTTTGATGATTAGTAGAAATAGAATCAAACTAATCATGTTGACAACTACAACCGACATTCGCAGTAGAATTCAAAAGAATAATAAAAACGATACTGACATCGGACGTTGCACGTCTAAATATATAAATAAATGAATAAATAAATAAATAAATAATTGATTTATCGTGGCACTAAATGTGGTCCTATGAGCTGTGGAATTCACTCAGGGTCGTAACGGGTGACCTGACACTATATGTAGTCCGTTTAAAATGGCACCAGCAAACTACTCATCGTGTCACAGTATTAGCAGAGGTAACTTTCTCTGTTATAGAAAAAATCTGGTTGAGAAATATTAAGCTGTGATTGGCTGTATAAGAGCATATGATAGACTAAGAAAAATTGTTTTCAAATATTTTTGCTAAAAAGTTTAGTCGCCCGCATGGCTACCGGAAAAAATAATAGTAGAACTTCATTGTCAGTGACAGTTGAGTAAATTGGGATCAAAATAATTTTTATTTCATTGATTTAAATTTTGAATAAGAAAATTTCAGGAGGAATTTAATTTCAGCAGAAAAGTAAGTCTAAATATTTGCACATATGCGTATATACATGTTAATATGTGTACGTATGTATATGTATGGAAAATGATAAATGAAAAAAAAAGAGAGATTTTTTATATATTCATCAACGTTTCGTCTTTATTGTAAGACTCCTCAGGATGATAATTTGAAGAAAAATGTTATGCAAGTACATCGAAAGTCTGGGTTGACATGATGGAGAGATAAAGGAAAGTAGTAGTCGTGGCTACTGTGAGCGCTGGAGGAGAGGCCAGGCTGTGAGAAGTCAGTTGTGACGAAGAATGAAATAGTACTTGCATGACATTTTTCTTCAAATTATCATCCTGAGGAAGTCTTACAATAAAGACGAAACGTTGATGAATCTATAAAATATATCTCTTGTATTTTTTTCCTTTTTCATTTCCCATCACGTCGGATTACTATCATCCTTCCTTTCTCATGTGTATGTATATGTAATAAAAATAGAAATAATGTCTAAGGTACTATGACAGACCAATGTGAACAAAACGAATTTTACAGAGTCATGATTTAAATCGATATTTCGCCCAGAAACGGACTTTATTCTTAAAGTCAGTTTCTGGGTGAAATATCGATTAAAATCATGACTTGGTGTAATTTTTTTTGTTCCAATTAGTTTGTCATTCTACTGTATTCATCATTTCCTATTTTTGGTACTTATGAATTCTGTCGAATTATTATCCTTTAAATATACTTCACACATAAATACATATATATATATATATATATATATATATATATAATATTTATCAAAATATATTAATTATTTATTACCTACAGACATCGATGGTTCATGCTTACGCAATCTTCACTGCAGAAAGTTAATTTCCGACGGTCGGAGGGCGCGAACTCCGATCACAAATCGCCAGTGATTCGTAGTAAAGAGCTTCCCGTTGGCCACCACAAATTAGCTTAGAATTAAGGAGGAATTAAACTTTGTAAATACCAGGTCGGCAGGTATTTTACAACGAGCAGCGAATACTGATCTACAACAACACACTGTGTTATATATATATATATATATATATATATATATATATATATATATATATATATATATATTCTAAAAAAGATTTGAAACATTTTTGACAAAAAAAGAATATGCAGTTCAAATTTTCAGGGATACTAACTAAACTCAACATATCACAGACTTAGCACTCGTATAAGCCACCTTACCACTAGAGAATTTACAAATACACAAAGGGATTCATAACAGTGACACATAAATAGGGGTTCTTAACTTAAATTGTGAAATATTAAACAAGGATCATCAGCTGTTTACGATGTAGCTGTTTGGGAGATTTAAAAACAGAACAGCTATAAAATTCATTGCTCTCCAGTGGTACTATATAAATAAATATATATAAATATATATATATATATATATATATATATACATATATATATATATATATATATATATATAAAAGAAAGGAAGGATGAGAGTAATCCGACGTAATGAGAGATGAAAAAGGAAAAAACCAAGAGATATTTTTTATATATGCATCAACGTTTCGTCTTTATTGTAAGACTTACTCAGGATGATAATTTGAAGAGAAAGTCATGCAAGTACATCGAAATTCTGGGTTGACATGATGGAGTGATAAAAGAAAAGTAGTAGCCACCACGGCTTCACTACCACTTCTCTCCTCCAGCGCTCACAGTAGAGGTTACTGTGAGCGCTGGAGGAGAGAAGTGGTAGTGAAGAATTAAATGAATATGGAACGCTTTGAGTAGGTGGGAATATTAGTGATTTTGCCTCATGGTGGGAGAGAAGAAAAGGGGGCTGAGATTTTTGTTGTGGTGAGGTGTGGCATAGATTTTGAGAGGCAAGGGGAAAAGGGGGGAAGGGGGAAACTCTGTGTGTTTAACATGTAGGTGGTATCATAGTTTTAGAAAAAGATTTGAAGAAATGAAGATAACTTGAAAATGAGCGGGGGGTGGTTACAGTGTGAAGGAAATAGTCAAAAGAGTGGGAGATATGAGAGGGGAGAGGGGAGATTTTTGTTGTGGTCAGGTGTGAATTTTTTTTAGGCTGGAGGGAGGGAGGAGTATTGACCAGGTAGCTATGCCAGGGATGTGTGAGTATAAGTGTGTTTGAAAGAATGTGTAGAAGTGTGCTGTGAGCATGAGAAGAAAGCAAAATGATTTTAAGTTTGGGGAGTGATAAGTAAAATGTGGTTTCGTTCAGGATGTGTTGATGGTTTTAGAGTAAATTGAGAGCAAAATGGGTATAAATAACTAAATATGTGTAAGGATGCGTAAATTGTGTTAATTTGTAAGGCTGTTATTTGTGGTTAAGTAGTTTTGATTCGTAGTGGGTGATTCATGAGTATGTAAATGAATATATATATGAGAAAGGAGTCAGTACGTAAGTGTGTATGCGGGGAGTTGTATATAAGTGCAAGTGAGAACGATAAGAAGAAGGGTTAGCCATGATCTAGGTTTAGTTTTTGTTCGGTCAGGATAATTTTGCTTATTAAGGAAGATAGATTGTAGAAACCATTACGTTGTCTATTGGATTAGAGTCTGTGATGAGTGCTGTATCAAGTAGTCTTCGCCGAGCTTTGTTATGAATGTATTTGATGATTTTGGCCTGTTCAAACTTGAAAGCATGATCGTGCTCTAATACGTGGGAAAAAGTGTATTAAGAGAGTTATTGTTTTTTATGTCCTTTTTGTGTTCGCACAATCTTTTTTTCAATCCACGTTGCGTTTCCCCCACGTAAATTTGATGGCAGTTGTTACATGGGACGGTATATAAGCCGGCATAGGATGTGGGTTTTTTTTTTTTAAATGTCTTGCTGGGTTTAATGTTTGTTTTATGGTTTGTGATGTGGTTTGTACTGTTGGAATACCTAGTTTGTTAAGTGTGTTGCAGATGGATGTGTTATTGGAATGCGTGGGTAAGAGAAGACATCTGTATATGAGAGGAGTGTTTGGTATTTGATGTGTTTGTGTATTAGAATCTGCAGTTCTCAATATATAGATGAAGAAATCAAACACATTAATTCCTTAAAAACATTGCAATGCCCCACACATTTCATACTAAATGCTAAGAAGAAAGCGTTTCAAATATTCTCGAAAAACAATACGCATATGTGAATATTTGGTCAGGGTTTACTTGTAGGGTGAAGTATCCTCATATCAGGTATTCCTGACAAACCCCTTTACAGAGAGACCAAAGACACTCGAGGATGGTGTCCCATCACAATACTTATTATCCATTATCAGATAAGTATTCATCTGAATAGAAGTGCATTAAAAGTATCTGCAAAATCCGGTTAACTATGAATGAAATGTCGCCATTTTTCTCCCTTCATCTTCCTCCTTTTTTCTCCCTTCCACTCACACTTTCTCTCACACTCTCTTTCTTATTATTTCTCTCATATGTTCCCAGTTAAACTCTCTCTACCCCCCTTTCTCTCTCTCTCTTTCTCTCTCTCTCTCTCTCTCTCTCTCTCTCTCTCTCATACACACAATCATTTGAGGGGATCTCTGTTTCTCTTATAATAACATAGGATACATCGAAGTGAAATCATCGATTTTCTAGCGACTGGCCGAGTCGGCTGGAGTTACAGACGAACCAAGAAAAGGTAATGAGAAACAAGCCAGATAAAAGCTTCATTCAAACTCAATTGATTTTTTCCGAAGGCTGACAAAATGTCGGATTCGGAGTGGTTGTCCATGTACATGTTCCGGTATGTGTGCGTTCGTGAATGATTGAAAGCTATGAACAGACAAAGATTAATATATATATATATATATATATATATATATATATATATATATATATATATATATATATATGTATATATATATATTAATCTGTGTTTGTATATGCATATATATATGTATATATATATTTATATATATATATATATTAATCTTTGTATATATATATATATCTTTGTATATATGTATATGTATATATATATATATTAATCTTTGTTTGTATATATGTATATATATATATATATATATATATATATATATATATATATATATATATACATATATATATATATATATATATATATATATATATATATATATATATATATATATATATATTGGTACATAAAATTAGTACAACATTCATACCGTCGGTTTCAATCACAGAACGACTTAGCCATCCGGCTTTTTTCAGCTTCTGTTGTCATCTCTCTCTCTATATATATATATATATATATACATATATGAAAACACATCCATAAATTCCATAACAATTAAAACACACCAGAAAAAAAACTCCTGCTTTTAAACAAATCCAACCGGTGTGATGCTGAAACAATTGTCATATATATATATATATATATATATATATATATATATATATTATATTTAAACAACAAACTTTGTTAACTGTGTAAATTAACGCACTCAGCTTAATTACACTCCCTTAAAAATGAGATTCTTCTTTTTACGGCCATTCGAAATTATTAGCGTATTTAACTAATATATATTTTTTAACACTAATCCTTAGTTCGACTGGCAAGGTCGTTAAACCACACTCAATCGCTATAAAACAATCACGTACAGAATTCATCTCCAATGGCAAAAATTGATTAACTGCCATAAAACCCAAGAATGGCTAAAACAAATGGACGCTTATTTTACGTTAAATTTGCGAATCTAATCCCCCAGTCTAAATTCTAAAATATTTTTTGTTATTTCTCTTTCCTCATGTTTATTAGGGTGTTCACACGTAACGGCCTAAAAAATAGAATCTCACTTTATCGAGAAATGGGCGGTCATTTACAATAATATCCAAACTTTTAATATTTTTATTTATACCATAAAAATAAGGTATAAATTAGTTAGATATTTTTTTATTTTTCTATTAAATTTTCACGGGAAAGTAAACATAACTAAAATCAATGGCTTAAGATTAAAATAAAAAAAGGATGTATAGTTTTAAAAAATGTATAAATTGAAAAAATGCATAAGGGTAAATTTTCAGATTAATACCCTCCGATATCCCCCCTCCCGAAAAAATGACATTCTGCTTTTTTAGGCGGTTAACACCGTGGAAAACGGAGATAAAGAAAAACAAATATTTTAGAATTTAGTGGGGGATCAGTTATATATATATATATATATATATATATATATATATATATATATATATATATATATATATCAAATGTACTATGTTTCCAATTTCCGAGCCATCTTATCTTTTTAGGTAACTTACCAAAAGTTTGTACTACTAACCCTAAGTCCGAGTTGCAAGGTTATTAAACGACATGTAATCGCCTTAAAAGTACCTACCCCCCCCCCAAAAAAAAAAGAAAACGCAGCGGATTTAACAATAGGTTTGTTGTTAAACTTTACAATCAAGGCATTGACTTAACTAATTAAAAAAGTTATTCATTATTTGTCAGGGAAAATGTAAAACTGATAAAAGCAGGCGATAGAAAGGGATCGGAGAGAAAGTGAGCGAGACAGCCACACTCTCTATCCTCTTCATTTTCATATTCTCGCTTGTTCCTCGCTCGTGGTGAGCCACGACCTTCGGCAAGGTTGTAGCCAAGCGCTGGTTGTTTAAACTTAAGATATTTTAGTTATTTTTTCGATTTGTTTATTAAATAACTTTGAGTAATTACTGTTAATATGGATGAAACTATTGCATATAAAAAATTTTTTAAACATGAGCACATGCAATTCGAAATTAATAATAGCAAATGTTAATTAATTATGAACGGTTTAAAAATAGTTATGCTAATTAGGCAGTCAAAAGGTTATTTCTGAATCGTTTACCTTCACTATATATACAGAATATCAATATGTTATGTTGCATTATTGATTAAAATAACAGTAACCTGTTTTGATCATATAATCGGGGTTGCAACAATAATAACTAAATCGTCAAAAAAATGTCAAAAGTATAAATATTCGGGGCCAGCAAGTATACTATGGAGTTCTTATCTATGTTATCACTGTGGAGTCGGAGTGAAGACTTGTTTAAGTATGTAATAGGTTATCATCACCGACTAGCGTATTTCAAGAAACCCCTCCCCCTATACACTACACATTGGAGAATAATAGGCGTCAATCGCATACATGCGTAGACAGAATATATGTACATGCATACAAGTTATAACACCCCCGAAGATCAGCCTAAACATGTCTTACCACTTAGAAATCTCCTATACATACACACGCACAAACAGAATGTATATTCATACACATAGTCTTGACACAACAGCAAGCAAACACATCTAAGACTAATATACACACTTCCGTCGGCTAGACATGGTTAAAACCACAACCCAAAATACATGCACATACCACTGTATATTTAATGTAAGTTACACATACATATTATATGAAAGACAATTTACAGTTGCACACACGCATATTGTCTCACTCCACTGGTAATTATACTCATTAATTAGTATAAAAATACTACAGTAACTCACCTGGATAGTATAATTACAAGCATATATTAGTATATCAAATTCTACAAAGACTAACCTGGATAGTATAATTACAAGTATTTCTCAAAAAGCACGGACCGAATGTATCTTTTTTTATTGCAAAGGACACGGTTTTCTATATCATCTACTTACTCAATTAGAACTATCGATATATTGTAGTTAACTGGAATTTTAATAAATTAATTCATATTCAAACCAGTTAATTAGAAAATTCAGCCAGTATTTATTAAACCTATTAATTGTATACTTATTATTAAGCTAAACTGACAATAACAGCTGGGGTTGTGTAGTGTAGAAGTTGAAGCTTTCTTCAAGACGCCCCATTTCAGTACAGGTCCCTTATTGTTTTTGTTTAGAGATCATATGTATTTTGATAATGAAGTTTCACCTTTCTTATCTAGGTTATTGAAAGATATTTGATGTGTTCTTATCTAGCCTTAAAATCAGTACTTGTTTCACCGATGTAAAAAAAAATCAGACTTTGAGTATATTCTGAGAAAATAGTTACTAAATAAACTATGCTCTTAGTCGGACATTTTTATCCTAGTTGCACTCATTATTACCGTTATTTCTATCTTGTGCGTTGTTAATTCTATTGTTATTATTACGTATTATTACGTATTATTACGTATTATTAATTATTTTGTATATGTTATTTGTACACCTCTATCTCTAGCTATAGCAAAGTTAAACAGTTTATGTTAAATATTTTATTTAGAGGGTTATTTTTCTAGGAAAATGCCAACTTAAAAGATTAAGAAATATGTGTCCAACTCGCAGATTAAACGGTGGATTTACCCAATAATCATCCGGTTCCTATTTTTTTCTTCTAATGTTTCTACTATTTCTGCTATTATACTCAAACTTAGTGTTATTTTAACTATTGTTTAAAAAATGCGATTGACGCTTATTGTTCTCCAATGTATAAGTGCATTTATAATCTTGTGAAGAACGTCGTCGTCGACTTGCTGGTCCCGATATTTATACCTCTGACTTTCTTTTGGACAATTTGATTATTTTTGCTGCAACCCCGTGGATGTGCGCTTAGCACAGAAATACGAGTTCATTTGTGTAAGCTGTTTTACTGTTTATATAAAGTTTATTTTTAAAGCTCTACTTTGTATTGAGCACTTAAAAAAATT
>OY744529.1:35218884-35261384 GCA_963556195.1 Sepiola atlantica | reverse complement strand
ATATATATATATATATATATATATATATATATATATATATATATATATATATATTAATATATGTGTGTGAAAAAAAGACAAACGGAAAACAGGTTAAAATGCAGGAGAAAAACAAAAAAAAGAGATTTGACCGGTTTCGTTCGTATTAACGAACGCATTCTTTTTCTAAAGACGTTCGTTAATACGAACGAAACCGGTCAAATCTCTTGTTTTTTATTTTTCTCCTGCATTTTAACCTGTTTTCCTTCTTTCTTCATTTTCACTACCACGGCATTTCATTGTCATGACTTATCGGGTACCTTACCCGATATATATATATATATATATATATATATATATATATATATATATATATATATATATATATATATATATATCGCTATGGGGGTCTGCAAGTCGCATATAAAATCGGGAAAAATGTTAATCATTTGTAGTGCTTTCTTTTCAAAATGTTATTTTTGTTTAAACAGAACAAACGAATAGATTCCAAAACTTTTTTCATTTGTTGAAGTTGGTTTAAGGAATGCCAGTATTTCCTATATTGGAAAACATGTCGATATATATAGGCTGGAATGTTCCAGAAAATCTGTAAATAGTATAGTTTTCTTTTACGATTCTAATCATGCTTGTTTCGGGAGATTCTAGAAACTTTAAATTTTGAACACCTGCGGAGAGTATATATTTACTTACGTAAGAAGACATATTTACCTCGAAGCGAGAATAGTTCAACATCAAAGATCAAGAAGGAGTGTCTTTTTTCGAATCTATTTTTGAATATTTCACTTTTCTTCTGAAATCGATCCATTGAAAAGAAAGAAAAATAGGAATGCATTCTTTTACCTCTCTCAAGAGATCGGAAACTTTTGCTTGAAGTTTTGAAGTAAACAACTCATTTTTATGTGTATATAAAATGTGAAACTTGCCCAGTTGTCCTACAAATGTAACAATGAGATGATAACTATAAATTACTTACAAAGAACTCGAAGTTATAAAAAATAAAGTCGCCTCTTTTTGTTTAAAAATTATTGAAACAGTTTGTTTAGGAATTTGTAAAACACAATTATTGTGCTATAACATTTTTATGGCGTCAGTCAACAGAGAATCGACAGAGTAGGTTATTAGAATCTGGTAAACAAATAAGTTTTAAAAGAAGATCGAATAGTATATTAGAATTTGGTGGATAAAGGGAATTCGCAAAAATACTTGAATCGGAGTTATCTTTTTGAATTGTAAACAGAGAAATGTTGAGAATTCCTCTGCTTTAAATTGTGACGTAAACACATAGACAGATAGACAAACAAGATAGAAAACAGAATCCGGATGAAATAATTACAGACGGCGGAACGAGTGAAGAAATAGTTTAGCGCAAAGAACGAATCTACGTTAAAGCCAGGTACACAGATAAACAGACATAAACACGCACATACATGATTACCGTATGTTCATTGAGGTCAACAGACACAAGTACACACATAGTAGTAAACACTGATCGATAGACAGTTCTATGCACGCGTACTAATATACACACATTCGCGTAGCAGTCTCTTAACTAAGGCACCAATGAACTGACAGCAAAATCATGTTCCGTGTCACTCGAAAAATAAGCAGAGGAAAGCAATTTTTTACAATAAAACGTAAAATTGTACACGTTTTACTGTTCATGTGTATTAAAAACAGCTAAGCAGAAACAACCAAGAATCAACAAAGCAATCGATCACGAACAACAACAATCAGCAGTAGAAACAAAATCATGTCTTGAAAGAGTACAAAATCGACTCCATAATCTAGTAGGGAATGATATTTTCTCGTTAATACAGTCTTTTACACACAGAAGAGATGTTGCTCGCCTATCTTTACTCTAACGGTATGTCCATGGTAGATGCTCGACTGAAAACATTCACAGCAATAACTCGTCTAACAAATCATAGCAAAGAACTTTTCTTTCCCTTTCACTTTAGCGAAAACAAAATGGAAGTTTATTTCCTAGATCATCCCATCTGTTAAACTAGATACCACGAGTCAGCTTCCAAACCGACTACAACATGGTCTAATGTAAACAAATACTTGTTGAGCTGTTCTCTTGGATAATCAATTCTTTGTATGTAATATTCTGCACGTCCTACCTTTTGTCTCAGGTTCTCTCGCTGTGGTGATTATCGTCCAACAAACGATCAATTTAACCCTCGTCCTCGAGTGACACCTAGGCATTGATAAATGGTGACCCATTAGTCCTATAATGGTATCTTTGTACAATGACGTATAACACAAACACACATCGTAATATTTTTCTATGACATCTCAAGCATGCTTTGTTCAACTACCCAGGAAAGGGGGGATAACTCTTAGTACGTCCTAACTTAAACAGCTATACTATGGGATGTAACTATTGTTATAACATCACATTCTTTCTTTTCCAGATGATTGAAAAGAAAAACACATTGAGTAAGTGTTCTATTCGCTAAATCTTTTAGCTGACTAATACGCTCTGATCTGGGGTTTTGGTTATTTGTGGTATCACTGTCTAGATGTGTATCATCGTTTTTGTGTGGGGTATGATTGCATGTTGGCTGCGAGTTTTTTATGTGCTTTTTTATCTTTCTATTTGGTTTATTTGTGTAGGTTTTGTCTTTAAGTCTTAGAGTTGATTCTCGAAGGACCTCAGGTTGATACGTTAGAACTCAGATTGGTCTTCCCTTGGATTTTGATTTCTGCGACTGCTATTCTCTGATAGGGTCTTATGTAAGATTCTGGATCCGTGCACGCCTGTATGATAACTTCGGGGGACCATTTTTCTGCATATTTATCCAGTAAGCTAACATGCTGTATTTTTTATGGAAATCGCTCCAGCCACTTGATGTAAGGAGCTTACAAGAACAAATATGAGTATCGCAAAGACAGGAGATGCCTATTGACCATAGTCTTGAAAAGACCAAGACTATAGGTAGGAGGAAAACAGTCAACAGGAAGAGAGTTCCACAAGCCTGCGTTTTTTTTTAAAGAAGCTACCGGAATAGCTAGCTGTATTACAATGGGGTATCAAAACAGCGAATTGATGGAGACCACTAGACCTACGAGTCAAACGAGCTGGAACAAAAGAAGCGGTGTAATAGATCACATAATTCTGAAGAACACCTGTAATAATAGAACCCACAGAAAAGACCGAGACTAGCAACATCACGTCTGTGAGAGAGAGGGTGCAGAGAAAGAAAAAGGGTAGGGCCAATAAAATTACAGATACGTTTCTGCACCTTATCAAGAACCCTCAAATGGGACAGAGATTCACCAGCCCAAATATGACCACAGTATTCCATACATGTTTTATTGTGGATGGGTAGAGATAGAGAATAGCCTCAGGTGTAGGAAAATGTTTGGAGCGATAGAGAGAACCGACTTTACGAGAAGCAGAAAGAGCAGTGTAGTAGTATGAACTCCAAGAAAGATTTGATGAGAGAGAAAGACCACTATTTACAAATTGTGTAGATTGCTGGTCATAATATCGTCTTTGTTCAGCTTACCTTTAATATAGTTAAGTTACTAAGAATAATAATTGAATATAGTGACATAAACTGGGTTTAAACCTTTAGCAATATAGCAAAGACAGCGGTCAATGCAGATTAGCAACCCGGACAAAGTCGTTTTGACTCGACCTCGCGTATGCAGAAATAACAATAATTACATGTAAAGAAGCAAAACATTATCTTTAGGGAGAAATTGAACATTCCTTTATCCGTGGCGTTTATAAGGAATGTAGTTTCATTAAAATGTGTTGAAAGGAATGTAATTTGAAAATTCTGTCGATGTTTGAACGACAATGGATACTTAATGGCTGGTTGAAAATCACTCAGCTGAGCTTACATAAATTGACGTAAGCAAGTATTATACAAGGGAGGACACAGCAGATCTGTAGAGAGGGAGTCTGACAACGACACAGACACGACACACAGGGTCGGAGGTTACGCAAAGGACTGTTTAATTATTTTAGAGAGAACCGTAATAAACTATGGTTCATTGTCTGCTGACTGACATTATAAAAAATCCTAACAGCAATTGCTTTTTCTGTATTTTCTTGTAAATGTTAAATGATTCCTAAAGCAAAAAGCTCAGATTAAGATTAAGTTCTCTTTTGCAATTGATCTCTTTCTAATCTATTTATACAAGTATATATTTATGTTCATGGGGTTAAGACGTTCCTGAATAGTAAACTTAGGATAAAACTAATTAAAATATAGTAATCAATCATCTGATTTGCATGTCTTGCGTTCATCTTCTGGCGAAAGTAATTTGCCACATAAAACTTCAATTAAATTTCGAGTGTTGTATTTTTTTCAAGTCGAAGAGAAAATGGGATTTCTGATCAATCATCAACAAATTCCGTTTTCATAACTGAAGTTTCATCCATCAAATTCAGCATGAAAATACAGTTTTAATAAATGTTAATGTTTTATTATTTAATTGAATGCCATCTAGTCTGGTAAAATAACAGCAAAAGTAAATTAAATATTTTGTTATCTTTGTTTCTATTACGGCACATCAACTTTGTGTTTTTTAATGGCATGACAAATAACATATTCTGGACGAACGGGTATACGTGTCTCAAGAAGGTTAGCATTTTAGCATTAAAACATCATAATAATTAACCTATCTTCGGAAATAAATTCCAATATATATATATATATATATATATATATATATATATATATATATATATATATATATATATATATATATATATAGGAAATGAAAAAGGAAAAACCAAGAGATATTTTTTATATATTCATCAACACTTCGTCTTTATTGTAAGACTTCTTGAGGATGATAATTTGAAGAAAAGTGTCATGCAAGTACATCGAAATTTGGAGTTGACATGATGGAGAAATGAAGAAAAGTAGTAGCCGTGGCTACTGTACGCACTGGAGGAGAGTCCATGCTGTGATAAGTCAGTTGTGGCGAAGAATGAAATGAATATGGAAAGCTTTGAGTAGGTACCATTAAGGTAGCAGTGAAATGGGGAGGAGTGAGAATATAATTGAACTTGTCTTAGGGGGGGAGAGTTGAATGGGGGCTGAGATTTTTGTCGTGGTGAGGTGGCCCCAAGGAAAGTTCAATTATATTCTCACCCCTCCCCATTTCACTGCTACGTTAATGGTACTCACTCAAAGCTTTCCATATTCATTTTATTCTTCGCCACCACTGACTTATATATATATATATATATATATATATATATATATATATATATATATATATATATATATATATATATATATGATAACACTACTACCAAAATCATGTTTTTCGTTCTTTGCTTATTCACGACAACAGCCATGCCAAAGTCTGGACACTTTCTGACATATCAAAATTAATATTCTGTATGATTTTTCTACATTGCTTTCTTCATCCTGAGGAAGTCTTTCAATAAAGACGAAACGTTGATGAATACATAAATCACATAGGTTTTGGCTTTCCTTTTTTCATTTTACATTACGTCGGATCATTTTATCCCCACCTTTCTTCATACATATATGTGAATTAAAACATTACAATTGTTCCAAGAATTAGAACATCAAGTCCAGTAAGGCATACGATCGTTTCCAAAACATTTTGGAAATAATTTATTTTATTTTATTTTATTTTATGAATTAATAAAGCTAATCCAAAACGTTATCAGCACCTTTAGCAACACGTCTTACAGAAAGTCAGAGAAAAAATTTTAAAAGCTCATTGTAGAGAAACATCCACTGACAGAAAGAGGCACCGGTTGATATGTTAGTAGTATAGGGGGGGGGGTAACACAATGGTACCTATAAACCAAAACACTGGTACATACAGAAGAAATAATCCAATATTTTCCATGGATTTACGCTTTCAAATTATGCAATAAATTAATTAAAGATAAAAATTATTTTGTCAGATGGGATTTCACTATCCTTTTGTTTATGGCCAATATTTTTGCCATTCAAAGACGGGTATTTGTGTAGTATATTATGAAAATGAGTTTTCTCATATTTATTTGCGGTGCTAACACTGAAGTGATACATGACAAAGATATATGAAAATACCGTTCCCCATTTTCTTTTATTGTTAATCATTTATTTTTGTTCAATGTTCATGCTATTATACAAGTATTTGTTTCGAGAATTATCAGAGCAGCTTGAAAATGTCTGTGTTTTTTGTTATTTTGCTTTTGGACTGGCGTCACTACTGGTAGTTATTTGCGCTCGTCTTAGTTTTTACACCTTTTTGCTATTAAATTAACAAAATTCTAATTACAATCAGAAAGTTTCACCTCACAATAATAGAAGCTGAACCCCAAAATGAAAAAAGATAAAAATTAATTTAAAAAACGTGAACTTCAAATATAAAAACAAAATTCAACGTAACAAATTATGAATCAAATTACAAAAGAATAAATTATATAAAAATATCGTAACGATATCAATAAAAAAATTAATTGATCTTCAAATTTAGAAAAGATCAACTTAAAATAAACCAATAAAAAAGGATAATTGATCAATGTTAAATTAAAAACGCTCAACTTTGAATTTAAAAACATCAACGCTAAATCAAAAAGAGATTAACTTAAAATTATAAAAGATAATTAAAATTAGATCAACTAAAAAAATTTCAATTAGATCAACTAAAAATTAAAAAGGGCATCTTCAAATTAAACAAAAATCAACTTTCATTTAAAAATATAAACTTCATATGAGACAGTAATCAACTTTCAATAAAAATGATTAAAGTCAAATTTAAAAGATTCAGCGCCAAATCAAAAGATCAACTTCAAATTAAAAAAAGATAAAGTTCAAATTAAAATAAAATCAACTACAAATGATTAAAGGTCAACTTTTAATTAAACAAAAATCTACTACAAATAAAAAATATAAGCTTCAAATTAAACAGAAGTCAACTTTCAATTGACAAAGATTTTTTTTTTAATCAACGTTAATTCACAAAAGGATTAACTTCAAATTTAAACAGAATCAACTTTAAATAAAAACGATTGACTTCTAATATAATAGAAATATACATTAGATCAAAAGAAAATCAAATTCACATTTTTAAAAAAACTTCAAATTAAAATAAAATCATCTTATAATAAAAAAATCAACATCAAATTAAACAAATATCAATTTTTAATTATAAAAGATAAACTTGTAATTAAGAAAAAAATAACATTATATAAAAAATATCAACTTCAAATTTCAAACCGCCACTCTAAATTCACAAAGATTAAATTTAAATTAAAGTAAAATCAATTTCAAATCAAAAATATCAAAACTGAACTTCAAATTAAAAATTATTAATGTCATATCAAAAAGAGACTAACTTCACATTTAAAACTTTAACTTTAAATTTTTTTAAACTGTGAGTTAAAATAAAATCAATACCAAAGCAAAACGCGATCAACTTCAAATTAAACAAAATTAACTTTAAATTAAAAACGAATAAAAATTTCAGAATTTCAAGTTCAAATAAAAAACATCAAATACAAATTGCAAAACAAACTCAACGTCAAATTCAAAAGATCTACTTCAAATTAAAACAAAAGCAACTTTAAACTGTAAAAGATCAACTTTGAATTTCAAATGACAAAGTTCAAATCAAAATGATCGACTTCAGATCAAATAAAAATTCAACGTCAACTTTCGAAACCTCAACTTCAAATTAAAAAGAGATCAAAGTGACAACTGATGATTTTACAAATCAATCAGTACGAACCAGTAAACAATATAATCATATACATATTATTTAAATTAAAGTGTGTAGATCAATAAGTGTGATTGCTTCACATTATATTTATCAAACGAGTCAGGTTATTTTAAATAACTTGGCCATTATGCGATTCTTGTCGCGTCTTATCAAGTCAGGCATTTTGTCTCTCCATCTCTCTCACAAAACCTAACCGACTTTAATGTTATTAGTTTTAGTTCAATGAATTATCTTCGCTTATCGAAATCTAATTTATTAATAAGAAAAGGTTGAGTGTGTCCATTGGTTTAAGATCAAGATTATTTGTACAAACAGCGCCGTTCTTTCTTTGTTGATTTGTTTCTTCTTTCGTTTATTGATTTAACAAGCTTATCTCTGCGGCCATTTTGTTTTTTCAAGAAACTGCATTTGCGTTGCAAGATAGAAAGAGATAAAATGGCGACGAAACTCAAAAGGAGGACAAGTAAACATAAAAAGTAAACGTGTAATCAGATCTTAAAATGTTGAGCGTTGCGTCGGTTTTGTAGACTTTTGTTATAGATGCATCTTCGTATTTCTATGGGAAGCTCGGTCATTTGGTCGGTCTGTCATACTTCTTTTCAAAGTAGCATTTTTATCGTTAATGGCGTGCAGCTGAACTTCTGCAGCTCCGCTGGAATGGTCCATTGGAAAGACAAACGCTGATACACATTGTTACAGTGCCGTCGCAACGATTATCTTATCATCTTTAAAAGTTGATGAGGCACTATTTAATATGACGGAAGCCGTCATCTTAGATTCTTACTATTTACGGTGATTGCATCCATGTCAATTGTTAATACATTTGTAGTAGTGATATGTTCACGAACTATTTTCTTTTTAGAAGGTTTATTCTTCCGCGCGGAGTGATTAATACATTATCTAATCAGAACACTTTACGTGAAAGGCACTTCGGCTGAACTGTATATACACTTGTCCCCGCTTTTCACCAGTGTAATGTTTTGACGCCAAACCGTATACACGTGCTATATCTTCGTCTCAACTGGGCAGAAGGCTTGACGCGCGTGACAAGTGAATGCGAGACCCAATTGAATGGGCTGGTTTACGCGAGCCCTGAAGAAACCTTATAAAGCGTGCAGCGATATTGCTTGTTACATAACTCATTCATTGTCCCCTGCTGTTTTTGTGTTTTGGTGAAGGAATGTATAAATAAAACCGATTTAAAATATGATTGAAGATGTTGTCCTTATATTCGCTCTAACGGTAAACCCTACCAACGATGACACAACAACCCGTTATTCTTATTAAACCACAAGGCTTACAGAATAAACACCCATCAATTCTTCTTACTAGTGCTACCAGGGGAAGCTGTTTGAAGATACTGGATTCCTGACGAAAGATGCACCAAACATTGATGTTATTGGATTTTTTTCATTTCCATTTCCAAACTCAATTATGTTCTGCAAAGCCAAAAATAAAACAAAAATGTTCCTGTACAAAACCAAAAAACAAAACATGAACAAATATTTGAAGACATATAGAACTTGAAACATAACCACATTTACCAAAGTGACAGTATCAAGCATTAAATAATTGGAAAAGTGTTGATATGCCGTAATAACAAGACAACCAAACGAAGCACCATGAAAAAATATTTGAAGATATATAGAACTTGAGGAATAAAGACTTTTACCAAAATGATCGTACTCAGCATTAAATAACCCGAAAAGGGTTGATATGCCGTAAAACAAAACAACCAAACCAAACACCATGAATAAATATGTGAAGATATATAGAACTTCAAGCAGAAAACTTTTACTAAAATTACCGTACTCGGCATTAAATAACCCGAAAAGGGTTGATATGCCGTAAAACAAAACAACCAAATTCTTCTTATTAATAGAAACGCTTTCTTTAACTATATATTCTTCACTCGACTAAATACTGCAAGAAAATGCATTAAAATAATGCTTGCAATTTGGGGGAGGATTTGTACAATTTATTTCATACGTTGACTCTACTAAGTTATTTTGTTTACATCAGCATATCGAGGTTTCGATTTTATAAGGTTTCTTCAGGGCCAACTACTTTCTTAAAATAAAATAAGCTAGTAGCTTGCTCATAATCTATTTTGAGTTTTGACGTATGTGAGGGTAGGAGGAGAGTTTGGCATTGGTAAACCTGATAGAAGAGAAGACCTAGAATTTTGAATTGTCATATGTATTTTCCACACATAAGTTCTGTGTGAATATATATTTCTATGAAAATGCCATAAGTTGATTGTATCTCAATCTACCTTGCCTTTTAGTGACCCATTTGGAGAGGAGTGTTAGTACTTTTGACCCAGATGATTGGTTAGTTTATAATTTCCACACTTACATATGTGTCTATATTTATTGAGATATAGATATACCACCACACATTAGCAACCCCTACAGATTTTTCATAGCAAAATATAGGTACTTGAACGGATCAAATATATGCAGGGGTCTTCGGCGCCGAATTCTTTCTCAGAGTTGACTCTCGAAGGCTTTTTATGACTGGGTATTCTCGCAAAGAAGTATAGCTTTGGAATCAGAGTTTTTCCTCCTCCGAGATGAGGGGTCTTCCCAGATAGATGAGCCCCATCTACTGAAAGCACTGTTTCGCAGGCGCCAGGTGAGCCCATGAACTCCTTATTGTATCATAAGTAGCAGTTCTCGCGTGGTTTTAATCTAGAGACATACTCAGCTTTTGTGTTCTAGAGAGGTAACTGAAGCCTACGCCGTACAAGAATAAACAATTCGAGCGCAACTTCTGAAACTTTCGCAGTCTATTGGGGGAGGCTCTCTTCTTTTCACTACGGCCCCTGTCATACAGAAGAGATGTGGTTTGCCTCTCTCAACTCTATCGTTATGTTCATGGTGGGTGCTCGACTGAGCTCCAATCCTTGTGCAAGGTAAAACATTTACAACAAGAAACCACCCAGTTACAACCACAGAAAACGGTAAAATCTTTCGTTCTTTATGATTTATTCCTTTATTTGATTTGTTTTTTCCTTTTGTCTTTTTCACGCATCCTGTCTTCACGGCATTTTATATATATATATATATATATATATATATATATATATATATATATATATATATATATATATATATATATATATAATCATTCCCTGAAGGTGGCCATGGATGGGTCTGAAAGTACTTGGGAGACAAATCTAAACTATGACAAATTCATCAGCCAATTCCCCTCCGAAATTAAGATCCTGATTCGGACTATTGAAAGGATCTACCAAAAGATATTTAGACATGAGTTGTCTCTTATATTCAACAATACTTGCCTGCAAGAGTAGATACTACCTAGATATACATATATATATATATATATATATATAGAGAGAGAGAGAGAGAGAGAGAGAGAGAGATTGCCGTTCATCAAGGCTCGAAGATAAGGGTTTAAAAGACGTCACAGATTCATGATTTACATCATGCTTCAAAGCATGAATTCAAACATAAGCGATAATAATAACTAAATAAATAAATGGGTACACATCTTCAATGGCGTTGGAAATTATTTTAATACTCAAAAAGAATTACGTAACATTTAACTATGTAGTTTTTCACAATTATATAATTCTAGACAAGTAATTATGGATACCCTCTCGCAGACAGCGAGAGAGAAGGGAGTTACGCGGAAGCCTAGCAAAAATATGCGACCGGAGGGAACATTTATTTGCTAGCCTTCTTATATAAATAGCGATTGTTTCCGTCTGTTCACCCGTCAGATACCATTTTTTAACGTAATAAATACATTACGGAATGTGTCTCATTTTGAAATATCAGAGACCTTGACTACTTTAAGAAATGGAGAATATGGCATTGACAGTAAACAGTAAATTCCAAACATGCCATGACCGGAAATCGAAACCGAAACCTTGAGATCTTCAGTCTGAATGTTTACCAACTGAGCTATTTGGACGTTCTTATAAATAGAGCTTAAAACATTACCTTAACAAAATAAGTATAGCTTTGGTGTGGCGTCATATTTAATTTACTAGAATTACTTGGCCTATTAGTTCTAGTAAGTTAAATATGATGTCACGCCAAAACTATAATTATTTTGTTAAGGAAATGTGTTAAGCTCTATATAGGGCTCAATAATTCTAGTTTAATGAATAAAGATTTTGTCGGAAGTTTTTTAGACAGAAATTACTTATTTTCAACAGTTGAAGTGTCTCCGAATTCTTTTCAAATTTCGAAGTGACACAAAATACTTCATTTATCTTTTTATAAAGTATTAAATAAAAGATTTTAAAACTATTTATTGTCGATTTTTTAATCTATTTTTAAAAGATGTTTAAACTATTTTTTAAGAGGTTTAAACTATTTTTTTAAGATGTAACTTTTGAACAAAATATTTTTTAAACTATCAAAGAAAAGATTTTAAAACTGTTTTTTTTAGATTTTTTAACTATTGTTTAAGATGTTTAAACCTTTTTTTAAAGATGTATCGTTTGAACAAAATATTTTTAAACTATTGAATAAAAGATTTTAAAACTATTTATTGTCGATTTTTAAAACTATTTTTAAAAGATGTTTAAATATTTTTTTAAGATGTAACTTTTGAACAAAATGTGTTTAAACTATCAAAGAAAAGATTTTAAAACTGTTTTTTTAGATTTTTTAAACTATTGTTATAAGATGTTTAAACGTTTTTTAAAAGATGTAACGTTTGAATAAAAGATTTTTACAACTATTTATTTTCGATTTTTTAAACTATTTTTTAAAGATGTTTAATCTATATGTTTAAAGATGTCACTTTTGAACAAAATACTTTTAAACTATTGAACAAAAGATTTTTTTAACTATTTATTTTAGATTTTTTTAACTATTTTTAAGATGTTTAAACTATTTTTTAAAGATGTTGTAAGTTTTAAACAACATATTTTTAAACTATTAAATAAAAGATTTTTAAAACTATTTATTTTAAACTTTTAAAACTATTTTTAAAAAGATGTTTAAACTATTTTTCAAAGATGTTGTAACTTTTGAACAAAATATTTGTTTAGACTATTAAATAAGATTTTTAAACTATTTATTTTAGATTTTTTAACTATTTTTAATATATTTAAACTATTTTTTAAAATGTATTAACTTTTGAACAAAATATGTTAAACTATTAAACAACAGATTTTTAAAACTATTTATTTTAAATTTTTTAAACTATTCTTTTAAAGATGTTTAAAATAGTTTTTTTTAAGATGTTGTAACTTTGAACAAAATATTATTTAAATATTAAATAAACGATTTTTAAAACTATTTATTTTAGATTTTTTTAACTATTTTTTAAAGATGTTGTAACTTTTAAACAAACTTTTTTTAAAAACTATTAAACAAAAAATTAAAATGGTTGACTTGTTTACGAATAAACCGAAATACATTTTGGAGGATTTAATATTATAATTCATTTTTTATATAATAGTATAGACTATTTTATTTAATTCTATAGCATTTTTTTATTCAAGAAATGTTCCTTTAATAGTAAATAAAAAATATTAATTCAATGTGTAAGTCATCTAGTAATAGGAAAAACACACATACATACATAGGAAATTCGGTCTTCCAATTTTGTTGATATAGATATTCCTGTATTGGATTCTCTTTCTTTTTCTTTCTTTATTTCTCCTTCATCTTTCTATTTCTTTCTTTATTTATTTCTAATCTTTCCTTTTCTTTCTTTAATTTTATCATTATATCTCTCTTAATTCTTCCACTTCTTTACTTCTTTCGTTTCTTAATTCATTCTTTATAATCTTATTTTATCTTATTTTCTGTTTTTCTTGGTTTTCTCTTATTTTTCTTTTCTTTTCTCACTTTTCTCTATTTTCATTTCACTCTCATCCTCCTCTTTTCTTCCATTTCTTTTTCTTGCTTCGTCTTTCCTTCACATCTTTCTTCCCTCATCTTTTTTTCAGTTCTCTATTCCCTTTTCTGACCAATGTCCCTCTTTTATCTACCTCATTTCTGTCTCCGTCCTCCTATCCTGCCCCATACCCTACCCCTCTACTTTATTCCTGTCTTAACCCTAACCCTAACCCTAACCAAAACCCTAACCCAAACCCAAACCCTTACCCTCACGCTGTTCCATCTATCGATTTGATAGGCCAACCGTCTATTCCCAACCTCTGTATTTTCTATATTCTTTTTTTTATCTCGACTAGATTCTTCTGCGTCTATAAGTTTTAGTTTAATGTTCTTTCCGATAAAACCAATGTAAATATTAACCTAATGGAGAAGAAGATACATTGAATCGACCTCAACGAATAATCTGGTTCCATTTAATCCATCAGGCTGCATCTATTTTATCCGGTCGGAAGTGAGGTAATAGTTATTGACGCGGGAAACAGCCATCAACGAACAAAGTTCGACTTCCGCTTAGACAAATTATGCGAGCTACCTCCACGGACTTTGTTTTCGACCGAATTTTTTTTCCGATGCACAAAACCGTTTCCTCGACGCGAAAAGAAATTAATACGGAAGCCCAGTATGATCAAATTAGAAACTGGTTTTCCTCGTTTGTTTACAATGATAAAAAAAAAAAGATTTCAAAACAAGACTAAAAGATTACTTGGAATTTTTAGACCACTATTCCTATCTGGATTGCTATATTCACAACGTTTCGGCCGATGTAACCTCCGACCTTTTCCAGGTGCATCTTTTCGAACTTGCGAACCGTCTAGTCGGACTTGAAAACTGAACTCAGGAAGATGGACGGAATTTCGAACTGAACCCTTTTATTTAATCAATGGAGGTAGATTGTTCTCATTTCGTCAGCCATGATCGGTAACAGTTCTAATTTATATCATTTTTAGTTATGATCGTTTATAGTAATGATTTAGCCATCAAGCTGGCACTTAGAAATGATTGTTTAGTGAGATGCATGTCAATATAAAAACACAGGAGCAAACTAGTACCTTGAATAATAAAAAGTATAACTTTTCATCTAAAAAATATTCCGCAAATGTAATTAACTAATTTTTAAAATTTTAATTTCTTAAAAATCAGGTAATTTTGTTAGTGTTTCTAATTAGCAGCCCTAAGTTCAATTCAAAAGTACCTTAAATTGTCTTCACTTCTTAAGAACTCGTAATTGTATCTAACTCACTTCCTGGTGTATGTTACAGCGTTTATATAAACTAGTTTTACATTTAACATGTTTTAGTTTAAATTCTAGTAAATGTGAAGCCCGTTCAGGATCACATCTACTGATGGAGCGATCATCGATCGACCAGAAAACATGAGTGAAACTTGGTGCAACATTCAGGCGTTTATGTGTCTCAAATATAGCTGGATTGCCGAAATGCATTGTAAAGTTTATTACCGATTCCATGGCTGGCATTTTTTGATCACTCAAAAGAAAATGGCTGCTATGATCACAAGAAGAGAGGAAGAAGGCGAAAAAGTCTGTTTCTGTATCATTTGGATTATTCGGACGACAGTTCTCATCTTGGTTGTTGTATTCACAACGTTTCGACCGATGCAACATCCAAGCCTTTTTTTAATTGCTTCTTTGAAAACTTGGCAACTTTCAATCGGATTTGGCATCTTTATGTCGAACTTTGAAGTATAACAAGGAAGATTAGAATAGCGGTCAGAATAATTTATCTAATTATAAATAAGAAACCATTTTATATATATATATATATATATATATATATATATATATATATATATATATATATATATATATATATATAGTTTAAGTGAAATATTTTTGAAAATCAACGCATGGTGCAATTTGAATGAAAAAAACATTTATTTAAATGTTTTGCAAGCTTTCGTTGTAAAACAACTTTGTCATACGAGACTGTCTTAGAGTTTGTTTGCTTTTCTTCTTCTACCTCATTTTGATGGTATTAACCCCAAGGGGTCGAATCATAGTAGAGGCAGAAAAAAATACATTGTCAATTTACTTTAATTTGCGCCAAACATCGACCGAACTCTACTTATTATAATGTCTTTTACAACTTGACGTGTTTTTCTTAAATGTGTTGATTTTCAAAAATATTTCACTTAATTACTTTTCTATGGGTGCTTCAAAGATGTTGTCAATTTCCTTATATATATATATATATATATATATATATATATATATATATAGAGAGAGAGAGAGAGAGAGAGAGAGAGAGAGAGAGAGAGAGGGAGGGAGGTATGATGATTTATATTTATACGGACATGTACAAAATCTACGACACTGGCATGTCGATGTTATCGATCAACAGTTGTTAGAATCTTAGATCTCAAAAACCGATCCTTACCTCAGATCATAATTGGGATATATAGATATGTGTGTGTGTATGTGTGTGTGAGTGTGTGTGTGTGTGTGTGTGTGTAGAGAGAGAGAAATTTCTAAAATACTCTTTTGTGAAAACGGGCTTTTCTCATCCATTGTCCGTATAACATTTTTCCAAGTCCCTTAAACACACACGTCCTTCAAAAAATGTATAATATTTACAATTTTATCAAGTCTGTATTGTTGTCCACATGATTTACATGTATGAATGTAAAACCAGAAACGATATTTATCTGTAAAAAATATTAAATTGTAAACAATAATCGTGAACCTGTCCACATTATCTCATACTTCCGGAACATAACTTCTTTCTGTTAGTTTTCATTTATGACTGATATGCCATAAAACAGAAGAAGAACAAAAAAAACAAGTAGATTTTTCGTCATTTGAATCTTCACGCGTTCAGCGGTAGAATTTACAGTAAAGCAGACTACCATTCTAATTATGTCGTTACTCATAATTTTTCTTAGAGGTCTCCAGATGCCGGAGAGCCTTCTTCTCCAATAGCTTCTTTCCTCGTTCTGCTGACCTCTGGAACTCCCTCCCTGCTGCCCCGACAGTACCGACATGCAGAGGTTTAAAACTAATGTAAACAGACATCTCGCTGCACAGCTCCCAACTTAAAATGACACCCTAAACCTACTCCCTAATTCTCAGTAGCCCTTACGTCTACAGTGGCGTCCTGCCGTTTTTGGGGTGAATTATCATTTAAAGAAATGAAAGCTTGATTTCTTTTGAATAGAATACCATTTATTTAGAAAAGGAGTTTACACATAGATTGGATTGTGCTCCGATGAACTGGCTGCTCTGGTGGCCCCTCGACGTAAGTACACTCGACCAACTCGACAATCAGCTAAATCCCATCCATTAATTGTGGCGATCTCTAGATGCCGGAGAACCTTCTACTCCAATAGCTTCTTTCCTCGTGCTGCCTGCCTCTGGAACTCCCTCCCTACTCCCTGTTTCCCCGACTGTACCGACATGCAGAGGTGTAAAACTAATGTAAACAGACATCTCGCTCCACAGCTCCACACTCAGGATAACACCCAAAACCTACACCCTAATTCTAAGTAGCCCTTTACGTCTATAGTGGCGACCTACCTTGTTTGGGGTGAAATGTGTTTTTTTTAAGTAAGTCACGGCAGTAGAACACGTTGCAAGAGCCACTTCATTTGTTTAGACACATTATGAACCCGAGACGCTACTCCCGCCAATCTTATGAACGAACACAAACAACTCTACAAGTCGTCACTGCTACAGGAATAAAAATAAAATCTCTTCACAAGAGTATAACTTGTATTTAACCCCGGTTCATTTGCGGATATCAATAAATTGTTTGTCGTATATGTGTCGCCAGCAGCAGTTAGGGGCAGGGTTAGAATTTAAGGTTAGGGTCTAGGGTTAGGGTTGGTGTTATGGTTTAGGGTTAGGGTTTAGGGTTAGGGTTTAGGGTTAAAGTTCAAGATCAAGTTCGATTCATTTATTTTCTGATAAAGATCGAATTCTCTCGGTGCCCTTCTTCTCTCCTTGCTTCGCTCTTAAAAAATCACACCATCTTCCTTCCCAGAATTGATTACAGAATATCATGTCGATGCAACACGAAATAAATCTTTCATCCATTTGTAAAAAAGCAGACAGCTCACTTTTAATTTGTTTTCCCGCCTTTTTGTAGCTCACGTCGTGTTTCCTTAACCGACTCACGCGTTGGAATGCATAGGATAAGCATTTACTCGCGTGGAACTTTCACAATAAATAAAAATATGATCGACCTGTATACGTTTGGTTTTGTCTGCTTTTTCTCTGATTATCAATCGGTTAAAATAAATAAAAAAGAAGAATGCAAATCGAATTCGAAAGATGATCCTGGCTTAAATTGATTGAATTGATATGGCCACGTCAGTGTGATCTTCTTAGATCCTTTGAATCGATCGACTGATGCATATGGGCGTTGCCAAAACTAGATAGATATGTAAATCATACGTACGATGAGCTGAATCGAATTGAGAACGAAAACGATTAGAGAATGAGCCATGAACAAATGTGTGTATATATGTATAATATATATATATATATATATATATATACATATATATATGAACAGTTAGAATGCAAAACGCGATAAATCCAATTAGTTTAAATTGCTACCTTAAACAATAAAAGGTCGAATATTTTAAATGTAGACTTTGACTAAAAGCTTATTTTGATTGAAAACAAAGAGAATAATGGCGGTATCATATCATGTAAAATATGACTTTGAGGTATGGTCGAGTGTTCACATGGAACACTTTTCGTAGTGATAATTTCGTTATTTTGAGAATGGCGTTTATCGTGTTTTGCAGTCGAACTCTTCATATATATATATATATATATATATATATATATATATATATATATATATATATATATATATATATATATATATATATATATATATAAGAAAAGATTTAGTGAATTATAAGATTCCAATTGCTCAAAGAATTAGAACAACAAGTCTTATGGCGTACGGTCGTTTCCAAAACATTCTGGAAATACTTTATTTCATTCTTTAATTTAAAAAAAAAAAAGCTACTCCAAAACGCGTCTTCATCAGCGCCTTTAGCACCACATCTTACAGAAATTCAAGGAAGAAATAACAAGTTCGTCTTAGAGGAACATCCATTGGCAGGAGGGCGTACATAGACCAATATTGGAAAAAGAATAAGTTACAGATATAAAATAAGAATATAAAGATAAACCTGATAATAATAATAATAATAAAACCTTATAAACATTATAAAGATTATTAAGAAAAAATGAAAAAAGTAAAAATAAGAACAAAGATAAAGAGTAAAAATAAAATAAAATTTAAAAAATAATAAAATATATGAAGGAAAAATAAAATCAGAGGATAAGAAGTAAAAAATAAAAATAAAATAACACATACAAAAAAAATAAAAGTAAAAATAAAAATAAAAATAAAATAAAAATATAAAAAATGTTAAGGTATAAAAATATAAGAAAATATAAAAGAATTAAAAAATTAAAAATTAAAAAATTAAAAATATATAAAAAAATATATATAAAAAATATATATAAAAATATAAAGAAATATAAAAATATAGAAATACATAAAATAAAGAATGAAGTGTAATAGAGTAAAATAAAATAAAGAATAAAAAATAAATAAAATATGAAATATAGAAGATAAAATAAAGTAAAATAAAAATGTAAGTGCGATAATAGAAATATAAAGGAATACGAATATATGAACAATAAAAAAAAATATACATATGCACACATATATACATACATATATATATATATATTCATATACAAGCGCACATATACACACATACATAAAAATATATAAGAAAATAATAAAGTTAATAAAATTATAAATAAGTAAATACAAATTGTTAACTTATAATATAGAATAAAGGTAAATTAAAAAATAATAGGGGAAAAATTAATGATAAATAGAATTAAAGATAAAAACAAAGGTACCAATATGGAGATGATATTAAAATTAGAAATATAAAATGAAAATATAAGATAAATATAAAGGAGATAATTGATAATATTAGAATGTATTAATAAGGACTTAGAACTATAAATGAAAATAAGATAGAAGTTTAAATAAGTTCAGGGGATAAAGGTTGATCATTATCAAGGCTCATTTACTAGAGGTTTTTTAAGAAAACATTGCGTAATGAGATGATTAGGGTAGGAGGAACAGCACATAGAAATGTATGGACAACGGTAAAATTTAGGGGGGGGGAGACACCCTACAAAACATTATTATAGAGGGGACAAGGGTGATTAGGAAAATAAAAGATGTAATATAATTTATTAGCTGTATAGATGGGACTATATTAACATCCGTGCACGGACAGGTGTATGAGTACATGAGAGAAATGGGGGAGCAGAAGGAAGTTTTTTGTTAATTCTGCTGGTTTCCCGTTAATTCTGGTGGTTTACAAAGAGGATAGAACGCATTTCATAGGAAATAGTTCTCCGATTGGGGTCCTATATGAATTCGGCATTCAAACCAATAAGTTAGACTGGAATGACATTAGATGTAGGAATGTGAATCATATCAGGAAACGTTATAGATATGGTCCGAGTGTTATGAGTTATTCAGGAGAAAATCGAAGTAAGAGAGAATTTGAGCTTCGATGAACTAATATAGTTCTTGGATGAATTGGTTGAAGGAAATGAATAAAATTGGTTTTAACCCACGTTCTATTGGGGAAAAAGTCGTCATACCTCGGAGGCGTTAATCCTTATATTTTTAGAATTCCCTTTTACATGCGTTATATGCATGTAATCCAGTTATTATAGGAGATTCAAAGCGGTAATTTGTAGATATTTGTTCACAGCATATTTTCGCCGTGGAAGTCAATCAAGTGTTCCTGTTATTGGTTTCAGTGTTAGAATGAGTGTGGTTGACGTTTAGGATTTTTGTGTTATTAAAGCTAAGTTAGGGGTGGGGGATAAATGTCAGGGTGTGAGGTCGTTGGTCCATAGAGAGAATGGACAGAGGTGCTAAAAAAGGGGATATATATATATATATATATATATATATATATATATATATATATATATATATATGAGTGTGTGTGTGTGTATCTATAGTAATCCAGGTAAAGTTAACATCCCCGTGATAAAAATTCAAAGAATTTCAACCAAGCTTATATAATAGTACTCAATAGTAAATAAAGCTATTTATATAATTATGTTTTTTTATTTATACAGACTTGTGTGTACAGTGTCGCGGCTTTTTGTACGGTCTGTATGAATAAATATATATATATACATTTATATATATATATGTATATATATATGTATATATATAATTGTTTTTATTCAAGAAGACATGTAAAAAATCTGCGACACTGTCATGTCGATGTTATCGATCTACAGCAGTTAAAAGTTGAGATCTCATCAGACAGAATTAAGATTTGATCCTTTTCTCAGATGTTTTTTGGGAACCATATATAATATTTATATACATATATATATATATATATATATAATTAAATACGACAGATAACTTCTGTTTACATACTTTTGTCTTGATCAGTTTCAATTTCTTGATATATTTCCTTATTTCTAGCGAGAACTGGCCGATGTATTCGTCATACTCGCAGTTTACCCGACTACTTTGTTAACTATTCAGGATCCATCACCTGTGGTGGTTATCAGTATAGGTAATTGGGCTTAATTATTTATAGGGTGGTTTGGTTTCCTTATTCGAGGAAATTAGATGTACACATACACATGTACATATGTACATATACATATATATCTTAAAATTAAATCAAATAAAAAAATTCCTTTTAGAGTTAACCATGAAGATCAATCATCAACTTGCTAATACCAGCAGCTTAATATTCAACGGAATAGGGCTATATATATATATATATATATATATATATATATATATATATATATATATATATATACATATCTGGTTGAACAGGAGTGCCAACTTCTGTTTGTTCCTTTTTTGATCCAATCTTTCTATTCGTCGGACGATAGATGTTGTGCTTTTAATAATGGAGTGTAAGAAATCTCCATATTTAACGCGAACGTTTTCAACCATCATTGGTCGTCTTCAGGCGGATGATTGATAAATGCAAAATAAAATTGGTGAATTTATTTAAGAGGACGTTTCCATGTGATAAAAACATAAAAACATAAAATCATTCAACAGCATTTCAAAACGCGTTCGCACCCCTCATAACGAGCATGGTTAATGTTGGGCTTTTTTAATTGAATGAACAACGCTTATATATATATATATATATATATATATATATATATATATATATATATATATATATATATATATATAGTGTGTAGATTTCAATTTTGTGTTGAGAATCTGAATAACAGAGCTCAATGTAATTTTACCAGAGCAAAACAGAATTATAAAAAGAAAAACTATACACACATTAAGGTTGTACACATTATAACTTATTTCGACCCCTTAATTAGGTCTCCTCAGATGTATAAACAACCACGTCAATAAACCAAAACGTTTATTGACGTGGTTGTTTATACATCTGAGGAGACCTAATTAAGGGGTCGAAATAAGTTATAATGTGTACAACCTTAATGTGTGTATGGTTTTTCTTTTTATAATTCTCTCTCTCTCTCTATATATATATATATATTCAATTATAGCTAGACGAATAATGTCTCTGAAACGATCATTAGCAAGCTTAATGTATTAAAAAATAATATGATGTTTTCGAAATTATTCACAGTTTGAAATTGATTGTTTCTGAAACAATGAAAAATATATATTCAAAATATTTTCCTTGCGAAAATACAGCTTACCATAATAAAAGGTTTATTGTAAGTCCGTACATTGTCACATAGAGAGATATATTGTGGGAATAACTATTAAATTATCAAGAATAATTTAACTATGAAATAATAAAAATATATATATATATATATTGATAGACTGATATGTATGTATGTATGTATGTATGTATGTATGTATGTATGTATGTATGTATGTATGTATGTATGTATGGATAGATAAAAAGATAGATAGATATTTGATTTTAACCACTATATAATTCATCTGTAAAAACAAATTTCCGTAAGATCTTACTGTCGCTAATAAATAAACAGTTACTTACACACCTTACAACACACTATTTAACTAAAAATAATTTTAAAGTTAGTTGCTATTACATCCGAATAAAGTCATTATAGTAGAGATAGACAAATAACACAAATAGCTTAAATTGTAATAGTAGAGATAAAAGCAACTGCCCCTTAGAAAATGTCTCAGCAAGAACCTACTCTATAGAGCTAAAGTTAAAGAAGACAACACCAACAAAAGTGCATTTCGGTGTACCTAGCACGGAATGGTAAACAGATTACTATCGATCTAGATATATCAGGTCATTCCATAAGTTCCGTCCGGATTGACATTCTCTAAATTTTAATAGAAATTGGTAATGTCTAATCGAAATAAATACTTTTTATATATACCATATATATATATGTATTTGGACATATCAAAATTTTATTTTACAGAGATGGATAATGAAGATTTCTTCAAACAATACAACTGTTTATTTTAATCTTTAATGCTCCTGAGATTAGAAAATGGGTGCCTCTTTCACTTGTGATACAGATAAATTCATGAGGCGCCCATTTTCCGAGCTTTTAAAGCTTTTTTAGTGTTAAATAACGAGGGCGATTTTTGAATGGATACTTTTGAGTGACAGCTAAGGGTCAGAGGTGACTCCAGAACGGAAGTCAACGAAACCACGTGACTTTCGGGCAGAGTATTTCTATCTCTTTTTCTGGCAACACTTCAAGCGAAGAATAGGTTCCCAGGAGACCGTCCCTAATGACAACGTAGCTGGGTCTAGCGAGACGAGCTATCCGTCAATTTATCTATCTATATATCTATATCTATATCTATCTATCTATCTATCTCTATCTCTCTCTCTCTCTCTCTATATATATATATATATATATATATATATATATATATATATATATGCATGTCTTTCTCCTACACGTGCACGCAAGTAATCCGTTCCTTCTCTTTTTAATATAACTTTTTAGTAATTAACACCGGCGTTCGAGTGGTTTTGTCAGCAGACGATCCCGAACTTGGATTCCCGACGGGTGTATCGGTAAGCAAAAATGTAACATGTAATTGGGGGAGGGGGTCAGTTTATGTGATTTCTATTAGTTTCAGTTTCTTTGGGCTCGTGTGATGGTCTTTCTTCTTTTGTATTATATCTATTTCAACTTACTTGTGGCTGGTTAACGTTTGTATTTTATGTGAGTTGGTTTCCGTTTTTTAAGATTTTCGCTAAGATTTCGGCTGTTTGCCTCATTGCCGGCTGTTGTATGGCCTCAATATTTCTCTTCGATTCCAATTTTTCCTAGTTTCTTTCTAAGCACTTTTGGGATTGTTTCTAGTGTTCCGGCAATTACATTGACTTTCTTCACGTTACATAATCAATTCGCTTCTCTGTCAAGCTCAATGTATTTGCTACGTTTTTCTTTCCTCTTAACTATGGCCCTGTGATTTGCTGGGAAGCAAATTACGAAAAACGGATATATATAAACTTATCCATTACATCTACGCGTTTAGCGATGAAAATACTCTTTATAGTAGTGAAACGTGACATACCGGCGTATGGTCATACTTTTATATAGAGATGCATAGATACATTTTAAATTTAAATTCCAAAATAAAGCGTGACAGACTGATGAAAATGTAATTTTAAGGTTAAGTGTGACAGACCAACAAACGGGCAGATAGAGCGTTTTTATGAAGATGCATGGACGACTCTAAAAACTGAATGTGATAGAACAAAACTTTTTGAAATATAAATGAAACATTTTTTGAATATGAATTAAACTTTTTAAAATATGAATCAAACTTTTTAAAATATGAATAAAACATTTTTGAAACAAACATTTTTGAAATATGAATGAAACTTTTTGAAATATGAATGAAACATTTTGCAATATGAATGAAACTTTTTGAAATATGAATCAAACATTTTGAAATATGAATGAAACTTTTTGAAATATGAATCAAACTTTTTGAGATATAAATTAAACATTTTGAAATATGAATGAAACTTTTTGAAATATGAATCAAACTTATCAAAATTAGTGAAAAAAACATTTCCACATGTTTGTATAAGAACAATTATTTCCTTATTCTAATTTATTGTATTTTTCACAGATTTTTCGGGATTGTTGCTCATGCTCCTAAAATTATTTTTATTCTATTGATTTTCTTCATGTATTCTTCAACTGATACGGCAGGGTTTTCTCTGGAATTTTGATAGCAATAAGCCTCTTCAATATCGCAGTACTCTCCTCACCCTTCCAACAGTGTGTGTAAGAAAGAGAGGGGAAATAGAGAGAGGCAAGTACATGAGGTGTGTAGGTGAAGTGAAAATATGTGTTGGGATGGGAGGGAGATGAGGTTGGTAGTATGTGTGTGAAAGATGACTAGTGAACGATTAAGAGGTGTGCATTGGGAGGTGGGGGGGAACCAATGAATTAATGGACGGACACTTTCGGATAATTGAATCAAAATTAGAACAATAACTGCACACTCGTTGTCTGCGTTTGGTGATTCGAGCGTGAAAAATACTTTCCTTTCAATATCAACTCGTTCAGAAAATCGGATCTTTCTCGTCTTAAGCTGCGTGAAACCGGCGGGAAAAAAGCGACCGACAATAATAACGCAGCCAATCAGAATGTCAGTTCAGTCAATTGACAATTTTGTAATTGTGAACTCTCCACTCAAACCAAGCGTCACTTTGGACGCCATCTTAGGCGCCATCATTCCCGCCTGTTTTCTCGCTTTTTTCACGGTCTGCTATTAGGAATGATTAATAACTACGAAAACGTGGCATACTACACCGGATATTTACGCTCAGATGCAACGATTGTGGACTCGTCAACATCATGTATTATTGGTACAACCCACTCTACTGGAAAACCCGACATCTACCGCTCGACATTTATATTTTTCCGATTGATGGGTTTCGTTGATTATTAATTAAATGACGAGGAAAAGAGACAACGACGTCATGTTATGGAGCAATATGTACACATAATGTCGCGTTAGTAGCCGAGTATGTAATATTGTTAACATAAGCAGTGTGTGTAGTATAGATAGGAATAAGGTAACAAACAAAGAACAAACTACATAGAATAAGGTAAAACTAAGACAGAACCATGCGTCTTTTGTTAGATATTTCGCTTCAGTTATGAAACTTTGTCAAGAATAGGCATTTATTGAACAGCATCAGACTAAATATATAAGCAAATGGGTAACGGTAAGGAATATGTTGGATGAGAAGTGGGTGAGACTAATAGTAGATGTGTGAAAGATAACTTGTAGAGGATTGAGAAGTGGGTGTATAGAGGAAGGGGGTGTATAGATGGGTGTAAAAAGGAAGTAAGGAGAAATGTTATGATGGGTGGTGGTAAAACGAAAAGGATAGAAAATAAAAAAGAAAGATGACAAGTAACAAGGAATAGTATAGTTGTGAGGAGTGAGAAATAATAGGTGGGGATATAAGAAGGAGATTATGTGTTAATTTTTCCTTTTCTATCTTTTCTTTGTTTGTTACCTTATTTAGATCTATATCAACATAGATCCTGTCGGACATTTATTCATTAAAAACGAACAGCTTGTACTGTTTATTTGTTTACTATTGGGTTACCGCTTATCAAGACTCGGGGCCACTCGAGGATAAGAGTTAATAACACTTAAATGTTTTTCAGCTAGAAGATGAGGAAAACTATAGGAGTACTGGCATCAATCAATTGTATGAACATGTTGATTATGGGGCAGCTGTTAATAAGTATCGGTTAACATTGGACTTTAAGATGACCAAGTTGTAATAAGCAAGGAAGCAATCCCATGGCAATGGGTTCCACGGGCTGGAAGTCCTTGCAAAGAAGCTCTGTCTATGAAAATTCCGCCTGACGCTAAACATATGGGTTGAGAAAAGAAAATCCTTTTTTCGAGTTCTTGCTGTGAATGTCTTACAACGATGAACTAAAGATAGGAGCTCAGTCGAGCACCTTCCATGGTAATAACGATAGAGCAAAGAGAGAGAGAGACTTGCATATTCTTTTCTGTGAGAAGGAAATTGCAAGGAAAAAAAGGATCACTCCCCACCAGATTTTGAAGTCGAGGCAAGAAAGAGTGCTCTCTGAAGCTGCTCCCCAGATGTGGCAGCAGTACTCCATCTTAGGACACATCTGACTCTTATATAGGTAGGTGATCGCATCAGGTGCCAGGTACTTTCTAGAGCGTTTTGGTCGGGATCAAAGTGTAGTATCTGTTCCGATGGATACTGCACCCCATAGACCGATATTGTCTTGGCCTTCGGGGCTTGATTTACGCAAGTCTATGGATTTGTCCTGTGCAGTTCTAGGAGGTCCACCCTCCCAGGCTTTGCCTCCCCTCTTTGGGGAGGAGTAAATTTATTGCTTACTGGCTGAGGCGCCCCTACCGGGGAATGCCGACGGGGCTGCCCAGGCAATTTTTAAAGGTAATAGTTGCTTTTCCTCTAGAGTGCCGACTTATCAAACCCCACTTTCCGACCTTGTGTCACATTTTATTCTGTGGGGAGTAGATAAATACCTACTTTCTAGAGCGGTAAAGTGTTCCAACCATTTTTTCAGTGACCTTAGCAACAGACTGGATATATTTCTTCCATTTTAGATCCGGAGTGAACGTCAGACCTATTAGCTTACTAAAATAAGAGGTTTATTAGAGGAGAGAGCTGTTCATTTCGACTGGGGCAAAACAGAGATCCGAGCGCTAGTGGTGAAAGGAGGGAAGCTCGGTTTTAGAGGCGTTAAATGTAACAATCCACTTTTCCCCGGTGCACTACATTATACAACGTATGTACATTCACTGTCCCCTTTTTTGTCTTTATTGATCTGAGATTGAACTAGAAACCCTATATATGTGTGCTCTCGGCTCATTACACAATATCATTTTTTTATTATGTATTCTTTTACATTTTATGATGTTACATTTTTAGATGTACTTAACATCGATTAGGTGGGAGAAGGTGTAAGTAAAGTTTAAACTCCTAACATTCACAGATAACATGAATTGGATGATGACATTGTGTCTGAGATGGGTATATTTTCTGACGACACCACGCTCTACTCTCGTCATGTGGATAAAACGGACGCGCGCATATCCGAGGCAATGGCTGAATCCTTAAAAAGTGACTACTAGTCTATAGTAGAATGGTGACTTAAATGGATAGTAACATTTAATGCTTCTACGACAAAACCCCTTTCCTTCAACAACTACAAAAATAAATCTTCAACCACCGATTTCCATGGCAAATAACACTCTACCTGAGAGTCAACATTCAAACTCCTTGGCCTAACCTTCACAGGTAATATGAATTGGAACAAATACATAGAAGACATTGCCAAGGCTGTTACAAAAAGATGAACTCCTTCTACCGTGCTAAAAAACGTTTCACACCTGACAGTATCCTATATATCTACAAAAACACCACCCGCCCATGCATGGAGTATTGTTCTCACATCTGAGCATGTGCACCATCCACTAGTCTCCCCCTTTTAGACAAGGTCCAAAAAGAGTCACTAATCTAATCGGTCCCTCACTATACCCCAAGCTGCAGCCTCTGTCCCATCGTCACCATCTTGCATCCCTGTGCTTGTTTTACAAGTACTTCAGTGGAATGTGATCCGATAAACTGGCTGCTCTGGTGCCCCCTCGACAATAAGTTAAATCCCATCCATTCACTGTGGAGGTCCTCAGATACCGGATGGCTTTCTACTCTTAGCTTATGTCCTCGAGCTGCCAGCCTCTGTTTCCCTGACTCTACAGACATGCGGAAATGTAAGTGTAATGTTAACAAATATCTAGATGCTCAACTCCCCACTTGGGATTCCCCGTTTAATTTATGGCCACTAATCCACAGTAGCCCCTTACGTCCCTTGGAAATTTTCATTGTCTGGGGTGAATTAAATTTTTGAAAAATGTAACATTAATTAAAATAAATTTTGGTAAACCAAAAATATTTAATTTCTGGGCTATGAGTTGCCCACTAAAAATCAGCCTTTGAGACTGATCATACAGCCGATACCGGGACATATTTGAAATATGAGAGGATTCCCCCCATTTTGATGGAACCAAAATTTTACAATATGCTACAGGTATCGGGTCTGCAGCTCATTTTCTGTGGACAGTGTTTCGGGTTCTACTGAATTGATTCTCGCACGATATCGATCAGCTCAGCTGAGTTCTACTTAGGGCATCCCGGATGTCTTTGACGGTTGACGCTGGCTGTAATGAAGGTATCTACTGGCCAATAGTTCTCAGAGTTGTCCACCCAGAACTGAATGCTTCTCTTGAAGAGGGTGTGAACATTTAAACAAAGTTATTTAGTAAACTTGTTTGTACACCGTATATCCTTTGTTTGAGGTCCTATTGAGATCTATTTGTGTTCATGGGTGTTGTTTCCGCCATTTTCTGCAAAATAACGGTGACTGGTTAATTAATGAAGGATAAATGATAAAAAAACTGGTCCGTTTGTTATCACCCCATAGTAAAGGAGTAAAATGGTTAATTCAGCGTTGTAAAAAGGATTAGTGAATAATAACGTTGGGTAAACTTCCGTGAACGTTAAGTGGCTTTATCTCAACTCCACGTGTGTGTAGTTGTCTTAGAATTCATTTCTTGTAGTTAAAAGATGACTTTGGATGAATGGACGAAAACGGACACGCTGAATATTCACAATGTCAACTTATTTATCCTGCGGACGATCTCTCCTAGTCGGGTGGTAAGCTTAAAATAATCCTCGGTATTTCCTATTCACATGATCTAGGTTGGCCATAACAACTGAAGCCTCTCTTCGCTTTCTATAGAAAATGCCGAATACTATCTGAACTATGTAACTCTAACTACTTCAAACATTCCCCTTCTCCTATCACATGATCTCGTTCAACCAATCAGAGTCTCCATCATTTATCAACCCTCCTTCTCTATCTAAACAGAATATTAACTGACAGGTTTATCTTTGAAATACGAGTGATGTCCAAAGTGACAGCGAGCAAGAGAGAGAGAGGGGGGGGGAGATGATTATTTCATGAAAACTTTCATTTATGTATTTATTTATTAGCTATTGAAGACGTCTTAATCTTTGCTTCGGGCCGTTTCACCTTTGACCTCAGAAAACTACGGGGCAGCAATTGTCTGGCGGGAAGATTTAGATGCAAGTGTCTATTATTAGATAACACAGTCTGAAGTTCACATTAAGCCACATCAATGTCTTCGGGTCAGGACTATAAGCCGCGGAAGATGAACGTCTGTGTCGAACAGAATTATTCATCACGACTAGTAAATGTACATACGCCCTCCGGACGTAAATATAAATATATAATAGTTTTATTCATTTATAAAAAAAAAAGATTAGTTATTTCCTTCTCACGTTTTTAATTGTTTGTGTTTTTATCGTAAAATCTATACACAAAGCTGTTGTAAACGGTGACGGAAAAAGATCGAGCAATAAAATCGTTAATACAATTCACAAGCATTTCTGCAATCAAACCATATTTGGTACAAATAAACTTCAGTCTGTCTGACTTGTCCACCAAGTTTCAGTCATGAATGTCCAGCAGTCTTTGTTTTATCACCGTTCAATGATAAATACACCTGGATAGGACGTGCAAAATTGGCAATAACCCTAACCCTAACCCTGACGCACCCTACTCTTGACACTGCCAGATTTTTGGCTGCAATTGCCCTTTTAAGTTCATGAATTGTCTGTTGATTGTTTTGATAAACATTATATTTTAGATAATTCCACAGGAAAAAAATCTAGGAGGTGTTAAGGTCCGGTGAGTGTGAAGTCACTTTAAGATCACACATCTACTGATGAGATGATCACCAAAGTGACCCCTATATCATTGAACGACGATAAAATAAAACTATTCTATATCCATGACGGAAACATTGGTGGGCGTCAGACTTAGACAGAAGTTTATTTGTACAAAATATTGTTAGAATTCAGAAAAGATTGTGAATTTTATTAACGATTCCATGGGTAGAATTTTGGTGGTCACTCTGTATGAAATCTATGTATGAAAATAAAGAAATGAATTTATAAATGAATAATACCGGGTGCTGCGGTTGTACGACATTCAGTAAATACTCGTCTTACGCACAGTGAAAGGTTATCAATAAATAAAAAAATAATTTTCTAGGTTGAATTGCAATCAGCTCTTTGTTATTTGAAACGTCAGCCTTTTGGCTAAGATCAAAGTGTAGTATCTGTTCCGATGGATACTGCACCCCATAGACTGGTATTGTCTTAGCCTTCGGGGCTTGATTTACGCCGGTCTATGGGTCTGTCCTGTGCAGTTCTAGGAGGTCCACCCTCACAGGCTTCGCCTCCCCTCTTTGGGGAGGAGTAAGTTTATTGCTTACTGCCTTAGGCGCCTCTACCGGGGAATGCCAACGGGGCTGTCCAGGCAATTTTTAAACCCCACTTTGGGTCACATCTTACTTGTGGGAGTAACATAAAAACTGGCCTTGTGCCTAACTCCTGGAGAGGAGTAAATCAATACTCAATTCAGTATAATCAAAGTGGTATTTCAGTATTCTGAGAACGAAGAAGTAATACTGTAATCTTACAATTTTTATCCTGGACAACGGCGAGTAGAACTAATGTTCCGGATCAATTTATAATTTCTTGTCACCCCACTCCATTTAACGATATTAAGAAGATACGTAATGTTGATGAAGTCAGTAGTTCGAAGAGATTTACTATATACCCATTATTAAAAGTAATACTGAAATCTTGCAATTTTTTATCCTGACACTGATGGTCCGACACTTCTTTTAATCCGGATAAAATCACGATAAGGAACATGATTATCCCGCTAAAACACCATCATTTTTCTTTCTTCCTTTTTGATCTAGAAGTTGACCTGGGTGCAGTTTTGAGTAGGCATACGAAATGGCTTGTTTCGTTTGATCCTGTTAAGACTCAGCTCGTGTCTTTCAATCGTAGGCGTGCCTCTTGTCTTACTGAGATTCTCATGTATGGCTCTGCTCTTGAGGAGAAATCGACTGTGAAACTTCTTGGTCTTTCTCTCTCATCAAATCTTTCTTGGAGTTCATACATTAGATCCATTGCTCGTTCTGTATCTCGTAAGTCGGGTATTTCTATCGTTCCAAACACTTTCTCACACCTGAGGCTATTCTATATCTCTACAAATCTACTATCAGACCATGTATGGAGTACTGTTGTCATATTTGTGCTGGTGAATCTCTGTCCCATCTGAGGGTACTTTATAAAGTGTGAAAACGTATCTGCAATTTAATTGGCCCTACTCTTTCTTCTTCTCAGACGTTTGCACCCAATAAGCTTGTTTATTAAAGAAAAAGACTTGTCTCTCTTTATCGCTACGTTTCACTTTAGACCTGCTGCTTTTTATGCTTTCGTCATCCGATGGAAGTCTTAAACTCATACGAATTAAAATCATTCTACCGAATGTTTCATTTAGCAAAATACAAAATGGAGACATGTGTGCTACCTGTCGTGACATCGGTCGATTTTCAATCTATAAAATAGACCTTAACTGCAGGACCAATCATTATTTAAAACTCTGCATACAGAAATAAAGTTTCTTTTTGATTTCGAAAAAAATTGATTACTAACCCAAACTTTGTAAACTTATTTGGATCATGAAAAACAATGTAAAACAAATTGCCGATATAAAATTAGAATATATATTTTATTTTACCGTTTGAGTAACGGCAAAAGTGTTAGAGTCTCTTCTCCAACACGCGACAGCCATTTATTTCTCACGAAGAAGGTCTGTCAAATACAAACGTAATAGGGGCATTATAAGACATGATAGCTAAAAAGAGGTGAAAATAACGGACATAGTTCGGCGACAGTGTTGGGGTCTCTTCTCGAACATACGACCGCCATTTATTTCTCACATTACCTTATACATAAAATGGGTTGAAAATAAAAGACGTAGTTACTAATAAAAGAGTCAGCGTTAAAAGTCTCTGAACTTAATCAAAATAAACATGAACTGCCAGGGCAAACAATTTATAGAGATAACATGGGCATTGTAAAAGAAGATATCACTCACTTTGATATTATTTGGAAACTATTTTGCGAACATATTTTTAGACTAGTAGAAAAGGTCCTATGCTGAGATGGTAGCTTTCTGTGAGTGGTGTCTAAATTGCGACCAGAAGCGAGATCTAACAAAATTGCGCCAAAGTTGTGAAAACGACGAAGGCGTCGATCAGACACGTCCGACCAGCTAGAAGCTCAACACCATAAAGATGACAAGCTTCGTTTTGAATCCCGTACGGATCTATCTTTTGTACTTTCGAATAGAAGATCGCATCCTCTTACCAGAACGTTCCAGGAGAGATAACTTGAATATTGTATTTATTTATTTTTTATTTAACAAAAATTTAATTATCGATTAGTGATATTTATGTAGTGATAAGAATTAATTTCTAATTGTTTACTGATGTAAGAATCATTTTTAATTATTTGACTAGAAACTAGCAATGGTATCCGGCGTTGCCCGGTGTACTAATTTGCATAAATTATGTAGATTACAAAAAGTAAAACTAAACAATTTGCTTAATATTGTGATTTGAAATGTCAGAGTTCATTTTGGAAAAAAATCAGAGTAAAAATAAATTAGCCCCGTGTGAGGTTCGAACTCACAACCTCCTTAGGTAGAGCGATAAGCGATTGACTTACAGGGGTAAGTTCTAAATAATGACGCTATTAAATCCATAAACCAGACTATTTGTTTCATCCCCCCCTCTCTCTCTCTCCCTTTTCTTCTCTCTCTCTCTCTCTCTCTTTCTCTATCTCTGTGTGTGTATTTTTAGAGTGGAATGTAGGTTAGCTGCATATCGAAACTGTATAGAAACGAGTTCAATAGCCAACGAAACAGTGAAAAGCGTTGAAAAGTGTATTTTATTAAATATTTTCACGGTGCTGTGGGTCATAATAAGAGGACTCCTGACTGTGAGAGTAACATCTTCTTCGCCCTCCTTTATTTATGACTAATCAGAAAAGAAAATATTTATTAGAATTAAACATAAAAACTGATAAAATCAATTTGAAATAACATTTTCTTTTAACAACACGGACCAATATTTGGCATAAATGAATTTATTATGTAGCTTGTCGCAAAACATTCATTGATCACAAAATTACGGTGGAAAATAACTTTTACTTCATAAATAAAATAAAGTAAAAACATATTTCCAGTTATCGAGCAGAAGATGAGAATTTGAGAAACCTGGCATTGACAAGTACTCAGACTAGTATTGGTATAAAATGCATTGAGTCGATTACGTGATGTGAGAAAGCTTAAGTTATTCAATGAATGCCGTTTCTTTATGAATATTTTCTAATTGGAAAATGGCGGATGAGAAGAGATGGGAGTATCACTGAAAGGAAATTACTTGCCAGTTATCAAGTAAAGAAACCAAGGTAGACTTCCATTAATTCTAATGGCTGTAAATGGTTCTCAGGCGAAAAGATGTTATGTTATTCATTTAGTAATGGAGATTCCTTTTTATAAATAGTTCGAATAGTTAATCGTATACACAACGAAACCTATACAACTAAATTGAAAAGCGTTTGTTATGAAATGATGTAATGTAATGCTTAATAAGTTTGTCTACCTCATTACAACGTTGGGAATAAGTGTGTCTACCTCATTACGGCGTTAGAAATCTTTTATTTCTAACTTGGCGTGGCTTTCGCTATATCTGCTTAGTGAGTATTTTTATCAACGGAAGTTCAGTACTTGCACGGGAGAAAATAGTATATGTATGTTCGAAGATAAGCATTTGTGAAGTTGTGGGTAATATGAAATGTTTGTCGGGGTTTGGATATAGCCATTTTGTAGTGTCGTCTGTATTTATTCTTGCTTGAGGTGAAACAGAAAGGGGTACTCAGAGTTCCAGTTTAAAAAACAAACATCTCCTCTATATTTATATTAAGTTTCTCCCTCTACCGTGCTAGTAAATTTTTCACATCTGCCAGTAATCTATATCTATACAAAGCCACAATTCACCCATGCATAGAGTATTGTTCTCACATCTGATGCACCATCCACTAGTCTTTTCCTCTTAGACAAGGTCCAAAACAGAGTCGCTATTCTAATAGGTCCCTCACTATCCACCAAGCTCTAACTCGTCCTATCGTCGCATGTTGCATCTTTGTGACTGTTTTACAAGTACTTCAATGAAATGTGCTCCGATGAACTTACTGCTATGGTGCCTCCTCGGCGTAAATACACTCGACCAACCCGACAATCAGCTAAATGCCATCGATTTACTGTGGAGGTCCCCAGATGCCGGAGAGCTTTCTACTCCAATAGCTTCTTTCTTCGAGCTGCCAGCTATTGGGACCTCTCTCTGCTTTCTTTTTATCCGACCATACCGACAAGCAGAAATCTAAGACTAATGTGAACTAGCATCTCGATGCACAGCTCCCAATTTAGGATTACCCCCTAAATGTTCACTCTAATTTTAAGTAGCCCCGTAAGTCTACAGTAGGAATTTGCCTTGTTTGGAGTGAACTAACGTTTTTTTTTATATTTAACAGTTTCATCAATACAGGAATACAAGAATATAAGGCAGTTTGGTTCGGCCGTTATGCATTAAATAAATGTAATTGAATCTGGGTATGTGGGTCCCAGATCTCGTTCCTCGTCGAGCGAGGAAATGTCACGTCTGTCTACATTAGCGTATCAACAGGAACTGTTTATATTAGGCACGAAATAAGCTTTGGGCGAATGAGAAAAGGTACGCATGCGTAGAAGTGTTCTCATCGCCGGATGTATTTCTACGCGAGTGTGGACATGCCTGCTTTAGCCAACTAAACAATGTACCAACCACTACGCGGGTGATCACATGTTAGTACAAAAGAAACATTAGATGGCAATCATGTAACTGTCGTTGAAAGTTGAATTGGAGTTACAGCTTCTAAAGAAGTGAAACAACAACCGTGTATATTAATTGAACTAGTTTACTTAGGCAAGCAATAAAGAATGATGCACAAATAGTCAAACGTAACTATACAGAATACGGGTTTGTGAATACGTGCATTCGTGTTAAGTTATCTTATTTAACAATAAAGTGTACTGTTAAAAACTACACGCAATTCAGGTCTCATGCAGTTGTTGGCTTTTTAGTCGTAAGAGAAAAGTTTTCTTTGCGACAGTCGTCTGGTGCCTGTGTCGTAATGCAGTCAACCGTTTACCGACAGTGGCCGTAGTAATGAAAATGACAAAAAAGGTGGAAACCCTAAGCGCATGAGTTCATATAGCTTTCCTCACGTGACCCCTAACGGAGTTGTGATTGCGTGTATCTTTTGACTAATCCACGCGACCCTTAAAGGGGCAAGGGGCCACAGTAACACTGCTAAATCTATTAGTGTTTTAAATCGTAGTTGAATTGATTATGGGTATTTGCAAGTATGGATTCGTGTTTCAAATACGGATCTATTGTTTTTCGAGTACGATTGAGCCATGGACAGCTGAAGTAATTGTTTCTCTCAGACCAGCTCGCCTCTTCCACTGAACATGTTTAACGCATGCACAGCTACACATATATTTTGGAGATGCTAATAACATAAAAAAAATGGTGCAAACGATTGAACACACAAATGAAGTAGAATCTTTAGATTGCTATTCAAAGTTTTCCTTCTCTTAGACTCGTTACCCTTCCCGAGGCTCTGGGGGTGTTGTCTAACATACTATTTCAGCCAAAGCTTCTGTCCTATGTTATGCCTCTTTTGGTGGATCTTGACATACTATATATTAAATTCGACCGTGTGTCTAACTTTGCCATCGTAGAATCAAATTACGATTGTCGGAATTAAATGTCTATGTGGTCACTATTCAGTGACAGTCACTCTTAAATAGTTCAGAGCGCAATATGATACCATTGTAAATATTTCCGAGTTGAGAACTCAATGTAGCTAAAGTGCAGAGCAAATGTTTATGATTAATAGATAAATAACCATAATTTCAGACCTGAAAACGGCTTGTTATGGTCGAAATAAAATTATTGTCTGGTATAAGTTAAGTGTTTTCTTTCTTCTCTCTCTCTCTCTCTCTCTCTCTCGATATATATATATATATATATATATATATATATATATATATATATATATATATATCCGTCCGTTATAGGTACCCAGGTTTTGTTTATCATCTGTAGAGACGTTCTAAATAGACGGAGTTTCACACAATCAATTTAAATCGGGATATTTTTCAAGATTTCCGGTGACCCTATCGACGAATCCGAGGTACCTCGAACGAACGCATAAATGCATAGTAAATAAATGTTTAAAAGCACATATTCTGCTCTTGTATTTTTTACGATCGATCACTTTGTTTTTTCTGCCGATATATATATATATATATATATATATATATATATATATATATATATATATATATATATATATATAACTCAATGTGTCTGTGTATTTGTGTGTGTATTCCCTATAGAAAAAAGGTTAGAGAATCTACATAAAATCTAAAAGTGTATTTTTATGTAAAATTAACCGGGGAAAATTATGGCAGTAATTCTGAATCTTTAAATGCATCCCTAAGGGAAGTATCAGGCACATTTCGTCAGAGGGGGGGGTCGACTTTTCCGGTCATTTTTCATCAAACGTCTATATAATTATTATTTCAAAATGCTGAGTCATTACTTCCGGAAATTATTTGTATTTTATTTAACGTTTCTTAACGTCATTTTTCGTCAAATTAGAAGGGGTAAGAAACTTGCCACTGTCCGCCACAACAACAAGGTCGCCACTACCCGCCACTACCCGCCACTACCCGCCACTGCCAGCCACAGTGCGCCACTAAGCCCAACTCCGCCACTGCCAGTCATTTCCAGCCACTTCCAGCCACTGTACGCCCAGGTCAGCTAATGTTTGCCTCTCCCCGCTTCTACCATTTAGTAGTGTGCTCTGGAGGCATCCTTAATTTTATTTGAATCGTTTCATTAGCGCTTTGGAAGCATCCTAAAAACGGGAGCAATAAATGTAAATACCATATAGTAATCCCAACATACTTAACATCCTAGATAAAGCATGTGTGTTTAAACCCAGCATTGCCCAGGATAAACAACTTATATGTCTTTTCTTAACTCAGTGTTACACGGGAGCCATAATACTAATAATTTGCTTTTCTATTTAGTAAGTAGTATAAGTTCATCCAAAGTGCTCAATATCATAGATAGAGCAGGTGTGTCTAGTCGGCGTTGCCCGGCAGTCATCAATATCCTAGATACAGCAATCCTAAATAGAGCAGGTGTGTTTAAACCCAGCGATGCCCAGGATAAACAACTTATCTTTCTTTTCTTAACTCGGTGTTGCCCGGGGGCCATAATAGTAATAATTTGTTTTTCTATTTAGTAAGTAGTATAAGTTGATCTAAACTGCCCAATATCATAGATAGAGCAGGTGTGTTTAGTCGGCGTTGCCCGGCAGTCTTCAATATCCTAGATACAGCAATCCTAAATAGAGCAGGTATTTTTAAACGCCGCGTTGCTTGGGAGATAGATTTCCACTAGATTTTGTGATACTATTGTATACCAGAAAACGTGCTCTGTGTTGCTTGGGAGTCAGTGATCAATATCCTAGATAGAGCACGTGTGTGCAATAATACAGTAGTACATTTTGCGTTGCCCGGGTATAAATTGAAACAATATAGATGTCATTATGTTGTTTAGGAAGTGGGTGATGAAGAGACTCAATGTTGCCCGGGAGCAATAACTTTAAAACTGAAAACTTAGGTGAATAACTTACATTATTATTATTGTAAATAAATTAAAACAAAGAGAATAAATGGGCTCGGCGTAGGTTAAAGAATTGTGGGTGGGGGAGAGATGTGGAGTAACGGATAAGGGGGAACGGAGAATAGTAGAAAGATGGATTGGGATATGTAGATAGATAGGAGTTTTACTATAGTGATGTTACACAAAATGTTAACCTTTTCTATTTTGTTTGATATGACCCAGGGCAACGCCGGGTAGCCCTGCTAGTATATATATATATATATATATATATATATATATATATATATGTATATATATTTTTTGATTTTATTCCATTATTATTATATATATATAGAGAGAGAGAGAGAGATAGATAGATAGATAGATAGATAGATAGATAGATAGATAGATAGATAGATAGATAGATAGATAGATAGATAGATAGATAGATAGAGTACGAAAATATATTCATGGCCAGTAAGCTACTACAGAGAAACGTCTATGTTTCATTCCTGGGAAAAATCCTCAGGCTTATGATATATATAAATATAATCTAGAACAAAATACTACATTTAATATACGGAACATTTTTGTTCTTGTTTTTTAAGGGAAGTGAGATCTGATCAACTTTGCTGGGAAGTCATGAGATAAAATACTGCTTTGTTTTTAAATTTCCGAAACAGTTTTTCATGGTAAACAACTGATGATTCCTTAAATAATGTTAAGACTAGCGTAAATTCCTAAAAGAAAACTAATATAGTGACTGTAAAAAGTTAATTGACTTGTAAGCAAAATAGTTTTCCAACAAATGTTTGGAACTAAAAGTATTTTTCTTCATATACTCTAAATGGTTGCGATGCCCCCCCCCCCTACAAGAATTGGTAGGTAGCGGAACACGTGTAGGGAACAATAACTTTACAAAATAAATAAATAATAAAATAAATAATTGTGATGAGTCCTCTCTGGAAAAATATCTTGGTAAACTCTTTAAATACACACACACACACACACGCACACACACACACATATATATATATATATATATATATATATATATATATATATATATATATATATATATATATATATATAATATTAAATTATATTTTTAATATTTTACCTACGTGCAACGTCGTTTCGAGCTTTCGGCTCTCATCAGTTAAGTGAAAAGACAATCCCAGGCAGTCACAGAGCACGAGCCCAGTTCACGGAGACACTTTGAATCTGTAAGCGTCCGCTCGATCCTCTAGGCCACGGGAGGTTGTCACGTGATAACGGAGAAATTAAGTTATATTTACACTGAAAGCAGCCAATGTAAACACCAAGACATCAGAGTCGGAGTATTGCACTGCGGATTCAGGTGAATATCTATTTTTAATCTTTCCAACAGTGCTCGACTTAAATTTTACTTACAATTTACAACGATATATATATATAGTGTTATAGTGAAATAAATTCCAGAAGGAAATCCGGGTATGAGAGCTCAATGTAATAAACAGAGCAAGAATAAAATAAAATAAAGTAACACGGAATCACATAATCATCGGTGCAATAATTTATTTCAACCTTCCGGTATTGTCAAGCATCCAAGTAAGGTGATTACATTTTTGAAAATGAAATCACCTCACCCGGAAAGTTGAAATAAATTATTGCACCGGTGATTGTGTGATTCCGTGTGACTTTATTTTATTATATATATTAATATATATTGATGCATATATATATATATATATATATATATATATATATATATATATATATATATATATATATATATATATATATTTATATATATATATATATATATTTATATATATATATATATGGGGTAAGGTACACGATAATTCATGAAAATGATATATATATATATATATATATATATATATATATATATATATATATATATATATATATATATATATATATATATGAAGCAATCCAACAAAGGATATAAGCGTCAACTAATATCTTATAATTAGTGAAACATCAGGATAAAAACTGAAGCTCAATATACTGGATAGAGCATTAATATTATAATATAAAATGAAGTAATAAAATAAGGTGTCAATCAAATTTTATTGGAATTCAAAGTTCAAGCAAAGTATCCTTAAGTCCTTAGCTCATGAGTTTTCAAAGATAATTCTTCTCTTCAGAGGACCATTACCGCAGTTATACTACTACAGGTAATAAAATTACCCTTTGCAACTATATAAAATTATATGCACAAATACATAAAAATACATAACATCAAACATATCAACCCAAAAACATACTTTTTGTTGAATCCATACAATGCATCCAGGTCATACAAATTGAGAAACATAATCAGGAAAGACATTACTCCAAGTTATAAACAGCAGTCCATATACGTGAAATTGAAGGAGCTGACAAAGTTATCCAGTCTCGAAATGTGTCAATATTCAATGTTAGTGATAAATAAATCAAATAATATAGAAAGTTCAATTAAAATTCCAAAATCCCGATATGCGCAACCCAAATCAAATCAAAGTTCGTTGTTCAATTAGAAAACCCGTTTTATATTATAATATATATATATATATATATATATATATATATATATATATATATTGTTGTATTAGTATATTTATAGTAGTGAGTTTTCAATATTAGTGATAGAGCCAATGTATCTTTACGTTTGGAGAAATGAGTTCAACAGCGCATGGTGACTATTATTTAATCGCCTTGTTTTTTTAGATCATTTGATTTAGTCTCTTACGGGTTCGGCCTTTTGGTCGAGATCAAAGTGTAGTATCTGTTCCGATGGATACTGCACCCTATAGACTGGTATTGTCTTGGCCTTCGGTGCTTGATTTACGCCGGTCTATGGGATTGTCCTGTGCAGTTCTAGGAGGTCCACCCTCCCAGGCTTTGCCTCCCCTCTTTGGGGAGGAGTAAGTTAATTGCTTACTGCTTGAGGCGCCCCTACCGGGGAATGCCGACGGGGTTGCCCAGGCAATTTTTGATGGTCAGAGTGCTCACCTCTCGGGCGCTGGCTTTTCAACCCCCACTTTCCGACCCGAGCTTGGGTCACATCTTACTTGTGGGAGTAGGATAAAAACTGGCCTTGTGCCTAACTCCTGGAGAGGAGTAAATTACTCTTACGGGTTCTGCTACTAAAACCTTCTTTTTCTCGGAGTCTTATTCCTTTTGCTTCAATGTTTTCATTTTCGAGTGTGTTCTTGTATACTATGGAAGGTACGAACGTCCACAATTATACTTGAACGACATTTATTTTATTTTTTATTGTTGTTGCTGATTCTTTTGCTTTGCTTAGAGATAAACTTTGTAAAGAATGAGTCGAGGACAAAAAAAAACGTATTGTATTACGAGATTTCGTTTTGATTGGTTGAATATATTGTAAAGACTGCAGTGGCAAATGCTAGCGAGGCTTGATGATTAAGTGTGGAAGTGGATACTGAAAAGAAAGTAGCCCCGGGGCAGGGAACCACGTTGCGGTTGACGATATTATTGACATTCGAAGAAGACAATGACACAATAACGCTGTTCTTGACCAACAATGCAAGAAATACTTCGTCTGTTGCATTTTTCGCGTGGGAACACACAAGTATTTACATGTACTTACACACTAATTCCATATATATTCTTTATATAAACATATATATATATATATATATCTATTGTATATACGGATTATATATATATAATCTGTATATAATATATATATATAATCTGTATATATATATATATATATATATATATATATATGGGAAATGAAAAAGGAAAAACCAAAAGATGTTTTTTATGTATTCATCAACGTTTCGTCTTTATTTGTAAGAATTCCTCAGGATGATAATTTTAAGAAAAATGTCATGCAAGTACATCGAAATATTGGGTTGACATGATGGGTTAATGAGAAGAAGTAGTAGTCACTAATGGGAGCGCAGGACCAAGGTCCAGGCTGAGAGAAGTCGGTGGCAGTGAGTGAAATGAATGTGGATGGCTGTGAGTTAAAAAGAGGAGGGGTGGGAGTGTTAGTGAATTTGTTTTAAGGTGGGAGAGAGGGGAGGGGGTGCTGAGGTTTTTGTTGTAAATATATATATATATGGTAAGTTATGAACATATATTTATGGCAATT
>OY744529.1:35206384-35213884 GCA_963556195.1 Sepiola atlantica | reverse complement strand
TACTAAAGAACAACTCTACTTGTTATTGAGCACTTTTTTATAAACACTGAAGTTTCAACGGATTTACATCTACACAAACTAATACAATACGTATACTATATATATATATATATGTGTATGGCTATGTGTGTGTGTTTTTTTAAGTATATGAATAGAAATTCTTCGTGCTGTTTTTTTATTTATTTCTGAAGTCACTTCAAACTATTTGTTGCAATGGAGACTTCGTACTTCTGTAACTGAAACTACGTCCCAGTTATTTGGTTCTCGGTTATCTGTTTCATACACACACATTTAGAAGTAATGTCCTGTCTAAATATTAACACTGATGTCCACATATACGTACATTCTGAGACGGACCTCATTCAACAAATCTATTATTAATACAAGTTTTTTAGCAACAATTCCTTGACTTCCTCTGCTTCTCGTAACGTTGATTTAGACGAAATAGGGTTTAACTGTAGGCACTTCAAACGGCTGACTCTAATCGACGTTCCACTCTTTCGTTTATTAAATCCGTTTTTAATGGAGAATTCTATTTTCATTTTTATGCTTAAACAAAATATAATTCATCGACTTTAAATATCTTAAAGACCATATCAATTGACCTTTTTGTTGTTGTTTTTTCTAATAAATAAAATGTTGAGTATGTTCATACACAGTAAATTCTCTAAACATCAGAACATATAAATAACACTACGACAATCATCTTTTTGTTGTTTTCCTCCAGATTACTAACATGTCAAATAAAAATTATTTCTTCGTTTTCTGTAAAGAAGACTACAGCCTCAGTAATTGCTGATCGGGGGCTGGTAGTTTTTGCTAGCCAAAGATAAATCTGGATAATTAAGCAAATAAAAGACCTGAAGTAAAATGAAAAGGATTAACGTCTTATCGAGGATCTCCGGAGAATTGCAAAATATATATACGTATAAAGTTCGACGTGGAATGGAAAATACAGTTGGAACCGGAAGTGATTGCGTGATGTAATTGCGATCTAATCATACGTATACGTTGCCACGCAAGAAAAGACCACACGGCTAAAAGACTGATGCTCATTAAAAACTTGTGGGTGCGAAAACCTACGTTAGAACTAATTGTATTAAGGAAAGCTCGTTTTAATTGGACGAAAATTGATCGGATTATTATGTACAGAGTTTTAAAATCCCTCGAGGACTAAAGTAAGCCCCAGACATTTTCTTTTGTTCAGCGTACACTTGTTAGAATTTTGGAAAAATGTATAATCGACACATATATCTCCCACTCAATAATGAAGACGAATCTAAGATGAGCATGGTAGTTGGAATAATACAAATATTTTTTTTTAATGCCTGGTTTTGAACAGATAATTAAAAGAAAAAGTGAAGGGGAAGTTAACGTCTTAGCCAGGACTTCCGGTGGAATTGCAAAACATATGTACGTATATAATAAAATAAGGACGGCATAAACGTATAACGAAAAATACAATTTGCACCGGAATTGATTGCGTGACGTCATTCCGGTCTAATCATTCTTTTATTTAGCATACACTCGTCAGAATTTTGTAAAACGATATAATCGACAGATAATTAGTGATGGGGCGATAATAATATTTTACCCGATTCCGATACAATTACCGACACTGTTCTAAATGCCCTATCTCAATACAATTACCGATTCCGATTCCAATTTCTAAGTATTTAGTTATCGAGTTGTTGTCGGTTTAATTTTCTGAATACCGTAAAAACGTGTGATGTTTATTTACTCCTCGCGGAGTTAGGCACAAGGCCAGTTTTATCTTACTCCCACAAGTAAGATGTGACCCAAGATCGGGTCGAGCAAGTGGGGTTAAAAGCCAGCGCTCGAGAGGTGAGCACTCTGGCCATTTAAAAATTGCCTGGGCAGCCCCGTCGGCATTCCCCGGTAGGGGCGCCTCAGACAGTAAGCAATAAACTTACTCCTCCCCAAAGAGGGGAGGCGAAGCCTGGGAGGGTGGACCTCCTAGAACTGCACAGGACAGGCGTGCAGTATCCATCGGAACAGATACTACACTTTGATCGTGATGTGCGCATATATTTTCATGAAGGTAAATGTGTTCCCCCCCCCCCCCCAGTTACTTTGACTGAACCCAGAGAATTTATGCAAAGTTTCATTTTTTTACACAATTTAAATAATTTTACATCGCATTTAAATGTTATTATGATCTATACATTTTACTTTTACTGGTAGTTTAAAATCAATGTTTATTGTTTAATCATTAACACCAGCAATGGAAAATTAAGTTAAAAAACCAGTCGTTATTTCAATGTAAAATTATGCTCAAATCTGTCCGATTCCGATACCCCAAATAGTTACGATATTTTCGATTCTCGATTCCGATTCAAATTAATCGTTACATCATACACATAATATCGTATATCCCACTCTATAATAAAGAACAATGAGTATTTATTTGTATATGAATAAATATAAATATCTGTCCCGTCATGTAAAAGTTAGCGAGTAACAAACGTGCTTTTTCCTAGCTTTTTAAAGAAACCATAGTGACGAGGTGAAGCGAGAAAGCAAATAGCAAGTCCGACAAACCTCGCCGCCTAAAATGAATTTTAAACAATCATACAGTTTTGAAAAAATCAGAAAAATTCAGAAAAAAATTCAGAAAAAAAAAATAAAATTCAAAAGTAAAAAAGAAAAAAGAATAAAAAGAAAAAAATAAATAATAAAAAAGAAAAAAAAAGAAAATTAAAAAGTAAAAAAAGAAAAACAAAGAAAATTAAAAAGTAATAAAGAAAAAGAATAAAAAGAAAAAAGAAACAAAAATAATGAAAAAGAAAAAAAGAAAAAGAAAAACAAAGAAAATTAAAAAGAAAATTAAAAATTCAAAAGAAAATTCAAAAAAGGAAAAAAAATTCAGAAGAAAATTCTTACAGTTTAAATAAAAAGTAAACAGTATTGATGATTCTACACTCCTCAAAGCTCCCCCATGTTGGGTCTCACAACCGGATTCAGTTGTGTGTCATACCCAGGACGGTTGAGAGGGGTGGTTGATAAGTTAATAGGATTGGAAAGTAATTAGGCAGAAAAATAAGAAGGACTGGCAAATATCGATTTAATGTGAGTGTGTATTCGTACTGATCTTGCATTATTGTTTCTTGAAATTTGCGATGCCGTCTCCAGCTTCCTGTAGTTGCCATGTTAGAATATTAGCCGGAAGATCCCTTGGGTCAACGAGCTGTTTCTTTTATTTCACTAGAGTGGATACAAAACTTGTTTAGTCAAATCACGTGTGAACATTTTTATGCCTTCTTTATTTTCCCTAATTCTCGCGGACGTAGTTGTAAGCAATTATTTTATGTATCTCTTCTTTTTGTTTGTATGTGAGCGTTGTTTTAAGGAGGGGCCAAAAAGGTAAAAGTAAGAAAAGAAAATGAAAATAATGATGCAAAACGGGAATAGAAAGAAAGGCAGAGGCTTAACATACCATGCATCTATTTCGTTTTTTTTTGTTTTGTTTTCTCGTCTTACTGACCTTACTACCTTCCTACTTAATCATCTTCTGTGATAATGGGAACAGAACAGAAAATCGATATTTTTGTTATTTAGACAGCCATATTTTATTTTTATTCTGTATAATATTGCATCGATTAATGTATTTCGAGTCAAAATAGATTACTTATTGCGATTACTTTGTATCAGATTAAAAATTTAAAAATAAATGATCCTTCGTAAGAAAAGATAATCAACTTTCAAAGTTGTATTCATCCTGTGTTCGTAATAGAAGCTGCCGTTGCATCTCGTTGATATAAATCTATCGATACAGGAATGGAGGTGAACGAACGAAAGAGAAAAATAGAGTAACACGTGATGATATATATATATATATATATATATATATATATATATATATATATATATATATATATACATATATACATAATCATATTTATAAATAAATATTAATTATTTATTACCTAAAGACATCGATGTTTCATGCTTACGCAATCTTCAATGCAGGAAGCTAATTCCCGACTGTCGACGGGCGCGAGCTCCGATCACAAATCGCCACTGATTCGCAGTCAAGAGTCTTACCAGTTAGCCACCAGAAATTAGCTTAGAATTTAGGAGGAATTTAACTTTGTAAATACCAAGTCGGCGAGTATTCACAGCAAGCGGCGAAGAGTGATCAACAACAACAACAAATATATATTTTTAAAAACATAGCAATGTGTTTTTTTAAATAAAAAAATTATTTTAAAAAACACATCGTTATGGTTTTCTAGGAAAATATACTCTTACGAAAACAATGTTTTAAAAAATATATGTCTACACTTCTACTGATATATATGTAAATTGTGAGCGGGGCAAGGATATTGGTTAGTTAGGTGGCGAGTATGGTGCTGGTAGGGGAAAAATACATTGTTAACTTCCTCGAAAAAGTGATGGTAGTCAAGCCGATGTATATGTGTTTTCATTGTTGGAGACACATTCTCTCAATAGGCATTTGCATTGATATAAGAGATTCGTCCTATCTAAAACTCTGGTTGAGTGGGGAAAGTATTATTTGTAATAATAAAATAAGCGATTTTTAATTTAAAACCCGCTACTAATTTAAAAAAAAACTCTTAGTAGAAAACACCACTATATTAGATCACACCAATAATATACAAAAACTCTATATATTAGAAGCTTTATAACTCAAAACACAAAACAGCCATTAACAGAATCAACTTTAATACTAGCGATATTATTTTAAAATGTGTATAATGCTAACTTTAGTTCCGTATTAATAATATAATTCCCGTCAAAACTTTCTATTAATACTAACACTATGGTGTTTACCTGATTCCCCTTTAAGATAGACCCGGATAGGCTCGAAAGTACTTGGGACACCTACGATTATGGCTGATTCATCAGCCAATTCCCCACCGAAACACAGACCTTGATTCGGCTAATGGAAAGGATCCTCACAAAGATATCCAAACATAAGTTGTCTGTCATATTCAACAATATATGTCTTACAGAAAAAATGCTACCTATATATATATATATATATATATATATATATATATATATATATATATATATATATATATATATAGTCTAAAGAAGCTTTGAGTTATTTTAAACAAAAAGACAAAAAAAAAAAAAAGAAGGAAAATGCAGTTTAAATTCCCAGAGAAACTAACTATATCCAAAATAGTGTAGACTTAACATTTGTTGGAAAATATATATATATATATATATATATATATATATATATATATATAGTCTTGAAAGTTTTTCAAACATTAAAACTATATGAAAAGAAACAACAAAAAAACACTTTTAGTCCCAAGTCCCTCGGTGGAAAATTACTTTTCTTGCAAGTCAATTTAGTTTGCTTCCAATGATTTACGCTAGTCTTAATATTATTTAAGAAATCATCAGTTGTTTACCATGAAAAACTGTTTCGGGAATTTATATATATATATATATATATATATATATATATATATATATATATATATATATATATATATATATATATATATATATATATATATTGTATAAAATTAGTTGAGATCAATATAATCTGAACATTGTTCCAAGAATTCAAAACCAACCACTATTCGGTGTACGATCGTTTCGAAGACTTTTTGGAAATATTTTATTTTCATTATTTTGATAATTCCAAAATGGCACTTCGTCAGTGTCTTTTATAACATCGCATACAGAAGTCGCTTGAGCAAAAAACATCAGATTTCAGTTTTAAAAGCCAGCACAAGTGAAAGGACTTTCGAAGCAGTAAAAGGACAGCAAATTGAATAACAAATAAAACATTTAAAACATTCAGAGCCTTCACTATACAGGTTGAATCGAGAATGAGAAATCACATGAGAAAGAAAATACATAAGAGAAAAAAATACATCAATAAAATTTTTTTTTTAATATAAAAATAAATAATGGTTACATTAAATAATATTTAGAACAATGAGAAAATACTGATAATGATAGAATAAAATAAAATGAAATAAAATAAATTGAAATAAAGTGAATTTATATAAGATATATGAGAAAGAAAGATTGAGAAATAAAATAACAAAATAATAATAATTGATAAATAAAAATAAAGTAAATTGAAATAAATAGATAAGAAAACAAGATAATAAACTAGATAAAAAACTAGATAAAAAATTTAAAAAACAAAAGTAGAATTTATTTTATTTTTAAATTTTAAATAGATAATCAGATAGTATGTTGTTTAAATTAATAAAAATTAAAATAATTAGAAGATAAAAAGTCTATAAGAGAGTAAATAGGGATTTACCTAGAAGTAAAGATATAACTCGAAAATATTATTCTATTTCTAAGAAGAAAAAGTAATAATAAGGTAAGCGTAAACTAGTAATAATAATTATAAATTATTAATTATAAACTAGTGAGTCGCAGAGTATACTCATATATAATTTTTCAAATTTCAAATTAAGAAAAATTTAAATATAGAAAAAAATCCCGATTAGAAGATACAAAGTAGGGGAAAATTATGTTTTTCAAATTAAAAGAAATATACTAAAACAAAAAGAGATAAAATAAAAATAAAGATAAAGAATATATATAGAGTAGTTCAATTTAAATAATAAAAAAATATTATAATTTTTTTATAATAATTAGAAAAAAATCTAATAATACTAATAAGAAAATAGTTATCAGAGAAAATAATAATGATAATTAGAAAAATAGTATACAGGTGAACAGTCAAATATATATATATATATATATATATATATATATATATATATATATATATATATATATATATATAGTCTTAACAGTGTTTCAACTATTAAATCTATATGAAAAAAACACTTTTAGTCCCAAGTCCTTCGTTGGATAATTACTTTGTTTGTAAGTCAATTTACTTTTTACAGTTTACAGTCACCATATTAGTTTGCTTCCAAGAATTTACGCTAGTCTTAACATTGTTTAAAGGATAATCAGTTGTTTACCATGAAAAACTGTTTCGGGAATTTAAAAACAAAACAGTACTTTATCTCATGGCTTCCCAGCGGAGTTGATCCAATCCCACTTCTTTTAAAAAACAAGAACAAAAACGTTCCGTATATTAGATCTAAATTTTGTTCCAGATTAATGTTTTGCTAACTTATTTTGTTATTAAAAAATGTCCCCTAACCTGTGTTGTTAATCTGTGTCAAAGAAAATGTATTTGTTACTTACAAATATTTGCTGTAGTTTATAGTGTTCGGACGAATCCATTACAATACTTATTTGGTTGTTCATAGTTTTATGTGTTTATATGATTATTTATATTTAATTTCATTTAAAATTTATAAAAATTAATATATATATATATATATATATATATATATATATATATATATACATGTATTTTTTTATTAATATGTATACTATATGTGTTATATACGTTTTTACACTTTCTACTGAATATTTTAGATAGTTTTAGGTTTGCTCTATCAATCTACTTGATTAATTTCAAAGATTTTAATCATTCATATAATGACTTAT
>OY744529.1:35153884-35203884 GCA_963556195.1 Sepiola atlantica | reverse complement strand
AAATAAAATTGAAGGAACTTATGAGAATTATTACTTTGGATTGATTTTTTCATGATCAGTGGAATGAATCAATATAATGTAATATAATATAATATAATATAGTATATATATATATATATATATATATATATATATATATATATATCAAATAAAATATGAAACTAAAAATATACTTTTAGTAGATAGAACCTATAGTGAAATGGTTTAAGCTCAATATACGAGATAGAGCAATTATAAAGATAAATGAAAGAAGAGTGATAAACATGTACGAATGACAAATCTATTTCAACTTCGATTGTTTCCCACTGCCAACTTATCCATCTATGTAATTCCTCTGATGATAAGATTTTAATCTTTGAAAAGTCTTGGCTTAAGGAAAGAATAATAAACATGTTTTACCGAATACACCTCGCATTGAACAATCGAAGTTGAAATAGATTTGTCATTCATACATGTTTATCCTCTTCTTTCATTTATCTTTATATATATATATATATATATATATATATATATATATATATTTATATAGTACATGTATTATATTTGTTTCTATAGATATTAATCAAACGAAATTCTAGTGTTTATTAAAAGTGCTCAGTAGAGCTGGTTTTAGTATAAATTTTTATTTATGCAAACATTATTGGTTACAGATTGTCTCTAAAGGTCTGGGGAATTTGACTCTCGATAGAGCGGACAACTGAAACATGTATGCACACATGTAACCAGTAATGTTTGTATGAATAAAAAAATAATACTATATATATATATGTGTGTGTGTGTGTATGTGTGTGTGTCGAGAGAAGGAGAGAGAAGAAGAGGGAGGGGGTGGTATACAGAGAGAGAGAGAGACAATAAAAAAGACTAAAATATACAGAGACAAAACCAACTGGGATACGTTGTAGTTCCAAACACAATCAACTCTCAATCTAACTCATCAATATGACGGTAGATCGATAGATTCTGGAGAAGAAAAAAAAACGCTGATTGGTTGAGTTGATCGATTCAAACTGCAGACATAAATCTACTTTCGCGAATAAAAAGCGCATCATTTTTTGCGAGTCAGAATTCTGAGTTCTCATTCAATTTTCTGACAATTCAATTGTCGATGGTCGAAAACAAGCTTTTCGGTCCCAAGAAACGGACAGAGAAAAGGATATGGTTAAGCGAAACTAATTGGTTTAAGTTTTCAACTAAAAATGGTATTGCATCTTTATTTAGATACGTCCGGTCAATTATATCTCGGTCTGTCACGCTTGAGTTTAGATTAGCATTCGCATAGATAAACGCGCAAGTTGAATGGGCGTATCTTAATTTAGATGCGTCCAAAAATCTCTATAAGAATCTTTGGCGATCGTTTAAAGCACAACTGAAATCTAACCTCAAATCCTTTCTATGTCACATGATTAAACAGGCCAATCAGATCAATACCTTGTAACGCATAGGTAAACCTACAGTAAAACCTTGTCACTGATATTTATTGACTTTATGCAATTGTAAAAATTGTATATCTACACTTAATTTTAAGAGCATATTACTGCTAAGTACGATCTAATATTGTGCTTGTTCTTATTGTCGTTGGTCTTCTTGTTCAATATAAACTCTACTGTTTTCACGACAGGCTGGCGTTTTAACCGTTACCCTATCAGCACAGGCTTATTACAATAAGTGAGACTTACATACTTATATTATGATTATTTTAGCAACCGAGAGGTCTCTATTCGTTTTATGAAGAGCTATGCATTATCACTGATATTGATCTCCCTTACTAAAGTTCTCGAAAACAATGATACTAACTGCCTGTGAGTTGTGATTATAATGAAGCAAAGGTTGCGCAATCCACAACCGTACCTTTCTTTAACCGTCATCCGTTGCATCCAGTGACAATGAGAACTCCAGGATGACTGGAAGTAATTCCGATATAAGCAGAGAGAAAGACTGGGGTTGTTTTGGAGTTTCCTTTCTCAAAAACTAGTGGCACAACAAATTCATATTTGGATGTAGGATATATGCATTAATACCTTTCCCGAGAGTATTAGTGAACGGGCCAGTCCATTTGTTAAATAGGTTTGTAACGTAATACATTACGTATGAACGTTGGTAGAGACGTATTATTATTATTCAATGTTATTCATACAAGGTGCGATTGCACATGTTATATCCTGTCGTAATCAGTCGCCAATCATGGGTGCTGACACAGTGGCGGTAGCTATGGCGGTACTTTCACCCTTGGTGCCACCGGCAGCTTTGGTCACCATCTTTTCTTTTCCGTTGATTAAGCATTTGCTTTCGATGGCGCTTTAATGGTGATCGTCTCGTTTGCATGTCGTCACCTTAACCCGAAAGCAATCCCGACATTTCATAATATTTTATTTATTTGATCAAAATGTCTTTGACTAGATCCATCTGGATGCTTATTGGGTAACAGACTGAACTGTTCGATGGCTGAATTTAACGATCGGCCAGCCATAGGAGGGAAGTGAAAACACGACATCCAGCCTCAATTGGTAGCACTTTTCTTTTAATCTCCCTCCCACAATTGGTATCACTTTGCATATTCAATTCTTTCCCATGTATTCGGCTCGAAGAGATTCATATCAATTGGATTTTTACTCATATGTCTTCTCAGTATTTTCCTCCCAGGGGACAGTTAACTCCACCAGAAGAATACATGACGCGTCAAACCACACCACGATGTCAAGGCATTGACTGGTTTAAGGGATGTTCACTGGAAAGTATGGAAATGTGGGTAGATCTACTGACATCCATCAGCCATGTACTCCATTCAATAATGTTTTTCTATTTTACCGGAGCGAAGGTTCTCCTATCTTGTAAAGACGGATAAACACATGTTGGGTCACTACAGGCAGCTTATAAAAGCTTCATTTTTGATACTGACAATGTCTGCGACCACCTGATTTGGGCGGCATGTGTAGAGAATTGGCTCGAACTACAAATATCAGACTCTTTGTATTACCCCAACGTTAGATTAATTTCGCTTGGCAGGAGATCTTAAGTAGACCACATGAGAAATGAGATCGCTAGAGGCTCCATAGACATCAAACCATTCCATCTAATCCTGAACGGTTCAATTAATCTCTATATTTTCCAGGTAAACTGATTCGCTTAAGTAACAGCAACAGTCGTTTGTTTATCCTTTTCGAAAGTTCTTATTTCTGCGATCACCGTGTCTTGTTTACCTCCTGGGTCTTCTTTAAAGATTAAATGTTTTCTTTTAAATTGGTGTGTCACGTAATAGCGTACACATGAACGCCGGTACACGCATATTATTATACAGTTTATAAATAATTATCAAACCCTAATGGAATCGATCTCACTAGAAAGATTGCAAGAGCATGAAACTGTTCTACGATTGAATATTAATATTCATCACGGTTTATTTATTGCTTAAATGAAAGAGAATCTGAAAACATTTGTCAGATAACCGAAGTTAAGCAACGTTGAGTATATTTAGTACTTTGATGGGTAGCTGTATAGTAATACTAGGCGGAGTAAGTAACATAAAAACCATCCATGTGTATAAATGTGTCTCAGCCTAGCCTAGTGGAAAACGAATGACAGACTAAAGTCCTGTCATAGGGTCGCACATGCAATCTATCCCTCGTAGCACAATAAAAACCCGAAAATAAGCACCAGTTTCAAGAGAGCTTTACATTTTAAATTCTGCCGTCGATTTGTTTGCTGTCTAAATCAAATCACCAAAGTTAAGCAACGTTGAGTTTGAGTAATATTTAGATTGGATGACTGCTCTGAGGATATCAGGTTCCCTAAGCAAACCCAGGTGTATAAATAGATATCGCACTAGTTAAAAATAAAACCAACGACAGACTACTGTACTTTCACAATTTTGGTACGCATCATTCGCGCTCTTAGCTCTACGAGGACCAAATATACGGACAAGTTCTATGAGCTTTCTGATCCGCGAAAGAAATGGCTATGTCCCTTAACCAGAAGTGGAGAGTTAGAGTCAAAGACAGGAATCAAAAGTTGGCCGCAGGCATTTATTTTGTTGGAGTCGCGAGTCGGACTTGTGCTTTTAAATTCAAGTGGGAGTTAAGAGTTGGAGTTTTTATTGCCCAGCCGACGATCTATTTCATAGGTTTATTTTTTGTGCCTGTTTAATGGAAAATAACTCATTTTTGGGATTATTCAATGCTGCCACTAAAACGAATGTAATTCTTACGACGGTGACAGAATTATATTCATGACGACTTATTCGGTTTTGGAACGATTAATTTAAAAATGGGTAAAAGCTATTTCTAGGCAGTAAGCGATATCAGAAAATCGTCAATTACTTTTAGCATTCCAATTTTTTTTAATTACAAAGTTCTACTCGTGCATTGAGCACTTTTTAAACAAATATATACATAAAATATATAATTCGATAATATAAGTATATAATATAATATAATGATGATTTGCTGTATCTAGTTTCTAGCTTACCTAATACCGATATAGGCAGTTTCGCGTTTATACATTTTCGAACTGCATCAGTGTGTAAATGAGCATAGTGGATCCGATTGGATTTGAACCCCGCATAGCCGATCTCCTAGACAGTGTCAGGATCCATTATGACAATTAGAGACCCACCCCTACTTTAGAAATGCAGTTAGGAGTTGGGCGTCGACATTTTTTGCCGGGGTCAGAATGTGAAATATTGGTCAAGTATAATTTTTGTTAGTTGAGGATAACATGAAATAGGGTTCAGTCGTGGTCAGCTAGTTTACTCAGATGTCACCTCGACCTCCTGTGTACCAGAAGCGAACGTGACATGATATGGCTAAAAGAAGGGGGGCGAAAAGAGGAGTGAGCAGTCGGTTGGAAGTCACGGGGCGATCCGCACGGATAGAGAATTGTTTAAAATCAGCGATATACGAAGGAGTCAAGATATCAGAAAATATCAGAAGAGACGGCAACGCCATCATCTCAATAAAGGATCCTCTCTTCAAATTCGATGATTTTATCGTTTCTTCATGCTGTTGTGAAACATTAGTTTCAGGTGCCCCAGTCATTGGGAGGAGTGGATCATACGAGGTAGGATTTAATCTGTGATTGCATTGAGAACAACCCATGTATTTTATTTGGTTGTGACTTGCGAGACGTTGGACTTCCCATCGGAAGGAAAGTATATGCAACAAGAAATCGGGGTCGAGTATTTCTTTTGAGTCGACTCTCCACCTCTGCCGTTTAGTAAGTTAGTAAACTTTTACTTACTTAAAGCGGAAGTTGAGAAAGGAAATAAATGATATATATAAATCTGAAATTGCATTTGCATAAAACATTTTCAAATCAACTCTATACGCACTGGGGCGAGCCTTTACTGTACGATATTTTATTTCATTTCATACAAATACGATGCTGTTCATGTACGGAAGATACGGAGTTTACCTGATTTCACGACAACAAAACTCATATCTCTGATAAAGTAATTTAAATGCAAATGGAAGATCATTTAATATTGATAGCGGAAGCTTTTGATCTAAATATTAAGAGGGGCAAAAAGAGAGGTATATATAAATAGAGAGAGGGGGATAATGACCGTGTGTGTTATAAGCAATGTTCAATGGTCTCTATGTGCTCAACCGCACCAATTTATTTCTTCGTTGTCTGATTTGAAATGATTGGATGGTTTATACATGAAATATTATATGAAACGACTGGTTAAAAGAATGACAAGAACTCGCTGGTAAAAGTTAAATGAAATTTAATGAGAAACAAACGGAAAATTCAAAATGAATGAATGCGCGATGTGTGACGTATGTCAACAACAGTTCAATTGGAAACGATGTTAATAAAGTAGTATGAAAGAAATATGTATCTGTGAATTCACTGAATTAAGATTGATTATTCTTGTCATTCAAAAAGCAAACAGTTCAGTTCATAATACTTTGCAATTTTTTTTATTATTAAAAGAAGTTTGATTCCCGTTAACACCTTAGTAGATCAAATGGCGATATTGAATTATCTGACCTAGACGCTGCTATTTGTAATTCACAACAGCAAGCCACCGTCAATAGACTGCCTCTCCTGCACCAAACGACATGATTTTCAAACAGAAAATTACATAAAATCTGTTTTTGATCAAGTAAATTAATTTTTTATGAATCAGAATGGTACAACTTTGTTGACCGGTTTGATTCTGTTGTCGGCATCCTTCCTTGCAGGAGGAACCACAAAATGTTTGCCAACCTCTCTAAGTTAAAGTGTTCTTATGGAATCGACTGGATTCGAACTTGGCACTAATAAAAGTGATATATCTTGTAGAAGATATAATGACAAATAATCCGAGTGGAAGGTCATTAAAATAATAGGTTTATTTCCGGATGTATATATCTTGTACATACAAGATATGTTAACACAATACAGAATATGTAATAGGGCAGACCGACTAGAGAATACGTAAGACAGAATGTTAAGACTGAATATGTCTTAACGCGAAGGTCCCGACTGCTCGCTGTAGTCGTACTTATAGTCCGACGAGTCCATCTATTTCGTGAATGGGGAAGTCAGGTTATCTCATCACAACAAAAAGTATTTTGAATGTGTCTATCTGGAGCGAATTACGTGATCCTTGAAATAAATGTTTCAGGAGGTAATAAATAGTAAAAGATAACTAATTTTCTATCACAGAAAACAAAATCTTTAAATTTTCTTTGATATTTGTGTCAATGATTTTTGGTTTTGATACATTTATGAAATGAAATTTAAATATTTGCTTAAAAAGATTCATTCATTTCGTATGAGGGGGTGATTCTATTATTGGCATTAGTCTTTCAAGTTAGAATTCTTTTCTAGAAAGACATCGGGTACTTACGGGAGGGACCACGTGAAGGTAGCTAACATCCTAAGTGAAAATGTGTTTTATATAACGAATTGGATTCGAACTAGGCACACCCAAGTGATAAGTCCGTGTCATTAACCACTTAGCCACTGTCACGTCCTGTTTAAAAGAATTAAATATAAACAAAAAATGTAAGGATTCCCTTCTACATTTTTGTAGTTTTTTATGTTTTTTTTATTTAAGTATATTCCGATTACTATAGATTACTAATCAAATTGTCAAATCATACATTCAAAAGCTGTTCAATTTTTAGAGGGTATATATGCATGGGAGGGGATTGTTATCCATTTAGACGATGTTAAAAAAAACTGAAGAAAGAATGTTTGAATGAATAGCTTTGATTTTGCTTGGATATATTTGATAAATCTAAGTATAATCTAAAAATTACTATTTAGAAGGATTTCAAAAATGCATGAAACTCAACATCAAATCAACACGCAGCGAAGCTCCTCACACGTTAAACTTGTCCATTCTTCTTCAATACGACTCTACAGTTCATCAAGCTTCTTGGTTGATGATAGTAACACACTCGAACTTTCTACATGTCAATGTTTTTGGGTTTAATGAATTTATTGAATCAAATTAAATATAACCTTAAAAGCAGCAAAATCCCACCCCTTTAACCGTAGAGGTCCTCAGATGCCGGAAAGCTTTCAACTCTGATAGTTTCTTTCGTCGAACTGCTATACTCTGAAATCTTCTCCCTATTTCCTGCATCTCTGACTGTATTAAAATGTAGAAATTGAAATGTAATGCGAACAGACATCTCGCTGCTCATCTCCCTACTTAGAGTGTCCCTGTAGGCATGATCCCTAATAGTAACCCCTTACGCCCCAGTGGCAATGTGCCTTCTTTGGGGTGAATAAGAGTAGTAAAAATAAAGACATATATATATATATACGTATGTATATATATGTATATATATATGTATATATATATATGTATATATATATACATACATACATGCATACATACACACGGTATAATAACGTTGACCCACCGGTTCCCGTTAGATCACCAAAGTTAAGCAACGTTGAGCCTGGCCAGTACTAAATGGGTGACCATTTGGGAACACCGGACGCTCTATGTGGCCTGGAGAGGATATTGGTACTACCAGGTTCTATCATGCTCACAGAAAAGTTAGGACAGATAGAGTGTCTGCCCGACTCCTCGGGGACGTCCCCGCACATTATAAGAAAAAACAACAACAACATATATATATATATATATATATATATATATATATGTGTGTGTGTGTGTGTGTGTGTGTGTGTGTGTGTGTGTGCTTTAAAATGGCTAAAAGAATATTATTTAGTCCATATGACGTTTCGGTATTTTATGTCTTCTTCAGTAAGTAAAAAAAAAAGATGTTTTCACATCGGAGATAACATAAGAAATGAACAAGAAAGGATGATTGTCAATGGAAATGAAAAAGACAAAAAGAAAGAAAAAAAAGAAAAGGCAATGAGAGAAAGGAAAACTAGAAATAAATCGATATCTTATGAGTTTCTAGAAAGGATCCAAATTACTTTAATTTAAGTGTCTTAAATTTTGCGTCTGTTGGCGCGCATTGGGAGGGTTCGTCTATTAAAGCCACAACCGAATGGAGATAGTTCATGCATGATACTTCGTAATCTGCAGTACGCAGAGAAAACATTTCATGATGATGGTGATGATGATGATGGTGGTGATGATGATGGTGATGATGTTGACGGATTCTAACCTTTTTGTCTAAATGCGATACTTCATTTCTTTTCTCTACATAGTCACTTGTTTTGTAATGTTTTAAATTTAAATATGTTGGGATATTATAGAGTAATGTCTCAATTGTAAAATTTTACGTTAAAAAGACCAATTCTATGAAGGTGTGTGGGTGATGCGTAGGAGGTGTTTTCTGTGTAAGTTTTCTGTAAAGTAAAATGATCAGAACGCTACACACGTACATTCGTATGAATCAACATGGTTTTTGTTGGCTGGATTACGTTGTTTGTATTGGTTCACTCAATTATTTCTGGAACCATGTATTTACAGGAGGCTGCCAACATCCATATAAGTTAACGTGGTGCGATGGAACCAACAAGATTCTAACTTAACACACTCAGGTTGTAAGTCCACATCAATATCCATATCACGAAAGCCACCTCCCAATGAGCAACCTAAAGTTTATATCTCCCGAAAAGTTTTTCGCCACCCAGTGGAATAGTTATTTAATTTTTATGTCCCTATCATTGTATCAATTGTATTGAGCATAAAATTATTTGCATGTTTTTGTTTTTTTTTATTCTAACTATTAAATTTTTGGTACTTCTACTGATCCTGGCCGAATCTCCGTGAATTTCGTGTCGGCAACGTTCGGGCATGCTACGTAAACAACCGAGTGATGATGATGAGCCGATACCTTCGATACGTTGCTGCGTCGTATTTTTTTTTTCAGTTTCATTTTTAGGAAAGATTGCAAACAAATTTTTAAAAAACGAATAATAATAATAATAATAATAATAATAATAATGATGATGATGATGATGATGATGATGATGATGATGATGATGATGATGATAATGATAATGATAATAATACTACTACTACTACTACTACTACTACTACTACTACTACTACATTTTCTTTCTATCAAGCGGCACATGTAATAGCATTTCGGACATTTCTTTTCTTTTTTTTCCTGACAGAATGAAATGACTATTTCGCGAGATTCAACTCTGCTACACCGCTCTTCGTAATTAATTCGTTTTTCATTTTGTTTAATTTAACAAGAAATAAACATGCACTGGCTTTGATCAATTGCTTCTGGCTTTAATCAATTTCAATACTAATTAGAGAAATTGTCGTCTAGTTATTAGCAGCTGATTGACTAATCGCTCCGCATCTCTGTCACTATTCGGCTCGTCATCTCTCGGATGTTTACGTAGCATGCCCGAACGCTGCCGACGCGAAGTTCACGGAGATTAGGTCAGGATCGATAGAAGTACCCAATTTGTATAAGTGATGGAGACAAGTTTGCTATGTATGTCTAATGTACAATGATCGACAACGTTCGAATTTTCGAAAAGGCATTTGTAAGTTACATTTTGAGTCAAAGACCGGTTGAAAAATCAAAAAGCAAATGGAGACTATGTTTACGTTGAAATTAAATAAATTGATTACATTGTGAACAAATAGATTTTAATCCGATATTAAGACAGAATTAATTGAGTTATCTCTCTGGAGTTATATCCCAGTTATCTCCCTTAGATATATTCTGCTCAACGTTAGAGAATGCAGTTTCCTACGCGAGAGTCTGAAATAGCGTTCAGCCCGCGTGCGGAATTTAGAATAAGATCTTATTCTCTTTCTGACTCGCCTTACAAAGCAGACGGACGTTTTCGTCCAGCTCCTATTCGGAGCATGCCTTCCCAAACTTTAGAAAGCATTTTCTCTGGGTTACGTCTTCTGATAGCAGTCGCAGAGACTTTCAGAAGCACACAAAACAAAAATACAACATTTATTTTCATTGCTCACGCAGTTCTTAATATTTAACTTCGACAACGTGCGTTATTTTCTCATTCTATTTCGACAGTAATATATTATTGTTGTTCCTTACTCTGTGTATTATGTGCATGTTAGCCTCCCCCTTACGTTTGTCTTCGGAAAACTGTTTATCTGAGAATAATTGTATTTAGATTTCTTAATTGCTATTGTCCTTTTATCTTCTGTCTGCGTGTTTTTTTTTGGGGGGGGGTTACTAAGATGTCATCACTTATCAAGACCCAAAAAACACTCGAGGATAAGGGTTAAATAAGTATCAGATGGACGGTAAGACAACATCGTGATAATTGGTAATGGTAATGGAAATTAGGCAGTATTTGACTATTTAAGATGGCGGCTCAAAAGAATGTGCTTAAATTGGACTTGAAAACGATCATGTTGTAGTCAGCTGGGAAGCAACCCCCACATTATTGTGTTCCACATATGGGTATTTCTAGGAGATAAACTCTGCTTATGGAAGTTTTGTTTATTTTTAGGTAGAGAGAGACAGAAAGGGAAATTATTGACAGTGGTTGTAGCCAGACGAGTTTTTGTTGTGAATGTTCTACAGAGGAGACCATGGATTGAAGCTCAGTCGAGCACCTGCCATGAAAATAACGATAGAGCAGAAAAAGACTAGCAAAGTCTCTTCTGTGCGAAAGGGGTAATAGAGAGGAGAAAAGGACAGGGCATCGCCCACTAGGTTTTGAAGTCGGGTTTGTACTTTGTCAAGGCAGGAAAGAGTACTGTGAGCAGTACCTCCATCTTATGACGTATTTGGTTCTCATGTTTTATCCATTATAACACAACATCCAGCATGCTGACCTCCTGTATGGGGACGATATACCCGAACACGTGGTCGCGAAAAGCGTAAATATTAGGATATCAAATTTCCTTAGCTTTTATCTGTAAAAAGGGTAGAGGGTAACTCTACTTTTTTTTTACTACTGAGGGTTTTTTTTATTATCATTTTAATAACTTACTTGAATTCTAATTGTTGAGTCATTTTTATTACTTGATTTTTTCTGTATGGTACGCATTCGTCGGTTATTTTTTTCTTAGAAACGTTTTATTATTTTATATCCATTAATAAACGTTTTATTATTTTATATCCATTAATAAATGTGTTATTATGATATATCCATTAATAAATGTTTTATTATTATATATCCATTAATAAATGTGTTATTATGATATATCCATTAATAAATGTTTTATTATGATATATCCATTAATAAATGTTTTATTATTATATATCCATTGATAAATGTTTTATTATTATATATCCATTAATAAATGTTTTATTATTATATATCCATTAATAAATGTTTTATTATTATATATCCATTAATAAATGTTTTATTATTATATATCCATTAATATGTGTTTCATTATTATATATCCATTAATACACGTTTAATTATTATATATCCATTAATAAATGTTTTATTATTTTATATTCATTAATACATCTTTTATTATTATATTTCTATTAATAAATGTTTAATTATCATATATCCATTAATAAATGTTTAATTATTATATATCCGTTAATAAATGTTTTATTATTTCATATTAATTAATAAATGTTTAATTATTATATTTCTATTAATAAATGTTTTATTATTATATATCCATTAATAAATGTTGTATTATTATATTTCCATTAATAAATGTTTACTGAGTGATTTTGTGCTTTTTGATTTTAAAACGTTAATGTCAATTTTGTTTCTTTCCAGTTGAGACTGCCCGGGTGAGAGTCAACCGGAATCGATGATATGGTCACTGTCTCCGCTGTAACAAAAGACAAATGAGTAGAAAGAGGAGAAAGAAATTGGTCTACCGAAGAGAATTTTGTTGGAAATATTTACTGATGAAACGGCCTGATTCTTGGATTCCTTCCATCGCTTTACAAAAGACTCCATCGTTTGAAATGAGGCAACAATCGGAAAGAGTCACCTCCTCCTAAGAAAACGCGATTCCAATCCCGCACACAAAAAAAATCTCCCTTCCAGCAATTCCACAAAAAAAAAAGAAAAATACTGCCTTAAGAAAGTTTTTCGCTTCTATTATTATTATCTAACTATAAAAATCTTTTTGCCTCCATTTTCTATAATGAATATTGAAGCTTGCTTTTACGTCTCTATCGTCCGCCATTTTGAAAAATATGGGTTTAAAAATACACTACCGCCATATTGGTTTTAAAACGTCAACTGGAAACAGTTCTAAAAACAAAATTACAGCAATACATTTCAAATATATTTGAAACCCCGAACCAGTCAAAAAAAGGAAACAAGAGAACAATTATTCTCTGCAAAATATAGAAAAATTAAACGAACTGGAAGGGAAAATTAAAAAATCATAAATACTTATTTAATTTAAAAATTTTTAATCGGAATCGGTCATTTTATGAGTGTTCGCACAAAATAGTGCTTGATTTACCATCTCAATTACTTAATAATAATAATAATCATAATAATAATAATAATAATAATCATAATAATAATAATAATAATAATAATAATAATAATAATAATAATAACAACAACAACAACAACAATAATAATAGTAATAGTTCAATAATTAGGTATTTCACTTGAATAAAAAAGAAAGTATATTTTTTTTGGCTGTAATAATTTCAAAGTTTTCAAGGATATTATCATGACTAAAAATATAATTAATATATCGTTTTAACTCGAATATATGTGTATTTACGGGTATTTAAGGTTACATAGAATTTTAAATTAGTGTATTTAGTGCAACAAGGGCGTCACGCAGATATAAAATGTAGTATTGAACAAATAACATATAAATTATCTCTTAATTATAATTACGATCATCGTAATATCAAATTTGTTTTTATAATAAAAAAAATATATTACTACCAATACTACTACTGCTACTGCTACTGCTACTGCTACTACTACTACTACTACTAATAATAATAATAATAATAATAATAATAATAATAATAATAATAATAATAATAATTATAAACTGCGCTTATTTTCCTGTTGTCATTTGACTTTTCCTTGTAATGGCCTCATTGCTTCATACGGCTCTCAATGTATAAAGCATTTTTAAATACTGCCTTTTTAACGTTTAATATATTACCTTACTGTCATAACAACCAGTAATGTGTACAGTCATCACATTTTAAAAACATAAATATTGTATTGTTTTATATAAAAGCTTTACGATTCTTTGTCCTTTGACAGAGTATTAATATTATTGGTATTATAACATTCGGCCTTGTACATTATTTAATTTAACCCGAATCTCAACAAAAGTATATTATTTATGCAAAAAAAAAATCACTTTTTAAAGCCACTTTTTATCATTGTTGTATGTGTGTTTTTTTACATATACAAATAACGCTAGCAAAACGCCTAAATAATGCCAACGCTAAACGCCAGGTAATGCATCTTACGTAAATAACGCGTTATATAAACGTGATTTGTTGTAAATAAAAACGCTGTTTAAAAAGCAGCCATTATTAATAACCATTGGATTAATAATATAACGCCATCTTCTTCGGTTCATTCTACTTATTTTTTTTTTCTCTCTCTGCTTCCCTTTGTAAAGCTTAGCTAATATATGTGTTAGATAAAATCATGTATACATATATGCATACAGTATATATCTACATATAAACAAAACTTATATAAATCGCTATTTAGCTTATAAAGTCTTGTAAATCTTACATATATCGCTGACGTTTTTCTAATAAAGATATAATTGGCTTCGTTAAAGACGAGTAAAAAGTACTAGCGATTAATGGAAGATGGTGATATCGATTTTCTGTTTTAAATTAAACTTTTTGTCGAATAACAATCATTTAAAACAGTTTGGTCTATTACAACAGTCCTCCAAAAAGAATCAAGAAATCATCTTCACTCCTGGTCCTAAAGACGGACTATATAAGAATACCTTTTATATATATATATAGGATCAGCAATACAAGATTTCATTGTTATTCCCCGAATTACTGATATATTACATAAAGTGTCTCTTTCTGGTTAATTAACTTAAAAAAATATGATTTTAATCAGTAGACAATTGTAGTACTTAAAGCTCATTTTTACAGATTGTAATATCATTTTTTTTTAATTAAACGACAATCACTAAAAAAACTATAATATAACTGAGTTTGTCTGGGCCATGGACTTTTGGCGTACCTATATTGGTTCGTAAGGCATTATTAATAAATGGTTTCAGCTCTAAACCAAAAAGTCAAACTTGTAAGTTATCAATTTTTCAAAAGTTTTAAAAATTTGATGACGAACTTAAAAGCATTCTAATAGGCAATTTTATCTCTGAAAACATTCTCACATTCATTTTTTATAATATATATTTAAATTTACATATATATATATATATATATATATATATATATATATATATATTAGCATTTCCATTATAGCACGAACGTAATCCTAATAAGCGGCTGAGCTTTTTTATTTTTCATTTACATAAGCGGCTGCGTCGTTTTCTTTTAATTTTTAAAAGAAAATTATTCATAGGTTTTATTGTATCCTTACACGACTGGACTTATTAACTGCATTTAACAAAAGTACCCAGCGTTCAATTTTAACCGGGATCCGCTGTCTCTAAACATGTACGGAATATTATTTCATGAAGACTGTAGGGTGATGAACTACGGAAAAATCACCCATAACACCGGCGGATCGTGGGCGATCAAATTAAATAACTGAATTTAAATTTATCTAATTTAACTTTTTATATATTAAGAATTATATATATATATAATTCATTAGTTTAATCAAATAATATAAACTTGTATAATGATTATTACAGCGGCTATCTAACTAAATTATTCAGTGCCGAAAAGAAACTCTCTTTTTTAATTGGAGAAACGACATCTATGTAATTGTGAATTATCCTAAACGGATGATCCAACCAGAGCCAGGAAAAAGGCGAGCAGGGCTAGTCCCTGTTGGCCGCCAAAACACCTGCTATTTGTGAGTAGGCAATGAACAGTTTGATTGAGGATCCAGCGATTCCGTTAGTCGGTATGAATAGTCACAAGTGCCGCTCGTATTCCAGCACTTACAACGAAGATGTCAAGGGCGGTTCCAACAGTATTGCCAGCGTCCGACGTTACGGTACGGTCGGCAAGCGGCTAGCAATTCGCCGGGAACTCTTCGTGAAGAGACGACGCCTCGGCGATGTCTCTCTACTGCTAGCTGTGTCTGGCATCATTCTCATGATGATCGAGCTGGAGCTGTGTCTATCTTCCGTCATCGACACGACGTCATCGACGTCTTTCTTTGTAAAACTCTGCATCACAATCACGACCATCGTCCTCCTGGTCGTCCTCGGACTATACCATCGGGTCGACATAAAACTCTTTACCATCGACAACTGTGTCGACGACTGGTGCCTGGCGATCGACCGGACCCGCGTACTCAAAATCGGACTTGAGCTACTCATCTGCTGTGTTCACCCGATCCCAGGGACATACACGAACGTTCCTTTTACGACCCCGGCGCCGTCAATGACACCGACGGCAGTCGCCGCACCTGGAGCTGCTGTCGCCGCAGCGGCTGCAGCTGCCGCCGCAGCTGATGCGACTTCTACGCCGTCACCGTTGTCGGCCGCCATATACCCTTTCACCAACCACGGAGCGCCGAGTCCGCCGATACCGTCGATGGCGAAATCCACCCATACAGCAGCGACACTGACGTCGCCACCCCCAGCCCCGTCGCCTTCCCCGTTTCTAATCCCAACCTGCGACGTGTTCCTTGCTCTACCTATGTTTTTACGTGTGTATCTACTTTGTCGTAGCATTATGCTACACAGCCGTCTCTATGAGGACGCCTCGTCGCAGAGCTTGGGCGCCCTGAACAGAATCCATTTTAATTTTGCGTTTATTTTTAAGTCGTTTATGTCTTTGCATTCGGACTATGTTCTCATCATGATAACAATTACGGCCTTTCTTATTAGCAGCTGGTGTTTACGTCTATGTGAGGTTCAGTTCCGACCGAGCGATGCTACCATGTTGAATTCGATGTGGTTAATCGCCGTCACGTTCTTATCCGTCGGTTACGGGGACATCGTTCCCGTGTCGTATTGCGGTCGTGCCATCGCTGTCATCACGGGGATTATTGGTGCCGGCTGCACAGCCCTCGTGGTGGCCGTTCTGGCACGGAAGCTGGAACTAACCCGCGCCGAAAAGTACGTCCACGACTTCGTGATTGACGCTGATCTCAATAAGAGAATTAAGCATGAAGCTGCCAATGTGTTGAGGGCCGGCTGGCTCATTTACAAGGCGAACAAGAACCATGCGTCGAAGCGGGCCGTGAATGAACACCAGAGAAAAATGCTGCGTGCCATTTACAACATACGGGAGCGGAAGGCCCAGCAGCGCCGTCTGTTGGACAGCACCGTCACCCTTGTGGAGGTGAACAAGGGACAGTCGGACATGTCGGTCAACATAGACCAACTACGGAGTAAGCAGCAAGCCATGGAGGAACAGATCTACAGCATTCGCAAGGCCGTGCTCGGGGTTCACGAAAAACTCGATAATCTTTGCCACGTCTTAAATAAAACTCCCTCGTGACTTGATTTTTATATTTCTTTATTTCTTATTATTTTATTTTACACACACATGCACACACGCACACATATATATATATATATATATATATATATATATATATATATATATATATATATATTATCAAGTAATAGATACTGTATATATTTATTTAAATAGTGATTAATACAGGGATTGAGTAAAATAGTTGTATGTAAATACGCTTTTAGCAAGCTACACTGAAATCTTCGTATTTATTGCAAGCCTGAAGATCTCATGCGAGTGAAACACGGAAGTGTTAGTGTATTGACTGAAAGCGTATTTTTATACAACTACAATTAAATAAAATTGCTTCAGTGGTGTATGAGTTAAATTTGTATATATAAAAAGTGTATATAAGCATATACATGTAATAATAACAATAGCATATGACTATATATTTGCATATGACTATATAATTTAAATAGGTATAATTTATATATATATATATATATATATATATATATATGTTCAAAAAATATGTATAAAACATAGTGTTTATATAGACATATGTTTAGATATATAAACAATATATTGTATATATAAATCTATATAATTATATATATATAAACATATATAACACACACACACACACATATATATATATATATATATATATATATATATATATATATATGTTTAGAGCACTCCAACTGTGCCATTTTATTAAATATATACGAATGCATATGAGTATACGCAAAAATATATATTTTGAATATATATTCTTACACTATTTGCAATATTCAGTATATATATATACACATTCTATATATATACATATATTCTATATACATATATTCTGTATATATATATATATATATATATATATATATGTATGTATTCTACACTCATCGAATATATAAGTATGTTTGTATATGCATTTAAATAAATATATATTCATAACTTGTATATATTTTAGTATATAGATATGTGTATGCATATTCTTTTGTATATTTGTATATATATAGTTGTATGCATATATGCATTTTTGTATATATGTATATATCTATGTGCCTATTAATACATATCTATATATAATTGTATATATATAGTATATGTATATATATTATTTGTATAAATATATACATATATTTGTTTATGTATATATAAATATTCATATATATATATTGTGTATATATGTGTGCATGTATATATATAGGCACATTCATATATTTGTACATATATGTATGTATGTATATATATATATATATATATGTACATTTATATATTTGTATATATATGTTCTTATGTGTATCCATACATGTATATATATATCTATATGTATATACGTATTTAGGTGTGCATATACATGTTTGTATATCTATTTCAGTATTTATAAATACGTATGTATATATATGTGTATGTATATGTATTTATGTATATATATATGTATACATATATTTATATATGTCTCTATATATTTATGTATGTATTTGTATCATATATATAAATATATGTATACTTGTTTGCTTTCTTTTTGTGTATATTCATAAAATTACAAGGTAAGACAAATTTATTTGGTTGTCCAATCTCTTTGAGACGAACCAAAAATTGGAATCATTGTAAAATGGTAAATCTATACTACAAGAGTGTGAAGTAATTCCATTTGGAATGCGCCATTCTCAGAAAGAAACTCACCTTTAAATATGCGGAAATATAATTTACACTTTGTAAAACCAGACATTTGTTTCCTATTTTTTTTTCATCTTAAAAAAGAATTATATTTTTATTTAATGATTAAACAATTCTATTTAATCGGTGTTAAAAATGAAAGAAAGGATAAAAAACGATCACGGAAATGAGAATTCCTCGATGTTAAAAATGTCGTATTTTCAAAAGATTTTTTTTAAATAATGACTACACACAAATATGGGTTCCTTTATCCTTTCTTTCTTTTGTTTTGTCTTTGTAAGCGATTGTAATTTTGTTTTTTTTATCGATGTGTGACGAATCAATTTATTGATAGGCGAAATGAAATAAAAATTACATTTTACGATAAATCACTTCTACCGGTTACATTTTTGCTATTGATATGTGTAAATATACGCAAAAACAAAAGTTTTATTATCTATAAATTACAGGGTGGCCTACCCCACCAATATTAAAAAAAATTAATACAACGTATGGAATCGTTCATAAAATTAACCATCATTTCTGCAATCAAACCATATTTTATGCAAATAAACTTTAACTTGTCAATCAAGTTTCAGCCATGAATGTCAAACAGTCTTCGTTTTATCACCGTTTAATAGAAAAGCACACGTGGATACGACGTACAAAATTGTCAATGATTCTGACACACTTGTTTCTAGTCTGAGGATTGTTCTGATAGTCATTATCTTTGAGTTTGAGCAAAATATCTCCCTATATTATTGAACAACGATAAAACAGAGACTGCTTGACATTCATGATGGACAAGTCAAGCATAGATTGAAGTTTATGTGTATCAAATATGGTTGGATTGCAGAAAGTAGTGTGTGTTTTATTACCGATTCCATGGGTAGCATTTGGGAGAGGGGGTAACCCTGTATGACAAGCTAATAAACTTACGCCTCTACAACGCCGCATAGAGGTATTATAATTTCGTTCTGTTCATTTATAAAACAAAGAAACAAAAAAACAAACGTAATTGTCGTAACTGTTGTAAAAAAGCCGGAAAAAAGTAACTGTCGTAAAAAATCCGGAAAAAAGTAGAAACGAGAAGAAAAACAGTGCGAAAAAAATGAATGAACAAAACTAAGATGGAGCGGATACGTATATATTATCGTGAATGCTGGTTTAGTAATATTAGATTGGGATACTTTTTAGGAGAGGTGGAGAAACATACAATATCATAGGTTATTAGCTGTATCACTCTGGCGTTTTCCGGGAGTCTTTTTACCTTACATTTTATTTCGCTACTTCTCCTCTTTGTGATATTTCTCTTATTATTCTAAAAATATAATTCAATAAAGTAATAGATGTCACTAAAACTAAAGGGTTGGCAATAAAATCAATAAGACGTCTTATGAAATGTTTAAATTTATATCCCATAAACACTTTCGATTTTTGAAACTCATGAATGTATAAATAAATAAAAACTCTGTTATGATAATACAGTGAAACAGAAAACAATGACTTTTTATAATGTTTTTTTTTATTTTTGAGATAAGGATTGCTAATATGTATTATTAGGATTGTTCGGACTACTGTTCTCATCTTGAGTGTAATTCTCATAACGTTTCGACCGATTCTAACGACATTAGTTTGTTGAAAAAAAAGAACAAAGCCATTGTTTCCACCATTCACCAATGAGAGTCATTGCCAAAATACACCTGAAGACGGTCGGAGGTTACATCGGCTGAAACGTTGTAAAAATAACACCCAAGAAGAGAACATTAGTCCGAATAATCCAATAATACACAATTACTTTTTGCTTTCGTTTTTGTTTCGCTCATTTACCTCCCCTTTTATTTGCTCTCCCTTTTTATTGACCGCCCCTCTATTTTATTGACCTTTCGTTTTGATTAAACCCCCTTTTATTGATCCCCCTTTTTATTGACCTCCCTCTCTATTTTATTGACCTTTCGTTTTGATTAAACCCCCTTTTTTTGATCGCCCTTTTTATTGACCGCCCCTCTATTTTATTGACCTTTCGTTTTGATTAAACCCCCTTTTATTTGCTCTCCCTTTTTATTGACCGCCCCTCTATTTTATTGACCTTTCGTTTTGATTTACCCCCCTTTTATTGATCCCCCATTTTTATTGACCGCCCCTCTATTTTATTGACCTTTCGTTTTGATTAAACCTTTTATTGATCCTCTTTTTATTGACCTCTCCTTCTATTTTATTGACCTTTAGTTTTGATTAAACCCCCTTTTATTGATCCCCCTTTTTATTGACCACACATTTTTATTTTTTATTTTAATTAAGCTTGTGTGAGAAAATATGTTAACTTATAAGGGCTTACGAAATAAATAAAATCGATAGGATATAATGTCTGAGGAAACGTTGAAAATTTAAATCCTATAAATACTTTCTAGTTTATTTGTCTTTTAATAACGAAATAGACATGGTACGAAATAATATATATATTTTTAAAACAGCTGTTGTATGTCGGTCATTTTGTCCCTTTTTTTAAAACGTTTTTTAAGTTTCATTGAATTATGCTATCGTTTGTTATTACAGTAAGTAAAGTTAAATGGTCGACCATAGTTGAGGGCAACCCAAACGCTCCGTTTTCACTAACTACTACACCGAGATGTAGGGGAGGGCGCCACTTCTTTCCCAGGATTACTCCACTTACCCTTGATCCTTACTTTATAATGCTGAGTGTTTAACAGGAATGCATCAAGCATCATATTTTCAGTTTTTGGTATGACTCGACGTAGGATTGAACCCTGGTTTCCCATTAGCGAAAACTAATGGGTCACGTTCATACCGAGGCACCCTGTATATAATTATTTTCAACTATCGGACACACACCGCAGCCCACAAACACCAAGCCAGCCATGGTTATATTAAAAAAAAGCAAAAATATAAACACCAACATTCTATTCAAATTATAGTGCTCAAAATACGGGCTCCCCTATGTATGTGGATGGTGGAGGGTATTAACCACTACCCTCAAATCAGGAATCAATAAAAGGCGAGTTAAAAGTCTATGGCAGATCACAAAAATTATCACAGCACCACCACCCCCAATTGTGGGGCAAAGCTCAGGTCTCAGGCACTAACATTAACTTATTAATTAACATTAACTTATTAATAAACATTAACTTATTAATATACATTAACTTATTAATAAACATTAATTTATTAATAAACATTAACTTATTAATAAACATTAACTTATTAATAAACATTAACTTATTAATTAACATTAACTTATTAATAAACATTAACTTATTAATTAACATTAACTTATTAATAAACATTAACTTATAATTAAACATTAACTTATTAATTAACATTAACTTATTAATAAACATTAACTTATTAATTAACATTAACTTATTAATAAACATTAATTTATTAATAAACATTAACTTATTAATAAACATTAACTTATTAATAAACATTAACTTATTAATTAACGTCTTAATACAATAGATCATGTATTTTTAAGAAGAGACCCCTTCTGGAGCGAAGTGTTATGGACGGTTAACAACCGCCACATCCTTAATAACAAACTGGACGACATTTGTCAACTTTGCGAATGTTGGTGTATGTTTAATTTTACCTCAGTCGAAGTTCTCAGAAATCAAAGGGGGGGGGGGCTTCCTGGGGCTAACACTTGATCTCTATTAAAATTCTCCTTTATTTCTCAAACATTGAGTTAGTAAAAAAGTTAAGAATAATAAATTTATTCTCTCCCGAACTGACCAGTCAAGTATGTAATAGTATATCTTTCTTATTATCTGTTGGTCTTACCGGTCTCCAGGACAAGAATTCATCTAGTCTGGTGGAGTATCCAGCTATGTGGTGTTACTTGAGGTAACATCACTAGGAGAAGATGCACTATTCCTCGTATGAGCAAGTGTATAGCCGTGCTGAGGGGATCTTATTTGTGTTGCGAATACTATGTTATTTTTAATATTTGGTCAGCGTTTACTTGTAGGGGTAAGTATCCTCATGTCAGGTTGTCCTGACAAACCCTTGTACAGAGAGACCGAAGACACCCGAGGATAGTGTCTAGTAGGTAATTCAAACTCCCCTATGTGTGTATGTGTGTTCGTATGTATGCCCATGTGTTTGTAGCTGTGTATGCGTGCATTTATGCGGGTATATGCGTATGAGTGTCCAAGTATGCGTATTCGTGTATATAGGTAGGTGTGTGTCAGTGCACGTGTGTCCCTAAGTGTGTTTGTATGCGTGCGTATATGTGTCTGTGTCGGTATATCTACCAGCGTGCATGTGTGTTCTTGCACGTATGTGTGCGTGTATATGCTCGTAGTAATGTGTATGGAGGCTCTAGTTACCTGACACAATTGGTTTATAAAACAATAAGAAAACGTTTTATGTTGTTGCCAATAAGTTATCTCATGAGAGATAGATAGATAGATAGATAGATAGATAGACAGATAGATAGATAGATAGACAGATAGATAGATAGATAGATAGATAGATAGATAGATAGATAGATAGATAGATAATACATACATAAATACATACATACATACAAATATAGAATATAAGTTCAATATATTTTCCAGTTTTATGATTCCTTTGGATGTATACTCAAGTGTTTACATATAAATATTTATATCTGCATATATAAATAAATACGTGTATGCAAAACACATTCATATATAAACATGAAAGATATAAGAAGAATGTACATATATACTTTTTTTAAATATCAAAGTGTTTTATATATATATATATATATATAAAACACTTTGATATTTAAATGAGACTAAAAATATATTTTTAGAGAATTGAACCTATAGTGAAATGATTAAAGCTCAATATACTATTTTATCTATCTTCCTTCATTTATCCTTATATATATATATATATATATATATATATATATATATGCACATATATATATAATATATATACATATATATATATACATATATATATATATATATATATATATATATATAATATATATATGCACATATATAATATATATACATATATATATATATACATATATATATATATATATATATATATATATATATATATATATATATATATATATATATATATATATATATATATAGTTTTGTATCTGTATCTCTATATTTATATGTTCAGGATAATGATCCAAACTAATCGAACGAATCTTTTTGACATTTGGAATATATAGTCTAGGTAACACGGTGAGTAACATAAGCACATTATATTTTGTAAATTTAAACTTTTAGGGGGTGCATATATATATATATATATATATATATATATATATATATTTTATCCTGAAGATTCTCCTCGGGGATGAAACGCTGAAGCCTCTGTGTAGCTTAATTGCAATAAATATATGTTCATAGCTTACTATATATATATATATATATATATATATATATATATATATATATATATATACAGAGAGAGATAGAGGTGGAGAGAGAATGAGAGAGAGAGGGAGAGATATATACACATTTTGTTGTACATGGTAAATTCCTAAATTAATCAACCAATCATTGTGAATTTTGGAATATGTATTCTCAGCAACACAGTGAATAACACTAGCACATAACTTTTATTAACTTTACCATTTAGGGGCTACGCCAACCCAACTTCCCCCACCCCCAAAAAAAACTTTTAAAATAAGTACGATACTAAATATATAATAGCGAAAAGAATGGCTCTACATAAAAATTTGAGTTATAGCAAGTACATTTTTATAAGGATCCGTGCGCGCGCCTGAACGTCAATCACATGCATGTGCTTGGTAAAATTCTAAACTATTAAAATTATTATTATTAATTATGTAATATGTATTCTAGGAAACAGGGTGAGTAACGTTGGCATATTTGTTTTTTTCTTTGTAAACTTTACCACTTAGGGGGAGTGCCACAGAAACCGTACCATACCCTCCAAAGAAAAAAACATTAACATTTAAAACTAATGCTATATATATTGCTTGTACCGGCCCTGTCACGGTATTTTACTAGTCCATATATGTGAGAAGAATGGGATAGGTAGATAGATGAGGAGATTGGAATATATAAATAAATGTGAAAACAATGGGGTAATTAAATATATCTTTAGATAGATGTGAATAGACTGATTATAGATGGATAAATAGATAGCGGCATATATAATTGTTTGTCATCTATCAGACACACAGCGTAGTCCCCACACACAAAGCCAGCCATCAACAGGATTTCTTTTTTTTTTAAAGAAAGGAGATTAGAAAATACTTTATTATATAATAATCACCGTTAAAATATGCATAAATAAATATTATTTTGCATGGAACACTAAGGGAGGTAATTCAGTATATATTCAAACAAACGTAGCTATAAGCATCAGCTGACTGAAGGAGTAGCATTATTTCTAGTGTAAACCAGCTGCAACTATTGTTCAACTATTTGTTTCATCATAAACGTTGTGGATAATAAAATCTGTATCAGAAACGGAAGGGAGCACTTTTGGGAGTTATCAAATGAAACATTTGACAGAATTTGATCTAGATATCGATACTGTACTAAGAGTTTATTTTTTTTAACAGTTGAATGAAGAAGATAGTTAAAGGGGAGATACCCAAGGAGTCATAACAAACAAATAATAATAAAAATAGTAATAACTGTTTTTAACTGATTTTAATCATAAACGTTGTGGATAATAAAATGTGTAGCAGAAACGAGAGTTTTGTTTCATGTTTTCAAAAGATACTTTCTTTTATAAGTTGAGTAAATTCTCTATTTAAATATGTACGTGTAATTATTTGTAAGGGTTAAACATGCTTGTTTATGTTGCCGTGTGTATCTATCTGTTCGTCAAACAGCATCATAGCAAGCATCAGCAGTTGCTAACTTGAAGTATTTGTATTTTTGTAAACAAGACAACTGTTGTTTTTTTTCAAGTGACTTTAATTATAAAAAGTTGTAAGCAATGAAAACGTACGACACGGAATCATTGAATTGTAAATAAACACAGAAAATATTTCTTTTCTTTATCTCTCCATCAATTTGGTCAGTCCAACAACTCTTCGTTTCATATGTGTACTTCAATATCAGCTTCAAATATTCTGTCTTGTTCCTATGTATACAATTGATGGAATCAAATCTTTTGTTTCAACTCGTTTGACTCGTTGGTCTAGTGGTCTCCATTAATTCGCTGTTTTAGTACCTCATTGTAATAAAGCTTCCTATTTCAGTAGCTACTTTCCAAGAACCGCAGGCTTGTGGAACTCTCTTCCTGCTGACTGTTTTCCTCTTACCTGTAATTTTAATTTTTTCAAGACTAAGGTTAATAGGCATCTCATGTTTTTGCGATAATCATATTTGTTCTTGATAGCTCCTTACATCAAGTGGCTTCATGCCTTGTCTGGAGCGATTTACATAAAAGAAACAGAATTGTATAATTATGTATACTTGAGTGAGTGATTGAGTGTGCCTGCTCAATGTAAATAATACCGAATATAATAATACGCATGCATCTCTTTTTCTATTTCTTTCTCTCTACCTCTCTCATATATATATATATATATATATATAAATATATATATATATATATATATATATATATATATATATATATATATATATATATATATATATATATATATATATATATATATTAAAGTGTGTTTATACCTATAGACGAGGGAGTAGCGGTTGTCGGCGGTCGCCTGGGTTCGAACGCAGTACGTAGATTCAGTATAGAATCACGGCGGCGAGAAATCGCCACAGACAATACTTGAAATTAACATACACTTACCTGAAAGGCGGAAGCAAACGTCTTTGTTGTTGAGAGTGTTCAACGCTCGCACGGAACTATGCTTCTCTCTAGGATAACAACAACTTTGTCATTTCAAATAGGCTCTACTTTTAAGACTATTTAATCTTAACTATAGATGTCTATTAAATATTAAAGTGTGTTTATACCCACAGACGATATCGTTTAAAGTTCTTTACCATTATCATATATATATAGAGAGAGACATATATATATATATATATATATATATATATATATATATATATATATATATATATATGTGTGTGTGTGTGTGTGTATGTGTGTGTGTGTATAAATAGCTATTCCTATACGTTGAACTAGAAGATAGGTAATTCGGTATATATTCAGGCACAGCGGTATTGGGAACACAACCTAACTAACTGAGCTCTGGTGAAAATCCGGAAGTCAACATTAGGATTCGTCGTCTTCTGGTCGTCTCTGCGTCTGCGTCTGCGATGTGGCAAGCTAGAACATGCCAGAAGCGGAACCGGAAATCAATTGTCTAAGGATTACGACGTTGCTTCTACGCATGTGCAAGCCCAATTCTATTTCTGTGTTATGGACTAATCATTCTTCGACATCGTATGTAATCGCTGTTCTTAGCTCATATTGGAATCGAGGAAGGAGGTAAAAACCTACATGCTTGTCAGGTATAACGAAGAGCAACGCCAAATGAGGAGGAACTAATGTAAACCAGACAGTCCTGAGGCACGACCTTCATGGGCTCTGTACAGAAGTCTGATTCGCTCTTCCTACTACTAATTCTCTAACAACAAGCAGCAGCTAACTGAAGTATTAGTATTGTAGTAAACAAGACAGCTGTTTTTTAAAGGTGCATTTAATTATAAAAGTTCTAAGTAGATTGGGTATTGGATATTAAATGTCTGCCAACATCTTTGACGGGATGGGCACACTATTAATTAATAATAGTATATGTAAAATAAAATTATATTTTAGAAAACCCGCTTCCAAAAATTGAACCGATGACTAGAGAGATGCACAAATAAGAAATATTTAAAAAGTAATCAATGAGTACACTTATAAAATACGTTACTTTAAACTAATATAAATATATATATATATATATATATATATATATATATATAAGTCAGGTTCATATTATATTCCAATAACCATGTTTTTATTTTATCATTTTTTTATTTTTTCACATTTCCAAAAAACATAACAATTCTGTGAGATATATTTCCAAGAATTATAAAAATTCTGTGAGATATATATTTTACGGTCCGTTTCATTTTTCTTGTGCCAAACAACATTTTTATGTCAATTTGCTCTGTTGTCACTAATTGACAATCATCGAGCTGAATCTTTTATGGAGACTGCAAAGTAAAAGGGCACTGATAGTATATGCTAATACATATATTGTCATTAATAATTATATATATATATATATATATATATATATATATATATATATATATATATGTGTGTGTGTGTATATTCATATTGGAAGAGTTAAGATGCTTTTTCGTTGATGGTACTGTTTGCGCGGAAAATGTTACTAAACAAGTGATTATTTTGTTCACTGGTCTGTTAATAAGCAAAAAATACCACAAAATGAAAAATTCTGTACGAGTCTCATTTTTCACTTTGTGGTATTCTTGGCTTATTTCCATCCCTGCGGACTATATAATCGTAACACATCAATAAAAAGCAGATTTATGCATTATATTTTTATACATATAATTTTTTTCGTAGTCAGGCATATTTATAATCATTTATCAAAATGAATATATGCGAAAGTCGGACTTATTTCTCGCACTAGCCATGAAGTCAAAACAGGTTATTCCAAGTTAATTCAAGTTTACTAAAAAGCAGCAACCTATTTGCTTTATATACTGCTTATGTGTATGTGTATGTGATCTCAGGAGTAAAGTTAAATCATTTGCATATTGCGACTTCTTTTATTTAAGTAAAGACCATTGACTCCTTATCCATACACAAAAAAAGGACCTCGTATCACATCTTGACCTCGTGGGGAGGTAGGTAACTATATACAAGAGACAAATACTAGTTTATAATGTTTTCTAATCGCCACATGTTACCCGCGAGCTTACCTGTTACCGCTGACGATTCCACCGTTTCCGTGGGGGGTGGGGTCGTTTCCGTGGGGTGGGGCCGTTTCCGCAAGGGTGAGAAAACGCAGATTCAGAGCAATGAAGATTTGGTTACAAATATTTTTTAATTTGAACGCCCATTCGTAGATTTAGGCGCCCTCACCTAAATAAAACGGAACGCTATGTCCAGGCTAACGGGTCATTAAGTTCATTTTTAACAGTCATTGTAAGAAGACATATCTGGGGAAAGAGAGTAAATCCGGGCGGATACAAAAACTGATAAGCTTGCTTGGTTGCTTGTTTGGTTGCTTGTTTGTTTGGTTGCTTGTTTGTTTGTTTTTTGTTTGTTTTTTTGGTTGTTTGTTTGTTTGGTTGCTTGTTTGTTTGTTTTTTGTTTGTTTTTTTGGTTGCTTGTTTGTTTGTTTGTTTGTTTGTTTGTTTGTTTGTTTGGATGCACAGCGAGGAAGGGCGAAAGAGACGAGAAATAATAAGAACAGAGTATGAAAATGACGTATTTTTTAAATAATTACTTGCATAATGCGTCAATCTATAAGCTGTCCGTCTGCCTACTATGTCACCATGGCAACAAGGGTTTTGGTTGACTTATGTAAATATAGTTTAATTCAACAGCAGAAGCATTTGGGACCATAAAACAGTGTGTTTATTTTTTTACGTAACTGACATTTCGGACGTCGTTTTATTTTAAATTAAAACTCCATCCCTTAACTCTCTGGATGTAATATTTTAATCTATGTTTATTAACATTCACGGTCGGTTAAAGTGCATATACAAAAATGATACGAGTAAATTAATCTAGATTTTCTTTTATTCAAAGGACTTAACTGGAACTGAGTTAATGTTAGTATTAGTTTTTTAAATATTTAAAATTGTAGATAAAAAAATAGGATTGAAATAAAAAAAAGACAAAAAGAAGAGAAAATGATTTATTCACACGTTTATATTTCTAATTTTTATGTGTTTGTAAATATCTCAAAAGTAAATTGAAAATAACAACGTTAATTTAATTCTGATGACGTCTTTTAGATAACAAAGATGAAATGATCAAATATCATTGTATGTCTTAATTTTATCGTATTGCGTTGGTATATCCGCTTATTCCGATTTATCATCTACATATTGTCATCGGATTGTATCAAAACTGTTTTTCTTCATATATATATATATATATATATATATATATATATATATATATATATATATATATATATATATATATATATATATATATAGTGCGTCGGGGTATGTTGAATAGAAATAAATAAAGTGCTCGATCGTAAGAATGTGAGAGCTAAAATACAAATTATTTATTTAAAAACAACTAATTCCTTGATATAAACAAGTTATTTATATAGTTATTTGTCAAAATTTATATAATTATTTATATAAACAAATTATTTATTTAAAAACAACTAATTACATATTCCAGAGAGGTGCCATGGTTTGATTGAAATGAACATATGTTTACTGTTCAGAAGAGTCCCTTATAATCGCTCCCAAATGTTCGAGGACTCACCAAATAAAGACATTTTTTTTAACTGTTTTCATTTCATGAGTAGCCGAGGATTTCGAGTGGATTATAAGTGACTTTTCTAAACAGTAAAGGCATGTCTTTGTCAGTGAAACCATGGTACGTCTCTGAAATATGTAACTTATAGTTTTTTAATTAATAATTTATATATATATATATATATATATATATATATATATATATATATATGCATGTGCGTGTGTATGTAGTAACAAGTGCATATATTAATACATATTGTAGTATTAATTGGGTCAATGAAAATGAAAACAATATATATATATATATATATATATATATATATATATATATATATATATACATATATATATATATATATATATATATATATATATATATATATATATATATATATATATATATATATATACATACAGTCTATTAAAAACTATTAAAAACTGTAAATGTGTTATGGAGAAACTACTCATAATTATTATTGAAAGGTTCAAGCTTTCAAACCGCTCAGGTCATTTTCAAAAAGACAAAAAAACAGTCACAGTCTGAAATCCACGTCGTTAAAGACGCTGAATGCAGACTGTAAAAAATTTAAAAAATCGGTGAATGCTATCGACCAAACGTATCGTAATATGATAAACATTGAAGAAGGCCAGACCTCCATTACATGTTAGATCTTATAGATCGAGATTGTTTCTTTTATATAAAGATAGCGTCTCGACCGATGAACTCTCTAGAACTTTACTTATTTTTAAAAACTTGATTATTGAATTCGACCTCGGTGTATTAAATGTTCGAATCCTTCAATTAGAAATCTTGCACAATTTTTGCGCATCTTTGATTCGGAAAAAAACAGAAAATGCCCGTCAACTTAAACTGTGTAAAATAAATTAAGCGATTGAGCATGTCTTCTGTTTTAATACGTGTTTAAACGAAAGTTTTAACACTAATATATATATATATCTCGAAATCCTGAATTATATACGTATTAGCAAAAAGATGTAAGAAATCGACAAGTAAAGCATAAAATATATACAAACACGGACGCATATATATATATGTAGTAATATATGTATATATATACATATATGTATATATATACATATATATACGTATATATATGCATATATATACGTATATATATACATGCGTGTGTAACTAAAATATAATGACATAAAACTCCTCAAAAGCGGAATGAATCAGAATTAACCGATCAGTCAAAACGTTATTAAATAAAAATTTACTGATATTTAAGTAAATCATTATTAAATAACTATATATAAATATGGACTGCCCAGTTACTTCCGACTCATTTGAATATGCATAATATAAAAATTCAGTACATATATAAAATGTGCAGTAATGATATATGTACCTATAAGAATATGCCAATATGTATCGCAAATCAAAATATTAAAATATTTTGTAGAATTTAGTATGAAATTTCTTCAATTCTACTAAATATTTAGTATAGAATCAAGGATCGTTTGTGGCAAATTTATCATAGACATTCATATAATTACAATCTCTCTCTCTCTCTCTCTCTCTCTCTCTCTCTCTATATATATATATATATATATATATATATATATATATATATATATATATGTGTGTGTGTGTGTGTGTGTATGTGTATACATATTATATGTACATATATCAACTTAACACATAAAAGATAATAATTTTATTTCGCCTTAAGCTGGTCTTTTTCAGTGTGCAAAAATGTTTACATGTACATACGTATATACATATAACACGTATATATATATATATATATATATATATATATATATATATATATATATATTAGTACTTCATATATCCACATAAAATATTATTAGGAGATATAATTTTTTATGTGTCAGTTTTCAGTATTTACTTCATATATATATATATATATATATATATATATATATATATATATATGCATAATTATGTAAATTATTATGTTTATATGCATAAAATATAAGTAGACGCATATATTTGTATCATATATACGCATATATAAGTATATAGGAGAAAAATATTTTGGGATTAGTATGTACATATATATATAAATGCATTGTATAGATACATATAAATATATATGTAGATATACGTAAATATAAACTTATACATATATAAAAACATGTATATACATACGTAGGCTACATATATACATATAAATGTATATATGTGTACACATGCATATATATATATATATGTATATATATATATGTATACATATATATATACATGTATATATGTATATATATGCATGTATAATCATATGTAGATAGATCTACATATTTATTTACATATATATACACTTACTTTTATGAATATATTCATATATGTACGTATATGAAGACACACATATATATTGACCCTTATATATATGCATACATATCTGTATAAATATCTGTACGTATATATATATATATATATATATATATATATATATATATATATAGTGATTATACAGCGATTGGCTCTTCAGTAGGGAAAAGGCCATTCTTACAATATATAGCATCTCAGATTTGAGTAATATGAAAATAAATATTTCATATTAGATCCTATCGTGATAGGGAGATCTTATATATATCTTAGATCTTATATATATATATATATATATATATATATATATATATATATATATATATATATATATATACTTTAATGTATCCACCAATATATATTCATATATACATATATGCATGCATATATATTCATTTATGTATTTATACACACATATATCTTTATATGTATATACTTTCATGCATTTATCTGTATATATATATATGCATACGTATGTACATATATGTATTTATACATATATATATACATAGATATATACATACATATAGCTATATACATATGTTTACGTACATTCATAAATATTCATATATATATATATATATATATATATATATATATATTAGAATTATATGCATATATATAAGCATGTATATATACATGTTTATATATATATATGCATATACTTCTATATAAATATATTAATAAAAAAATGTAAAAATAATCACGCATAATTACCTCTATGGTATTTGAGCTTAGATGAGAGTATAGTAACTGTTCCGATGGAGGCTATACCCCCTAGACCGCTACGATCGCGGCCTTCGGGCTTTGATTCCGCCGGGCTGAGGTATTGCTGTGTACACTTCAGGTTGGTCTACCTTCCCAGGCTTTACCTTCTCACCCTTTCATTACGGGTTAGTTTATTGCTAATCGCCTGAGGCGCTCCTACCGGGGAATGCCGACGGGGCTGTGCAGGCATTTTTAGTAGGCCAGAGCGTGTCAATCATAGTGAACTCGTTACCAATACCTGACCTTGGAGATAAATAAAAAATAATTTGACCTTGTGTCTGACCTCCTGCAGGTCAATAACTTAGCTATCTACTTGTCAACAACCGGACATTTCAATCTTGTCAGGATGGACTTTTTCTGTAAAGAAGTGGATATCATCATACAAGTATATGTAATCATGTATATAAATATATGCATGCATATATATATATATATATATATATATATATATATATATATACATATATATATATCAATATATGCATATATATATATATATATAAATATATGCATATATATATATATATATACATGTCAAAAATAAGGGGAAATATGCGACAACATGATATATAAATGACTATTCAATATTTTATGTGAAACATGGCTTTGTATGGGTATATATATATATATATATACATTCATGTATATATATGTATGTTTATATATATGTGTATATATATATATGTATATATATGTATATATATGTATATATATGTAGGTATATATGTATATATATGTATATATATATATGTATATATATATGTCGGTATATATGTATAGATATGTATATATATGTATATATATATATATATATATGCATATATGAATATATATATATATGTATATATATGTATAATATGTAGGTATATATGTACATATATGTACATATATGTATATATATATATGTATATCTATGTATGTATATATATATATGTATATATATATATGTATATATCTACATACGTATATACGTATATATATATATATATGTATATATATATATATATATATATATATATATATATGTATATATATATATATATATATATATATATATATATATATATATATATATATATATATATATATAACAATGTATGTGGACCCAATCAATAATTGTTGTTCTACGTGTAAAATGTACGTTTTTTTATATTAAATGGCAAGGTGTTTTAATTCAACAAAAGAATATTTGGAACGAAAAGAAAACAACAAAAGCTGAATTACTTATGTTGTAAGCAAACGAAACGAAATAAAAACAAAAACACAAAATAAAAATGGATACAAGAAACGGGGAAGGAATATAACGCCAAAGACAATTATTATTTCCACAAACCGATTTACATGTTTCAATTTGAAATATACCAAAGAGGGTTCAAAGACTTCTTTAATATATATATATATATATATATATATATATATATATATATATATATATATATATATATATATATATATGAGACGTTTTATAATTTGATAACACGGACGAAGCAAAGAAAAAAGTAAAGTAATGAAAAACAAATTTAAAAAAAGATAAAATCTTGAAAGAAAATAATGAAAAAAAAATGATTTCTTGAAGATTAAAGAAGATTGGATTTTTAAAGAATTTTTTGACTATCGTATTACCCGGCCCATGAGACACATTTTTTTTCTTTAAAAAAAGTCTTAAAAAAGTAACACATTTAATGACGCAAAAGTGGGTTTGCGCATGCGTTTGCACAAAATGGTGGAAATACGAAAGTTCGGCTACAGTTGTGTTTATAACGCAGGCAGACTTCTACTGTCGATCCTAGCGTTTTATGTGGTAGGAAATACGGTAACCAAAAAAAAATTTGTCGTTGGATACGAAACTTCCATTAACTGGACTCCGCCCGTTAACTAGTTGCAACTTTTTTTCTTGTCATGTTTTTTCAACATGACGCTGTTATTTATTCTATAAACAATTAATATAATATTAATAATATTATTACTAAACAGACAGTATTGATATCTTCATAGCATTGGACTATCGCGTTTTTTTATTTACCATTCTTTTCGTTTCAATTTTAGCAGAATTTGTTTCTCTAAAATACAAGTAAATTCTGCAAAGAATTAATTTTTAAAAAAAATGCGTTACCATTTTTTGGTAAACTAGAATGCCTCTCTCTCCAATAAAATGGAAAATAAAAATTTATGAAAAAAATTTGCGTCGTTTTTATTTATCAATTATTTCTATTTTCATGTTTGTTCTTATTTTATAAAAAAAATTAAATGTAGGAACGGGCAATTATATTAAAATTTTGTTTTTTACCAAAAGATGAATATCCCTGATTAGAAAAAAAAATCCACAAACATAGACCTTAATAGAATTTTTCTTTTTATAAATTAATAAATGAATTTAAGACTTTACAATGAATTGATAGTTTCTATATTGAAGTGAAAGATGGACTATACTGGAAATGAAATGTTTAAGATCTTTCTTTTGAGTGACTTTGCGAGATAGACTAAGAAATTCAGATTTCAGAAAGAGGCTTAATATGAACAGAGCCATCAATGACGTTATTCGAAAACAGAGATTCAATTCAACTCAATTATTTTGGCAAAAAAATAAAACAAGCATGTTTCAGCTGCCATGCAGGGAAAGGCTGGTAGAAATTTACACAGAAAAAAATACAGTAGCCAAGTCGATTCACCTTGAATTGCTGCGTTGTTGGCGCATATATTACCTCTTTTTGCAAGCTATCTCATGGTCCCGTGATCCTGATTTAGAAAGTGACCCTCCTCCAATTCAATCGAAATCGGCGGTGAAATAGTTTCTTGTGGTGTCCGCATAGACCTGTTTCTGATGCAATAGTTAATAATGGGTCCTTAGGGATATCGTAATGATCATTGAGGAGAGTGTTGACCAAACTGATATCACCGCGTAATCGTCGGCACTCAAGGGAGAAAAGGTTATGTCTATTTGTTCGGCTTTCATAAGGCAGATCCCATAGAACTTGCACCATTCGAGTAGCCAGTCTTTGAACTTTCTTCAGATGCTGGATATCACTTATTAGATATAGAGCAGACGCATGGACACCATACTTTAACAGTCGTCTTACAAGGGAGACATAAAGTGGGAGGAATTTTTCAGGGGTGAGTTTGCAGAAAGAGCGTCGAATGAGAAATCCAGTGATCCTTGCTTTGTTTGCAGCCTGAATGCAATGTTTAGATGGTATGAAGGATGAGTTGACCAGAAGGCCGAGATCTTTTGTCTCGTTTGCCTCCTTGAGCAGAGCTGAAAGTAAAAGTCATGTCAGAAGATGAACCCACTGTATAGCAGCATTTATCGACACTGAGATATTTGATTCACCTCCTCTCCAGAAGGTTAGACACAAAGTCAGGTGTGGGTTTTGATGAAAGAGTTTCTGTGGAACAAAGTGGATTCGACTCCGGCACACCTAAGTCCTCAGTGCGCGTCGGTAACCACTTAGCCACCGTGTCATAAGTCGTATTCCAAGCACGTTGAAGGCTAGACTTGAGCTTGTCAATTTCGCTTCTGCAAGCTACTAATCTGTAAATAGGAGCACGTTTCCACCAATCACTTCCGGCATGTCGTTTATATAAAGTAGAAAGAGAATAGGACCCAGCACGGAGCCTTGAGGAACACCACTACAAGCATCCATCTCAGATAACAGACTGCCATTTATCTTAACCTTATATGTACGATCACTAAGAAAATATCTTATCCACTTTATAACTGATTCATGAAGACCATAGATGTTGAGTTTTTATAAAAGTAAGCGGTGTCAGCAGTATCTCCATCGTCTATTATACTCGTAGCCCATTCTACCATGACAAGTAAATTTGTGAGACATGAACGTTTCGGAATTAAACAATGTTGAGATGGAGAGATGGTAGCAGTAGATATTAGATGAGCCGTGTTTTCTCGCTTGAGTAGAACTTCTATGGATTGTTAGACGATGAAGGGGAGGCTAACTGTAATTCATTGGGTCTTCCTTGTCACTGTTTTTTTAAATATAGGGCAGATTGTGGCCACCCGCCAATCAGCAGGAACAACTCCGATTAATTAACGTGGTTTGGTGGACATGTTTCTCGGCTACCAGACTCCAGCTATCTAAAAAAAACTAAAGAAGATTTCATTGACGGAAGATGCAAAGGACGAGCATCTAAGAGATTGGCTGACCAGATAAGGGTCAAGACTGGCATGTGATTCCTGACAGTTGAAAGACTGGTCCAAGATTGTGACAAGTAGAAGAATTTTGTTTCGGAATTTTTTAGATGAGGGTTGATAATTTGTAGAATTTGGTATATTCGGTCTACTGTTTTCATTTTGGGTGTTTTTATCACAACGTTTCGGCCGATGTAACCTCCGACCTTCTTCAGGTGTACGTTGTCGAACTCGGGAATTTTTCTGTCGAACTCTGGAATCTGGACGGAATTTCGAACGGAACCCTTTATTAAATCCACGGGGTTAGCATGCTCTCGAACCATCTGCCATGACTGGGAAGAAGTCTTCAGTAATTCGCAATTCTTCGTATCGCCCTCACTGAGGATTGAACCTTCAACGTTCAAATGACTGTCACTTAGAACTTATTTTGCTTAGTACTATATCGACTGCGCTACTGGTTCTGGAGAATATCCCAGGTTACTTCGGCCGAAACGTGATAAAAACACCCAAGATGAAAAAAGTAGTCCGAATATACCAAATTCTACATAGTAGAATGTTGTTTTCAAGCACGCGATAAAGCTCTCTAAGAAGCTTATAACTTTAATTTTCCTATCTCCTCCCTAGATCATATGAAAGAATAAATGCTGTCGTGTGTTGAATGTATTTCACGAACGTTTTACACCGTGTATCACAAAAGCTGCATCTGTATGTCATCCAGATGCAAGTCTAAACTGCAACTCTGCACTGCGTGTTCTCATTAAACGATCCAAGCGTGTCTCGGCATTATCCACTCGTTCTGGGACGAGCACTCCAGCTATGAATAATAAATTATGTTTAGTAAAACTATGGAGATATGTATACGGCATAATCACGTTGACACGCCAGTTCTCATTTGGCCACCGAAGTTAAGCAGCGATGAGTCTGGTCAATACCACATAGGTGACCATTTGGGAATACCAGGGTGCTTATGTTAGAGGACGATAACACCTGTCTGGAAAAAGCTGCAAAAAGAAACGTTGTCATCTTCCCTGACCGGGTTCTACATGTGACTAGGACAGCTTGTCAATTTAACATTTGCTACAAACTTCATCCTTCAAGGTTTGGTCGAGATCAAAGTGTAGTATCTGTTCCGATGCATACTGCACCCTATAGACTGGTATTGTCTTGGCCTTCGGGGCTTGATTTACGCCGGTCTATGGGACTGTCCTGTGCAGTTCTAGGAGGTCCACCCTCCCAGGCTTTGCCTCCCCTCTTTGGGGAGGAGTAAGTTAATTGCTTACTGCTTGAGGCGCCCCTACCGGGGAATGCCGACGGGGCTGCCCAGGCAATTTTTGATGGTCAGAGTGCTCACCTCTCGGGCGCTGGCTTTTCAACCCCCACTTTCCGACCCGAGCTTGGGTCACATCTTACTTGTGGGAGTAGGATAAAAACTGGCCTTGTGCCTAACTCCTCGAGAGGAGTAAATTACTCAAGGTAAGCCGGATTAACCTGTCAAGGGTGAATGCCGAACCACGCACCAGGTATGTGAGGTGTGTGATTTTTATTTTTATTTTATAGTTATAAGCTATTTAGTTATAAGCAAATATGTCAAGTCAAAATGAATGTTAATATAAACTGTAACAGCAAGCAGACTGGAGCAAAATCTCGGACACGAATTACACTGATGAATATGTGTTTATTGGAGCGCACGTGGCCAACACTGAACTATGACATCTTTTCATTGTAAAACTGGAAATACATGAAAATAAACAAGTATTACAAACATGTTCTAAGACAAAACAAAGTATAAAAATTCAAATAGGTTTAGAGAACTATGCGTTGCTTACCTCTATTTTTGCCAAGCTAATTGCCCCAGAGCCAACGTCTATCACAAGCGGAACAAACGTCCGACTCCCATGCTGATTGATTCGAAAAGACCGCCTCTGGGCAAGCAGGTGGTGTAGAGGCACGACAGTTACCCTGTGCGCATGTCTTCCAGAAGAGGACGATGCTGAATACAAAATGTCCCCTTCCTGAATTATGATCGGCCAACATGTGAAACTCCTACGTTTATATAAACTATTGATTTTTCTTTAAAAACTGTAGATTTGTTCGTCCACTTAAATTACTTTACTTTCTTGATTCCAAGGACGAAATACGACGTATTATGTCCGTAGTCGAAACCCAGCGACTGCCTTAAAAGAAGATAACCCACTGAAGGTGCTAGTGAAAATTACAATTTTAAACGCAGATCTCGGTAGAAACATGGCATGGCAATTCTCTCTCCTGATGCCCCCCTCCCCCGGTTCAAAGGCACCCTGGCTCCAGTGGAAAACACTCAAACGCTTGAGAACGGCATTGAGCCGATCAAAAGTTTATATGAGTAAATGGAGCTACAAAACTGACCCAACCAACTGTGAATGTGAAGAGGATGACCATACGATGCTACACTGCCTTGTCTGCCCTCTACTGCCCAACCGGTGCAACTTGAAAGATCTTGCAGAGTACAACAATAATGCAAAGGGCTGTGTAAAAAAGTGGGAAACTGCCGTATAATCACATGACACTTCAAAGACGCGGTAGAAAAGGATGCTAAAAAATTTGAAATTGAAATGTTGAAAACGTGTTTTGAGAGTTTAAAATACCAACTGCCTTTTAAAACATTTTTTTTATTTATTCGCAGTTTCAGCTGTTATCATTTTGGAAAAGTGGTCATTGAGTTCGACCATAGGTATTATACGACGTATTTCGTCTTTGAAATAAAGAGGTGAAGCAATTTAAGTGACCTAAAAAAATCTATATATTTTTCATAGAATAAATATTATATATTAAGATTCACTTATTAATTAATTAATTAATTATTTAATACTGAAAAATTAATTTAGATCAGATAATTCTCTGATTTGATGTGAATTCTTTTCAATCACGGGTATCCATTTTTTAAACAAGTCACTTTCACTTTCATTGCTTGTCCCTAATTATAACACAGATTGTTCGACGCAAAAGCAGGATTTGAATTTAATGTGTAGTATGTGTCTATCTGTTTGTCTATCTGTTTGTTTCTCTATCTGTGTGTATGTCTGTTTGCTTATCTATTTGTGTGTCTATATGTTTGTTTATCCGTTTGTCTATCTGTTTGTCTATCTGCTTTTCTACCTGTTGGTTTGTCTGTGTGTCTATCTGTTTGTTTGTTTGTTTGTTTGTTTGTCTATCTGTTTGTCTGTCTGTTTGTTTATCTATCTGTGTGTCTATGTGTTTCTTTATCTTTTTGTTTATCTGTTTGTCTATCTGTTTGAAAATCTGTTTGTTTGTTTATCTGTTGGTTATCTATCTGCTTGTTTGTCTATCCGTTTGTTTGTTTATTTGTCTATCTGTTTGTCTGTCTGTTTGTTTATCTATATGTGTGTCTATCTGTTTGTTTGTCTATTTGTTGGTTGGTCTATCCGTTTGTCTATCTTTTTGTCTATCTGCTTTTCTAACTGTTTGTTTGTCTGTTGGTCTATCTGTTTGTATATCTGTTTGTTTGTCTATCTGCTTGTTTGTCTATTTGTCTATATGTTTGTTTGTATGTTTGTTTGTCTATCTGTTTTTGTCTATCTGTTTTTTATAGGTTTATTTGTCTATCTGTTTGTATTTCTGTTTTTGTCTATCTGTTTGCTTATCTGTATGTTTGTCTATCTGTTTATTTGTGTGTGTGTCTATCTGTTTGTCTATCTGTTTGTTTATCTGCTTGTCAACCTGTTTGTTCGTCTGTTTGTCTATCTGCTTGTTTGTCTATTTGTCTGTCTGTTTTTGTATGTTGTTTGTCTATCTGTTTGTTTGTCTATCTGTTTGTTTGTCTATCTTTTTGTTTGTATGTTTGTTTGTTTGTTTGTTTGTTTGTTTGTTTGTTTGTTTGTTTGTTTGTATATATGTTTCTCTATCCGTGTATTTGTTTATCTGTTTGTCTATCTGTTTATTTGTCTATCTGTTTGTTTGTATGTTGTCCGCTATAAACTCCGAAACTACTGGACCTGTTTCAAACAAACTTGGATGATGCAGATAGAAAAAGCTAACTCACATCAAGTCCGCTCAGCATGAGACATATACGACAAAATCACTTTGACACACATCGCTTCTCGTTAGATCACAGATGTTAAGCGAGGCTGAGTCTAGTCAGAACCAGATGGGTGACCATTTGGCTATACCAAGCGCTGTATACAGGCGGACGCAGGTACACCCCTGCAAAGAAATGCAAAAACTAGTGTCGTTGAAATTATCTCACCTAGGATAGACACAAATTCGACTGGGGACTATTTGCTAATTTGATATTCCCTAGAAACTTCCTTCCATCGGAGAAAGCCGACTGAATTCGTCCATGGTACGTCGCATTAAAACCAGAGGAAATGAGGAAGAGAAGCTTTATTATTACTCTAGAAGATGACTTAAACTTGATCGAAAGCTCACAAAAATATAATAGCAAACAGTAAACCCAAAAACATGACATTTTCGAACGTTTTATTCAGATTACAGTCAGGTTAAGGTAAATTCTGATAAAATTTAATAGAAAAACGGTGAACGAAAACATTTTTTGATAGCTGCAGAAGATTTGAAGTTGGACTTTTCAGTTAATCTTTTGTTTTACTAGTGGTCATCACTTATTAAGGCACAAGAGCCACTCCAGGATAATGAATAACGAGATAGAAGCTGCCAGTTGAAAAATGTAGAACACTATGAGAGTAGACAATTGTAACAATGTAATGAAATAAGTTGTATTACTTATTGGACGGTTTCATAATGGAATTTTAAAATATAGAAGAGATCAGCAGACGAGTCGAAATCAGAATATAGAGAGGATGAGTAAGCAGATTATCTTTGTAAACGATCGAAGAAAGAAAAGCTTTAGTACTTTTTACTAATATGACATCGAGAGGCCTCACCGGAAACTTTCATGGTCTAGACTCCATTCATCAAATGGTCAAACGGTAGGATAGGAAAACCTCTTTAAGAGTTATTCAAAGGTTCGGGTCTCTGGACTAAAACATTTACCTCCGGCACCTTTATTAGTGACGTAGCAACGTGGAAAGAAGAAAGAAGATTACTCAAGGTGTCTCCGCATACCGCTCACACTAAAATAAAACTGATCTGAAGAACAACTATTTCTTCCCCTTAGTCAACGATAAGTGTAAGATGAATTGATTCCGACCACGAAAACAGCAATTCTTCCCCCTTTGTCAGAAATATCGCTCATAGAATGTGAGGACAAAAGAACAACGTAAGAGAAGCGATGGTTACAGGGCTGCCGGAAGTACATTCACGGTGCACGTTCTACGATCCATCAGCATGGGTGTGCATATAGATGGCCGTGTTGTGCGGGTAGTGCATGATGATATATATGTATAAATATTACTATTTTGTGAGTAACAATTACTTATACTAGCAAATATATGTTTCTTTCGGGTCGTATATTTATGCAAGCCTTTACATCACATAAAATCTTCTGATATGCTGAAAATTGTGGTTTGCTCTTAAATGACTGAAAAGGGTTTAATATATGGTATATAATACCATAACATTTATCTTATTTGTTCTTGTCGTTTATCATTATTTTTTATCTAAAAAGTAGACGACGAAAAGAAGGAAAAGAAGAAGGAAAGGAAAAGAAGTCAAAGAAGAAGAAGAAGAAGAAGAAGAAGAAGAAGAAGAAGAAGAAGAAGAAGAAGAAGACGGAAAAGAAGAAGGTAAAGAAAGGAAGTCGAAGAAAAAGAAGAAGAAGAAATAAGAAGACAACTCTTCCTCTACAAAGTCTGGTGTCAATGACAAGCTCAGACAAGGAAACATGTTGAATAACGTGCGGAGGAGCAGGAGCATTTAGATGTTTGGGATATTCCATCTAAATGCAATTATTACTGAATAAAATATGAATATCTGCAGTTAAGAGAAATAATGGTAAAGTAAGAGAAACGAGAGTTACCGGCTAATAAAAGTACACCCAAAGTGCACTTTCCACTATCCATTAGTATGGGTGTACATATATATGGCCGGGTTGAGCACTTGTAGAACACGCACATTACACTCGCCTTCTGCTAATATCTGGGGTCAGTGATAAGCTGAGAGTCACAAAAAATGTGGTATCACGTGCGGAGGAACATCAGAACTTAGATGGTTGGAATAATCCAATTAAATTCAACTCTTAGTGAAGGAAATATGTATATTTATAATTAAGATAAATAAAACATATTTTAAGTTAAAATTGTCACCGCCTTCTTCAATAACATGTTAAAGTTCCCGATTAAACCATAAGTAAACGTTGTCACTTTCGTCGGTCAGTCCCAGCGTCTGAGAGAGATGGACAATATCGAAAGCTTTCACTGAAGAGGTTGTATAACAGCAATATACATTAACCAAATCGTATGTGGGAGTGTCATCAAACCAAAAGTGTAAACATATACCGTTATGTACGGACCAAAAACGGGTTTTGTTATGTAATAATCTAATTCCCAGTGTATAACAACTTCTCCGTGTTGCCGCTGATCGACCTCACTCAGCGTTTCATCAACCTTAATGTATTTTTTATTGTGATTGTTGTTCTTCTTGTTTGTTGTAGGTGTATATGTTCCGGGGTTGGTAGTCAACAAAACACAAAAAAACGCATTCAAATGTTTATCCCTACTTTTTTTTAATTAAGATTTTTTTAATGCTATCTGAAGAAGGTCGAAGGTTAAATCGGCCGAAACGCTGAAGTATAGTACTGAAGATCAGGACAGTTGTTCAAATAAAACAAATTATCAATCATCGCCTAAAAAATTCAGAAACATAACACCCATTTTTGTTAGGGGGTTCACATACAATTTGACAATATGTTGCTGTTCCAAGAACTGAAGATCTGCACTTACTTGGTTTTGGTTGGCCGGTGGATCGTCTTAGGGTTTATGACATCATTTCATCAGCAGGTTATATCATAAAGAAAGACTCGAAACAAAAGGAGTGTGTTCTTATCTTTTATTGATGCTTATGAATCTAGTTTCAGTGAACCCCCTAACGAGTCTTCACCTGGGTAAGACAAAGAAGGACGCGTTTTAATTCTATGTCGTAATACAACGACGCTCTCCTCTTTTTTCGATAACTGATCGAATGTATTGTTTACTTTTAAATCCTTTACTCGACAACAAATTCATAGTTTACTTTATTAAATCTACATCTACCAAATTGCATCATTCAAGATCTGTCAAAACAATCAATCCTTGAATTCTAGATGAGATAAAACTTCATTATTTACATTCTATTTAAAATGTGATTCTGTGTAACTTACTTTTTTAATGAAGAACAAATATCATCGTCGTAATATGCATTACTAATTATCACATTAATATAGTTACCCCATCTATCCATATTATTATTACTACTATTATACTTTAAGGTCGGTACTAATACAGAAAGCTGTCCATGTGTTTGGCGCTACAACTCCTTATACTCGGGTCTTATGTTCTGTACGAAACCTGAATATTATTGCCAGTCAATTAAATAGCAAACGATACTAAAATGTTAATATCTAAAAGTTAATGGTTACTCTCATCAATACAGAAATGTTCACTCAACATTTTGCTCGGGAAAATGAGAAAGAAAATGAGATTTTTGTGATCAAAAAAGAATAAACGAGTAATCAACCTTGTTAATCTTAAAAAGAAAAAGCAATTATTGATTTCTTTTTCAATCTTTTATACGTGTTTATTTTTTTCTGCGTGGCAGATTTGACGTTGAATATTGCACGAATAAATAGACAACGCACTTAATTTGTAAAACATCCGACCGTACGATAACGTCTCTTTACGATTTTATATCGTAAACAACTTAATTAGGTCGCGGACAGAGTGCAATTAATTCTCAAATATTGAACATCAATAGCGTAATTATTACGATGATCATATAGATTCCTCTGTTTACCTACGAGAGAAAAGTTAGACAAGAGGTCAGTTTTTAATGTGTGCGCTATCCTACTCGTTGTAAACAGACACTCTGGATTGAACAAATATCAATAATTTCCTGATTGGAGGAAAAATGGATACTACACTTTTATTGTAAAGAGTCTTACATTTATTTTGTTTCAACGAATTAAATACACACGTAATATCAGTTGAGAATAGGTGTTCCAGGTGACTGCTATATGATACAAGTAAAAGTATTTGTGAAAAGAAAAGGAAATCAACAAAAGATATTGGAAAGACCAGAGCAAAATAATGGTGTTGTTTGTCTTTGATTGCTGGACTATAACATCCACTATTACATGACAGAGAAGAAGAAAGAAATCTAGACACCATCACGATTATAACGACGGTAGTTTAGAGAGAGAAAGAGGGGCAGGCGAATTCTAAACACCGTAACGATCATTAGGATGGCTACTACGGAGTTGAAACGCGTCAACAAAACGAGCTGTTTACGTTATGATCCGCCGTCAATCATATTGGTTGACACGATACTACCTACTTCATATCAGAAATGACTACGTCGATACTCTACCCTAAACATCTCTGTTGACAAGCGTCCTGTGAAATTACTAACCGTCTATGAGAAATGGCTATTTCAATAGCAAATACTATCGATACCTGTTAAGAATAGTCACATGGCTTCTATGAAAAAAGCTTGCTTTAGCCTAACCTAAACATGCGTATAAACGACCGTACTATGATACTCCATACGTATCAGAAATGTATCCTTTAATGGTTACCGGTGTGGGCTGCAGAATCAACGAACCGGGTTCAATTCCAGTAAAATATATTACATTCACTTACGTACTTATTTTATTAAAGAATTGCCTCATTACCTCCCTTAGCTATACTCTTTAATACGTGCTGTATTAAAACCTCCCTAATTACTTCCCCTTTATTAGTAAGATGAGGATATCGTAGTACAGTTATCAATAGTCAATGTTATAGTTGTCGAGCCTTCCTCTTAAGTTATCAAATTCTGTCCATTCCACCCATCGTTTTCAATCCTCTCATAGTATTGTTTATCATCTAAGTGATGATCTCATTAATCCTTATCCTCGAGTAGTTTTGGCCTTAGTAAGTGGTGCTTAATTAGTATAAAAATATTTTGAAAAGAAGGCAGAGGATATCATGTTACGTTTATGAACATAAATGCTATTGAAGTAGCTATTTATGTTATGAGGTAGGCAGTATCTTGGCATCGTCCTTAATAGTTAGTACATTTACGTTTAAGAAGTCAATCGTAATAATAGGTAAGAGTATCGTTATACGATTATCAATAGGCATGATATTGAAGTAGCCATTTCTGATACGAGTAAGGCAGTATCATGGTATTATCCTGAATAGTTATATTTAGTACATGCCCGTTTAAGTAGCCATCTCTGATAATAGGTAAGAGTGTCGTGGGTATCAATAAGTATTGTAGAGAAATGGCTATTTCTGGTATAATGTAGGCTGTATAATTGTACGATCCTTAATAGATAAGTTGTGTGTAGGTATGTTTAAGTAGGCCTATCTGATAAGAGGTGGGGGTATCAAAATGTATGGTAAGTATAGGTATTAAAGGGTTCATTTATAATACGTATAGGGTATCATAGTACGGTTGTAGACATTGCCAAGGCTGCCGCAAAGAAGGTTGGCTCCCTCTACCGTGCTAGTAAACTCCTCACACCTGACATTATCCTGTATCTCTACAAAGCCACCATCCGCCCATGCATGGAGTATTGTTGCCACATCTGGGCTGGTGCATCATCTACTACTCTCTCCCTCCTTGACAAGGTCCAAAAAAGAGTTGCCAACCTAATAGGCCCCTCACTGTCAACCAAGCTCCAGTCCCTGTCCCATCGCCGCAATGTAGCATCCTTGTGTTTGTTTTACAAATACTTCAATGGATTGTGCTCAGATGAATTGGCTACTCTGGTGCCCCCTCGACGTAAGTTCACTAGACCAACTCGACAATCGACTAAATCCCATCCATTCACTGTGGAGGTCCCCAGATGACGGAGAGCTTTCTACTCAAATAGCTTCTTTCCTCGTGCTACTGGCATCTGGAACTCCCTCCCTGCCCCCTGTTTCCCCGACGGTATCGACATGCAGAAGTTTAAAACTAATTTAAACAGACACCTCGCTGCGCAGATCCCAATTTGGGTTGACCCCCCAACCATCTCTCTTTTTCTTTCTTCTCAGTAGCCCCTTACGTCTACAGTGGCGGCCTGCCTTGTCTGGAGTGAACTATGTTTAAAAAAATAGACATGCTTAGGTAAGATTATTGAGCAAGCAATTTATGACAGAAGTCAACGAGTATAATGTGAGTGTTGTTAGCAAGTTAGTGTTTGGTATTGAAGTAGCCATTTCTCATAGACAGTAGGACGCTTGTCAACATAGATGTTTCCGATAAAGTGTTGACATGGCCACCATTGATATGATTTTGATTGTATTGTTGCACTACCGTCACGATAAATATTTGTCCCAAGTAAATAGCTTGACGAATGCGCATCCCGTAGTAGTCGTCGTAATTGTCGTTGCATTCGCCTACCTCACTTTCTCTCGTCATAATCCTAATCTTACTTTTTGTTATGTAATAGCGGATGTACTAGTCAAAGCAATTAAAGAAATACGACACCATTATTTTGCTCTGGGTTTTCCAACGTCTTTTGTTGATTTATTTGTTTTTTTTACAAATGCATGTGTTCGTATTACATAGCAAGTGAATCTAGACGATTGCATCTCTTACCCGTCATGCCTCGTAGGAATGGGTGAAAGAGCTTGAAAAATACATTCGTTCGATTCAACGTTCGATACCGAAGAGAAAGAGTTTACTACCTCAACTTCTGTCGCGACGTTATTTCCTGAACACGTTAGCTTAAATTCCAATCTTTAACTTGTAGTGGAAAATTCATCTGTAGTTTATCTAGTTACACAATGGATTTTTTCTTTCTTACGTATTTCTTCCATACCCACATCCAATACCGCTACTCTATCATGGTACAGTTGCCAATAGGCATCACTAGTTTAGGGTATTGACATAGCCATTTCTGATAGGAGGTAAGGTGTGTCATAATTCTCTTGTCAACATGCATGGTTATGCTAACGCATTGAAAGAGATGTTTATGATAAGGTACGGCTGTAAAAGTGCATGGTTAGAGCTGTGTAAAACGATAGGTTGTATCTTAGTAGGTCGTCAACCAACACTCTTTGAGTAGGTTATTTAAGTGGTCGATTCTGATAGGCCTACGAGAGCATCAAGTAAGTATTGTCTACCGGAAGTCTTAGGGTAGGGTATTACTCTAGACATCTATGATATGACGTAGGTATTTTTGCACGATCTTAAACAGACATAGTTAGATTAAGGTGTCACATGATCATTTAGTTCTTTAAACATTTAATCAATTTTAAACCATACTTTGTAATGCGTGTGTCTCTTAATTTGCGACAAACCAGTAGAATCCTCGACTCAAAGTCCGCAGCAAACGGTGTCCGATCAGATTCAGTTCCTGATATTAAAGACTTCCTGTTTTGGGTCGCTTACTCTTGTGGTTTGCCAAGTTTTGTACTAATTTTTATTTATTAATTTATTTATTAAATTGTTAAATGAAAGTACAGAATAGTTAACAAATACCCCACCTCCACCATGTTAAGAATGGCTTCTAAAAAAATCTACTGCAGATTACTGACCGTGCTTAAATAATAACGTTATTATTTAGAAAGCCATTCTTTATATGAAGAGGGTGGCTTTGTCTACTATTCTTTACTTTCACCTAACAATTTAATAAATAAATTAATACATTTGAGAAACTGTAACTCTCGCCGGATGAAGTTTAATATACGGAACTGAATCTGACCGGACACCGTTTGCTGTAAGCTTTGAGTCTCACAGCTGGTTCCGTAAACCAGATTTAAAACGTGATTTTGGCTCAAAATTGACAAAGAGTCTTGTAAACAACTTCTATCGCTCATCTACATTTTCTTTTCCTATCAATGCTGGTGTTCCTAAGGGCTCCATTCTATGCCCAACACTGTTTTTTCTCTATATAAAAGAGAATATTGTTAAGAAAATTAACATGTATGCTGATGATATAACTCTCTATTCTGGTGTTGCTTTTCGCCCATCTCCCTCAGATCAATCGAAATATGCAGCTGATCTAGAAGTTGACCTGGGTTCAGTTGTGGATTGGGGTACGAAATGACTTGTTTCGTTTAATCGTGTTAAGACTCAACTCGTGTCTTTCAATCGTAGGCGTTCCTAAGGGCTCCATTCTATGCCCAACACTGTTTTTTCTCTATATAAAAGAGAATATTGTTAAGAAAATTAACATGTATGCTGATGATATAACTCTCTATTCTGGTGTTGCTTTTCGCCCATCTCCCTCAGATCAATCGAAATATGCAGCTGATCTAGAAGTTGACCTGGGTTCAGTTGTGGATTGGGGTACGAAATGACTTGTTTCGTTTAATCGTGTTAAGACTCAACTCGTGTCTTTCAATCGTAGGCGTGTCTCTTTTCTTCCTGAGATTCTCATGGATGGCTCTGCTTTTGAGGAGAAATCAACTCTGAAACTTCTTGGTCTTTCTCTCTCATCAAATATTTCATATATCAGACCCATTGCTTTTTCTGCTTCTCGTAAAATCAGTTCTCTTTATCGCTCCTAACACTTTCTCATCTCTGAAGCTATTCTCTATTTCTACAAATCTACAATCAGACCATGTATGGAGGACGGTTGTCATATTTGGACTGGTGAATCTCTGCCCTATTTGAGGGTTCTTGATAAGGTGCAGAAACATATCTGCACCCTCTCTCTCTCACAGACGTGATGTTGCTAGTCTCAGTCTGTTCTATAAATACTATTA
>OY744529.1:35051384-35148884 GCA_963556195.1 Sepiola atlantica | reverse complement strand
TTCATAGTATCGGGAAGAATCTAAGTAGAACAGAATAGTGCCGATCACCATTACACTTAAAGAAAAACTTTTGTTTTCTTTTTGAAAAAGAGCGGTTGTTACTATCGAAATGATTAAAGTCTCTACTATTCCGGACTTTTAAATATTTAACAGTAATCCCACCAATTTTACAATTTACTGTCTTTATATTTAAATTTTGAAATATAGATGAATTGATCTGAGATTTACAGTCTCTTGTCATTTATTTTTGTTTATTCCACCTTCCGGTTTTTCAACATTGCATTGCTTCTGCCTCGGAATTATCACCTTCATATTTACTGAATATTAAGTTTGATAGAGTATGAAGTTATTTTGAAATAGTGCCGGGTGGTGTTTCTTTTAGAATTGTCCCAAAAATGAATGTTAACCAGAACAGCATTCTTAATTCAAAATTGGTAAATCTCTATCTTCTTTTACGCATGTGAGTCATGAATGGTAACAGCGTAATTACGGAGGAATATACCGGAAGCAGTTGAAATGAGTTGATTTAGGAAAATTATTGGCACGTCCTACGTAGATTTTCCTTTTTACTAATGGATCACGTCTTATCAAGTCCGGGAGCAACTCGAGGATAAGGGTTAAAGAAACTGTCGATTGGACGTTGAGTGCCACTGAGCGAGAATTGGAAACAATGTGTAGAAGATTTCTTTAGAGGAATTGATTATCCAAGAGGACGGCTCAACAAGTATTTGTTTACATTAGACTTGAAGACGACAATGTGGTAGTCGTTTGGTAAGCAGCTTCGTGGTATGTTGTTCAATATACGAAGTGCTCTAGGATGGAAACTTTTTTTCATAGAAGTTGCGCTTAGTCTTTGGTCCAAAGAGAGAGAAAGGAAAGTCCTCTGCTGTGGTTGCAGCTAGGAGGGGTTTTGATATAAATGTTTTATAGGGCAGGGGACGAACAGTTGAAGCTCAGTCGAGCACCTACCACATATCGATGCAGTAGAGAGACGCTAGCAACATATCTTCTGTGCGAAACGGGTTGCAAAGAATGGAAATAGACTATTACCCACTAGATTACGAATAAAAAGGGTCTTTCGTGCGGAACCTGCTGAGACATTAGAGCAGTAGTTTATCTTAGGTGTTCCCAATGAAGAAGTCCGCAATACCATGTGTGTCATTATGAAAATCTGCTGACCACAGTAAAGAAGACAAAGCTGTAATAGATATAGAGAGACTTTTGAAGGGGTCTATTTTTAAAACAGTTAGAAATGTTGTCATAAAAACGTGACATCGTAAAAGCTGTTCACTTCGGAAAGCCTACCTACAAAAATAGATAATAATAGTGACATTAAAACACAAGGGGCGGAAAATGTCTCGATAACTACAATTTTAGAAGAAAATTGGCAGGATTTTTACTGAAAATGGTTAAATAAAACCTAACTTGACATGGACATGAAGAAATTACGTATGAAAGAAGAAAGGAGATGAGAGGGAAATCTAAATGAAAACCGGTACAATACGACTACTACAATACTACTACTACAATACTACTACAATACAACTACTACAATACTACAATACTACTACTACAATACTACTACTACAATACTACTACTACAATACTACTACAATACTACTACTACAATACTACAATACTACAATACGACTACTACAATACTACTACTACAATACTACTACAATACTACTACAATACTACAATACTACTACTACAATACTATGACAATACTACAATACGACTACTACAATACTACTACTACAATGCTACGACAATACTACAATACGACTACTACAATACTACAATACTACAATACGACTACTAAAATACTACTACTACAATACTACTACTACAATACTACGACAATACTACAATACTACTACTACAATACTACGACAATACTACAATACGACTACTACAATACTACTACTACTACTACTTATTAGTGAAAAACAAACCAAAAATTAAAATCTAAAAGGATAAAGAAAAGCAGAGAAATAATATATACGAACGCAAACTATTTACAAAAACAAAAACAAAAACAAATTGAGTGTATAATAGATAATTGTACATGAGTACAAAATAACATGCATTAAAAGAAAAGTATTTACTTAAGAAAAAATATGGAGCGGACATAAATGTCTATTCTCAGCTTTAAAATATTTACGGAAGATAAAAGTGTCCTACTTGTGTGCTTTGCTATTCATGTTCACATTAAATTGGTTTTATGTGTTTGGAATCTTTAGCTTTGAAAATAGAATCTCAAAATGAAATTCTTAATATTCAAAATGCGATTGATGTTTATTGAGGACATATTGTTTTAAGTTCACTGTACACTCAGATCATTTGTAATATAATTTCTTTTTCAGATAATCCATTCGTAGACAAATGTTAAACCAATAAACGAATAGACATGCATTCATTGTGGTTTTAGCTGCAAAACATAGCGATTTAGAAATGGTAACTGTTTGCCAGACTATTTTTCATAAGGTTCTGTTAGAGCTAGAAGGGTGTGATGGCAACGTTTCCCCATAGGTGGCGATGTGCATCTTCTTTTCAAGTACTGAGGTGATGCATACTGTTACACCGGCCGTTCTTACACAGGGGAAACAACACCGGTTGTCACTATAAATAGTGCGAGTCACCAGAGACACAGAGAAGACAAAGCACAGTCTTGTAACTGTCTAGCCAAGTGCTAGTCACTTTCTTACTTTGTTAATACACTTGTTAAACCAACCCTCGACTTGACTTCCTTTATTTATTATTTACTGTTGGACAACTTCACAACACATACCAAATATCTGAATACTATGATTGTCATGTCATCCTACCTTACATTTCCCCATAAGATCTTAGGGTTCATGATGCTGGATTCATTAATGTTCTTAAAACGGTTGGTAAGTCCTGCAGGATCAAAGTATGCAATGGAAGGTCATATTTCTTTAAAAATACTCTGCATCTTCTCACAAAGCCATTGTAAGCCAGAACTAATTATCAGAAAAAGTTTATGACCATGTGACCCCAAACATTTAGCCCCCTAATATGCCAGATTTAAATCCTATGAACTATTACGTGTGGAGCGTTTTTGAAAGGAAGACTAATCGATATTCTCATGGAACTATAGCTTCACTAAAGGCCGCAATTGTCGGGTGATGTAAAAAATGAATAGGGGCCACTTAATTTCAGAGGGTTTCGAGCCCGAATAGAAGCAGTCATTAAAGCAAAAAGTGGATTCACAGAATAATTAGATAAAAAAAAGTATCATTAAGGATATTTGTGTCGATTTGATTTAAATATATACATTTGCTGTTAGAATATTGTCGTTTATTTAACATACTAAAAATGTCCTCAAATAGCTCTCGCATTTTGTACTATGTTTACACAGATGTTACATACTGTAACGACCCCAGGAATGTTCTGATAGTTACGTCACCTACCGAGCAACTACCAGGTAAAAGTATTATAATTTAAAATCATACCTGCCCATTTCCCGGCGTCTCGGTGCCCACGTGACTCGTAGTGATCTTGCCTGACAGTGGACAATCTCGATAAGGAATTAAAAGTCAACACGGCAACACCAAAATATGATACGTCGATTAATCAATCAGATAACACATTCTTAATCGAAGAAGATTGGTTTATTTTCCAAAGTTCGTGTTTACTGTATAATAAAGAGTGACAAAGACAAGAGGCAAAGAGAGAACCTTAACAAAGGCGCATAGCTTCGTTACAACCCGATTTTAAGACACCTCACAAAGTTCTAGTCGCCGCACTTAACCCATGAAGACTCGCTGCTTTCGCCCTCTCACATCCGTTATCCCACATCACTTCTGCTAAATGATCGTTCCCATGCAAGGTGGTTAACCGCCTGAACGTTGATGACCCCATCCTGTTAGCGTGATAAATTTCTCTACGAACACAATTCCCTACTGATTAATAGTTGACGTCAGAACTGTTCAATAAAATACCGTTTGCTTCAGATGCAAAAGAAACATTGCAACGGTTGTTGACTTTAATTTGTCAAACTGGGTTAATCATATCAGTAAATGTCCCAAAAATGCAATTGATTAGTGGTTCGTAACGCAGAACACGTCTCTACAATTATTTATAACTCGAATAAAACTAGGCGTCATTTAATCAGAAATAGATTACAAACAACTATATTAGAATCAATTTCTTTTCAAATAATAGAAAATATAATGAGAGACATCAATTTAGGTGAATCCGAACATGCGCGTATAGAATTCTAAGTAACATTGAAAACGCATGCTGATTATATAAACAGAAAACTAGCCATTTGTTTAACACAGTTCCACGAGACTGCTTCCCTGCTGACTACAACATTTACAATCCTCTCATAGTATTGTTTATCATCCAACTGACAATCTCATTAATCCTTATCCTCGAGCGACTTTTAGCCTTGGTAAGTGATGATTAAATAGTATAAAAAGTGATTAAATATCCTTGCTTTACTAAAGAGCTAATTCTAGATAAGAGTGATAATATCGATTGGTCTTATAGTTCTAATAATCTAAATGTTAATAATATGTGGAACAAATTGAATATCAAAATACAATCGATAATCGCTAGTGTAGCTAACGTTATCATGAAACATTCTAGAAAAATGGCTTCAGGACAGTTAGATATTAATGCAGGAAAGATATGTAAAAGGTAAATCTTGATATTATTTTCAAATCAACTCATATGTGTAAATTTAGGTTACATTAATAAGCGGTGTGTAGCATTTGCTTATTGAATCCTTTGGACCCCACAGCTGTTTACCTCATTGGCACGATGTAAGTAGTTGGCACAATTTGGTAGTAACGTCTATTCGTAAAGGTGGTCATAGTAGTGATGTAGCATCAGAAGTTACTGGGTCTTCCTCTTTCATTTGATTCTGTAATATGTTAAAAAATAAAATCAACGCCATCAATATATTTGATCAATGACGTCATCCTCTTTGGTGTTTCATGCGTACTTCATACAGTACTTCCAAGTTACACATTACGTAAGCGTCTTCTCATCCGCTCCTCCAGGAGCGGATGAATGAAAACAGAGTTCGAAAACGACGTCTGAAACGAATCAACTTGTCGGCCAAAGAGGATGAATTTTTCACTTCTTCTCCACGTAACACTCCGGACTTCCGATCCGTAACGTCATATCCTGAACATGTATCCCTAATTCTACTCTTTTAACGTTTAATAGAATTTTCCGATTTCTCATGATTCTAGCTTTATGTTGAAAATTCAGTTTTTAACATGATTTTTACACACCTCCATCTAATTTGTTATATGTGTGGAAAACTTTCAATAAACAAACATTAAAATTAATATAAAAATGTGGACTCTGAAGAAAAAATGTAACTTGAAAATAAAATTGCTAAAAATATAAAACTTAATTGTAAAACGTTCCGGTATTTTTAGATGAGGATTGATAATATGTATAATTATGATTATTCGGACTACTGTTCTCATCTTGCGTGTTATTCTCACAACGTGTTGGTCGATGTAACCTCCGACCTTCTTCAGGTACGTCTTGTCGAACTCGAAATTCTTTATTTTGAATTCAGGAAAATCCCGTGCTGAAACAGATATAAGCACTATTTAATAATCCGTGACACTCTTCTGGGGGTTAAAGGTTTAATCTTCAGTGCGGCCGATACTAAGAATACGATTACGAATTACTTAAGATTTCTACCCGGTCATGACTGACGGAACGAGAGCAAGCTACCCCCGCGGATTCAATAAAGGGATCCGTTCGAAATTCCGTACAGATTCCGAGTTCAATATAAAGTATCACGAGTTCGAGCAGACGCACCTGGAGAAGGTCGGAGGTTATATCGACCGAAACGATCAAGATGAAAACAGTAGTCCGAATAATCCCAATAATACTAATTGTAAAACCTTATTTAAATATGTAAACCCAAACATAAAACTCGTACAACGTTAGTACATTAAAAAAAATAATAATACAGGGCAATATGTTGTATAAGTACAGAGTTGATACGAGATCCCGTCAATTCTCCCAGCAGCAAGCTTCTAGGACAAGTTGGGGTTCATGACAATTTCCTTCTCCCCAAAAAGCTAGTTGGAGGAAGATGGGAGCCCTTTAATATCAGTTGATTAACAGGTGCGGTTTTACGAGATTGTGGCCAGGGAGAATTGACATTAATAAATTTGCGAACCGTAAAAACATGTCGTTGTCTCTTTGGTAATAAATATTATCCTTTTTCTTACTGTAAAAATAATTGTAAACTAATTATTTTCTTTTAATTAAATAAACACGATAGTTGTAACCGTTTTTATTTATTTATTTATTGTTACGATTCAAAATAAATATTCTTCCTTCTTACAGTAAAAATATTAGATAGCTAAATATTTTCTTTTAATTAAATAAAAAATTCGGCGATAAGGCAATCCTATCTATTAAAACGTTGGATGGCGGTTGATAATGTACATACGAACATGAAATTACCTTCGTGTATTAGTTTATAGATTCTATTCCTTGGATAAGTAGGGGAATAACTCCTTAATAACTCCTTAATATTGTAGATATTTGGCATATTTTATTGTCATTATTATTATAAAGCTATATCATTGAAAGAAATACTTAACAAGTTTAAGGAAATATTTGGTGCTTTTCCCGATTAATACACGAGTGAAATTTGGCAGTTCGAAATAAAATAACAGGAAAACTATTTGATATACTTACGTATCAGGCAAAACTATTTGTATACACCAAAAATCACGGAAGATTATCGAGTAGAATTTTAATAAAAAATAAAATTATTTTACTATTCGTAGCGAACGAACGCCGAATCACAAGACCGCATAGCGGCATCATATTAGTAGAAAGGAAGATAATTTTCTACAACGTGCTGGCTGAAAGACGCATAATGGAAATATGAGAAAGAAATGAATCGTATTTTTTACTAAAATTCTACTCGATAATTTTCCGTAATTTTTTGTGTACAGAAATAGTTTTGCCTGATACGTAAATATATCAAGAAGTTTTCCTGTCATTTTATTTGAACTGCCATATTTCACAAAGCAAGAACTAAATATCTAAACTGCTTGTTCAATGATATGCGGACAAGAAATAATCTGCTTCCATTAAAACAGTAAGCGCCGGATGACTGTCTTTTTAGTTTCTATTTTCCAAAGATGCCGAATTGGCCGGATTAATTCGATCCACCTAAGCTGCTTAACATTCATTATTGAAGCATTAGAACTAGACTCAGATATGTGTCCTTTCAAAATTAATAAGAAAAAGAAAATTACAAAAATTTGTCAAAAAAGTACAAAACAGGTAATCTCAAAATAGTATCGTATGTAAAAAGGATGCATTATCTTTTAATCTTCAATCCAATAAGTAAAATATAAACAAACTCCGATGCTTCCAAAAGTATACTTACGTTGTGGAAAAGAAAAATAATCTCCCATCCGCATCACTCCCTCCCACCCCCACCCCCCAAAAAAAATGAACACTGCGTGATCCGTTGAGAAAATGTATTCACGACGCCAAAAGAAACAGAAAAGAAACAAGAGATCGAGCAGTCGTAGAAAAAAAGCAATAGTGTCTACATAATCATATTTTCTCTATTATAACGTAAGCCAAAAAATTTTAACCACCCATAATATCGTGTACAAAATTCACGGCTATGTTCAAGTTTCGTTGCTGAAATTCAGTTCCGGTTGCTGCTTCGCAGACAGGAAGACGGAGACGAGGCAGTAAGTGTTCCCCATTATTATTCACATTAGAAAATCAAACAAATCGGAAATGTCGTTTTCTTTTTCTTTTTACAAAAACAGTTTATTATTAATTATATTAAAATAGTTCACGAGTTTCAACATGAGTTCACGTTATCTGAGAGGAAAATAATCAGTAGGGACATTTTTACGAATACTCATTTTTTTTACAAAAACAGATTATTATTAATTATATTAAAATAGTTCACGAGTTTCAACATGAGTTCACGTTATCTGAGAGGAAAATAATCAGTAGGGACATTTTTACAAATACTCATTTTTTTTTACAAAAACAGTTTATTATTAATTATATTAAAATAGTTCACGAGTTTCACCATGAGTTCACGTTATCTGAGAGGAAAATAACCAGTAGGGACATTTTTACAAATACTCATTTTTTTTTACAAAAACAGTTTATTATTAATTATATTAAAATAGTTCACGAGTTTTACCATGAGTTCGCGTTATCTGAGAGGAAGATAATTAAAAGGGATATTTTCTGTATTGAAACCGGTTGAGCAGTTCTTTGATTCCGGGCTGTAACAAAATATAATCTGGCCTGCCTCTTATAGTGTTACATAAAGTTCCTCAATTTGCTATGCGTGACGTTGCTTCTGATAATTATGTGTCACGGAGCCAACATCTAAGTTGAAGATGCCATGTTATATAAGACTGAAGTACTTCTGCCGGCGATTTCGTCTGACATTTTTATAAGTATTTTATGCAGCAGGTGTGATCACAAATGAAGACTCGAAACACAAAGTATTTCACATGCTTACACGTATTGCTCGTATATATTAACATTAATTTACCCCCACACTCATTTCACGATCTGTAAAAATATAACTTTATTTTAAAAAGCGCATTTGAAATTACATTCCAATTTTAACCTATATTTTAGCAGCCCAATTTTTAAGCCTAGTTCTCTCGTCATCGTAATAGCTATTACGAATCATCGTTGTTATTATTATTATTATTATTATTATTATTATTATTATTATTATTATTATTAATATTATTATGACTAGTGTACACCCTTCGTCAATAGTGACGGAGAAAAGTATGCTTCGCCAGTGTTCGAACTAATATTCATATAAAATCATATAATTATGTCAGTAATTCATTTTTTCATATATAAATTATTATTATTTCTAATAACCCACATACAAAAATCACATACTGTTGACTTTTTATTTAGAGTGGAGTTGTCTGATTTGCTGTTGGATTCTTACTTCTTCTTACCACGTCCAGGGTCTATAAAAAGACACGTTTATTTACTCTCTAACATTTGTGTGGCAGAACGAGTATATCATGTTTATTCATATAAAAATATACAAATTGACACACATTAATCTTAACTATTGAATGGTGGATTATAATTAGTAGTATTACTTTCTAATACACCAGGGCCAATCTCGTTAAAGTAGTACATGGTTGAAGTCTTGTTTCGTTGACACGTTGTAAGTGGCTGCTCAGTGGATAGTGACCTCTCTCTGTTTTCTATTCTATTTCTTCATGTTGCAGTCGTCTCATTCTTCTTACTAATAGCGGTTGTAAAAGTTATTATAAATGACAACACAAAATACTTAGAGATCTGAGGTTTTTATTTGTATTTTCCAGTATATGATATACACACATAATATCCCCAGTCCATCCCCCATATCGGATAGAGAGCAGCTGCCCCAAACAAAATGTTATCAGTTTATTATTATTATTATTATTATTATTATTATTATTATTATTATTATTATTATTATTATTATTTTTATTATCATTTTTATTATCATTATTATTATCATTATTATTATTATCATTATTATTATTATTATTATTATCATTATTATTAGTATTATTATCAATATTATTATTATTATCATTATTATTATTATCCTTATTATTATTATAATTATTATCATTATTATTATTATTAGTAGTAGTAGTATTATTATCAATATTATTATTATTATAATTATTATTATTATCATTATTATTATTATCCTTATTATTATTATAATTATTATCATTATTATGTTTATTATTATTATTATTATCCTTATTATTATTATCATTATTATCATTATTATTATTATTATTATTATCATTATCATTATCATTATCATTATTATCATTATTATTATTATTATCATTATTATTATTATTATTATTATCGTTCTTCTTATTCTTATTATCATTATTATTATTATCATTATTATTATTATCGTTATTATTATTATCGTTATTATTATCATTATTATCATCATTATTATTATTATTATTATTATTATTATTATAACTCTCGACTCACTACAAGTTCTCACACAGCTCATCATAAATGATTGTTCACTGATAATAAAAACTGGTGTTCCATGGAGTCTGATTGACAACAAGTTTCACCAATGTCCAGTACAGTCCACCTCTCTCGATAACCATTGCAAATGACTTTGCGTTATCGCAACAGCTGAGAAAAAGGGCGAAGAATGTGTCAGCCGAAACTTTGTGCTATAAACAATAAAAAAGCCTTTTAAGACAGAAACTTAAGCAAGGCCTATAACGCACCCCTTGCAATTCAGTGATAGAATGGTGTTAAAGGTTTTGATTCAATTTGCTGCGAATGGGGTCTACAGAATGTGATCTGGTTCTTTCAAATAATGTCCAACATTAGGGCAGATAACAATTCTTAACGGTATACTAAATCGATAGCAAAAGAGCGCGACCTTAATATTCACAGAGATATTCGTATTAACATCGCCCGTTAGATGATCGGACAATCATAAAAGCAAAAATTGGCTGCGACAATTTGCCATGATTACGATCCCGCTCCATTCAGAACTGCCGTTAAATACGAAGTTCTTCAACGCGGTCTTTAAAATGTATTTAACAGAGCCCATCTGTCCTTCGGAGAATTCCATTATCATCAAGATCATTTTATACCTACTCGTCGTTGCCCGGGATTCAGTGAAATCATTTTTACTTTTCATTTGTTTGAACATCTATTATTTTCTTCAATTTAAAATGAGTTTAGTCTTTAGCAAACGTTGGTTTTAATACTCGCCTAACGGAGAAATGCTTCCAGTTCCATAGATAAAATGTCAGTTTCACTTAATCACGGTACTATCTATATAGACACAAAAAGGCAACATTATAAAAAACATATTGTCGGAAAAATATTATTTTATTACTATATATATATATATATATATATATATATATATATATATATATATATATATATATATATATATATATGTGTGTGTGTGTGTGTGTGTGTGTGTGTGTATTTGAGGATAACATACACTATATATATTTTAAAATGAATGCCGTCGAGACAAGATGTGTGAAATAAGACAAAAAAACAAATTAAATACAGGAATAAATAATAAAAAACGAGAGATTTACCGGTTTCGTTCATATCAACGACTTCTTCTGAAGACGTCTGTTGATCCGAACGAAACCGGTAAAGCTCTCGATTTCGATTATTTATTCCTGTCTTTAATTCGTTTTTCCTTTAGTCTTATTTTCACACACACACACATATATATATATATATATATATATATATATATATATATATATATATATATATATATATATATATATATATAAAGATAGACGGACGAAGAGTGATAAACATGCACGTATGTCCAAATTTATTTCAAACTTCAAATGTTTAATGCAAGTTATATTCTGTAATAAAATTATGTTTATTGTTCTTTCCTTAAGCCAAGGCTTTTCAAAGATCGAGATCTTATCATCAGAGGAATTATACAGATAGATAAGTTGGCAATAGAAAAGCCAAGTTCAACATTTGAAAAAATATTAAGAAAGAGATGGGTGAAAAAAAGTTCGAGTAAAAAGATATTGGGTTTGTCCAAGTGGTAATTGTCCGCCGATAAGGTGTCCAATGGAAGAAGGTCTCAGTGGAGAAGAAAAAGTTTCGTAGAAACATCACAGGAAGGCGTTCAAAAGGAAGTAAATCCAATGGTTAAAATTTAGTTCAAATCGTAGATAGAACGTACTTAAACGGAATTAAAATGAAGATATCTGGCCATTTAGAAAAAGCTTCCTCGGCCGAGAAGAGAATCGTAAGTGAATGACGTTGGCAATGGAAAATTGAAGTAGTTCTGAGAAAAATCCCTAAGTTAAAATCAAGGTCGAATTAGGAGGAGGGGATGAAAGGTTTAGTTGGAGCAAATGATAGGAGGGATTGAAAAAAGCCATGACAGCTGATGGAAAAGGGAGTAGGGTGAGTGAGAGGGGGTTCTGGTGATAAAGTTATTTTTTGGCATATGCTAAGCCGCGTGCCAGTAGAGATTGGCCATGGTTGAGAGATTAGGTCGGTTTAGGTCAATTGAGTGTATTTATTATTTGGAAAGGAAGAAAAAGGGTGAGGGGGCCGTAATTAAAGACAGATTTAGGGAGAGAGACAATAATAATTTCGAAATTGAAGTAAAAGGAGTGTTCGGTGGGAGAGAAAAGGGTTTTCAAAGAATGGGAATCATTAGTTTAAATTATGAAAAAGTACTAAGCCGGGCAGAGATATAGTGTTATACATTTACAAGATTTAAAAGTGATACAGATTTTAAAAGGGATTCCGAGTTGGTTAAGATTATGCTTAAAAAAGACCAGCCCAAAAGTAAAGTTGAAAAATTAAATTAAAATATCAGATAAAAACTAAAATATGTGAGACAAGCTCAATGTAAAGTTAGACATTTAGCCTGTCTCACTTGATCAAATTAAAATTTAGGGTTGGGGATCAATTTGGAGATAGAAAATTTTAGATCACTTGTAACAATTGATATCAGTTATGCGTATTCTAGGGTAGGGTTTGGTTGAATCATGTAAGATGTAAGTGTATCACAAGTGCGTTAAGGTTATGAATAGCTTAATAGGGGAAGCAAAAGGGTCAATTGAGGGGGTAACATAGGAGCGTAGTTAAAAGAGGGATAAATGAAAAACTACGAAGAAGGTTTAGTCGGTGGGAAGATGCATATACAGGGTCGATGTAGTGGATATAAGGGAGATAAAATAAAGAGCATGAAAGGAATGGAAGGAATAGAAAAGTGTATGCGATGGTAGAAGAATAGAAAAGAAGAAAATGAAAGGAAAAAAGGGACTATAGTGTAGAGTAGGAGTAAAGGCATTTAAGTTAGGGCGGATAAAGGGCGGTAGGGTGTAAGGAGAGTAATGTTAGTTTTCTAAATACAATAAATGCTATGGCTTAATATAGTTATTAGGAGTGCTAGGGAGGATATGTTATGTTTTTGGGATGGTTATTTGTGTGGGGTGGGAGGAGTTAAGAAATAAAGATTTACAAATTAACAAATTTTAGAGTTTAAAAATTAGTTTAAAGCTAGAAAAAAGGGGTTGTTAGTTGGGAGGAGGGGTGTCAGAGGGGGTAATGAAATTAATGTATTTAAATTTTCGTTTGTGCCTGCAATTTGAGATGAGCTCATTTTTAGAGTTAACAATGTTTAAGCTTTTAGGTGCAGTGGCTATCATAAATGTTTCCAGTGTACATAGTAGGCAGAAAGTAGATCCTGGAGTGTAAGAATTAGATCTTTTTAATATAGTCCAACGTAGGGAGTAGGGTGTGTTATTAATGTTAAAGTTTTTTATTAGATTAAATAGAGAGGTGCTAGTGGTATTGTTATTATTGTGTTTGAAAGAGTAGATATGGTTTGCATTTCGGGTCTTAATGTGGAAGGCGCTTGCCCCAATATAAGTGTGTAATTTGTATGGTGTTGTTGTTGTAGTATTAATGTTATTTCTAGTATCGGGAATGTTTATGGTTTGTATGCTCCAGTTCTGGGTCAAATTTAAATCAGGATTGTTAGTTGGAGATGAGATATTTTGAGGGGTGAGGTCCGAACCATTATTAGTTAGTGGGGGTCGTTGGTTAGTGTGAGAGGTGTTATTTAGGATTTCGTTTGCTACAGGGAGTTGTAGAAAGGGGAGGGCTGCATGCTGAGTGGGGAATTTGTGTGTTGGAATTGGTTTGCACCATAGTATTATAGGGGAATTGTTTGACAGTACAGGCATAGATAACGTTACTTTGTATGCAATTACCATTTAAAGGGCATTCTCTAGATTTCTAGCAGTTAGTCATTAGTGGGGTGTATAGTAGGTACTGGTTGTTGGGCAGATTTAATTCTTTTGTTATTAGATGTGATAATTGTTTGTGCTATATTGGGCATTGTGGAGTAAGAAATTTTAATAGAATTGTTATTTAAAATAGTGCTGTACTTATGTGGGTGTTTGAATGAGTTATCTAAAATTTTGAAGAATTCCTTAGCTATATTTGTTTTCACATTGCAGTTATAAGGTGGGTTAAACCAGATATTATTCTTTCTTCTGATTTTTTTATTTTACTGCTTTCTTGAAAGTTAACTGGGTTGTCAATATTGCGAATTCTAGTGGGTCTATTTATATATGTATTTGGTTTTTTGGGTAGTGTAGTGTTAGCTCGTTGTTTATCCTGTGTTGCCATTTTGTGTGTGATTATATTTGAAAGTGTGTTCTTCTGGATAGAGGGATTATTTTCATATTTAATTTTATCAGTGTATCCCGAATTAAGAAGTGCGTTATTATAGAAGTTGGAATTTTGTTCGAAGATTGATCTATTGGCGGATAATTTTGAGATACTATTGGAAACTGACGGGACTATAGAATTAATGATAGATTTTGGGTGGTTAGATAGCTTATGTACGTAGAAGAGGGTTAGATTTGATTTGTGGAAGGGGCTAAAGGATTCGGTGTTGAGGTCTAGTGTTAGGTCAAGGATATTCTTTTCTCGGGTTCTATAGTTATAGTTAATCTGAAGTTTTTAAAGAAATTGTGTAGGTTTTTAATGGTGTTGTTGTATCGTCTAGATCTCTCCCTAGAAACAAAAAGTGCATCGTCCCTGTAAAGCCCACCGTTTAAGTGTCCGAAGTTGAACTTCAATTCTTTCAATAAATATAAACCTACAAGGTCAGTAACCTGAGCAGAGTCCGAAGCCCCCCATAGTTATATCGAAGTTATTAGGGTATCCTTCCTGGTCCAGAGTTTGTTATCAAATTCTAATAGGGATCTTCTGGCCAAGATTATAAGATCGATCTCTAAGTCTGTGATATCCGAGTTATTCTTAGCGAATATTAGGGCTTTGTTTAGTAGGATAGGGGAAATGGACTGATAATAATTGTCAATATCGAAAGTGATAAAATTCAAGTTAGAGTTAGATTTATCCTTAAGGTTAAGAAACCAATTGGTAACTTCGCCTGAGGATTGCCATAGGGCGTATGAAGTTTTTTCTTTCAAGTTAGGGATAACTTTATCTAAGATTTTTTGCTTATAATGCCTAGGTCAGATTTGGATAGGCAGATTAGACTAATGGATGGGTTTTCGTGAAAATTACTTTTGTGGTCTTTTAAGGTTCATCTGGGTGTAGCAGGGGTGAAGATTTCAGTAAAATTAAGGATATTTAAAGAAGTTAGTAGAGATGTTGCCTCGTTGGTTATGCTATTCAGGATATTACAAGAAGCAGTTTTATAGGATTTGTTAAGTTCTTTATAGATTAAACTTTTGTATTTCAATTTGTAAAAGTTTTTAGTTTTATCAGCAGGAACGATGATTTCAGGGTGTTTCTTGATCTTGCTAGTGAATTTATTAATTTTTTTGACAAAGGGGTTGGAGTTTTTATTGTATTTTTTAAATTTGATACGTCTAATGAGGTTGAATAAATCATTTTCGAAATTGTTTAGATGTTCATTTGGTTTAGGAAAGGAAGATGTTTTTAGACCGTACCTGGATGCAGTTAACCTTTTCAATCTTTTTAGTTCCCTGGAAGTGTGTGTGTGTGTGTGTGTGTGTGTGTATACTTACCCGGTACAGCTTGAGAAGGTGTTGTTCGTACCAGTCGAGGATGGATACGTCCTTAACATTCAGTCAGGTAATGGTTTCGTTTCTGTCGGGATGATGTATTGTTCTGTTAAGTCGTAGGAGAACCACCATCCCAGGCTTTACCTTTTCTCTGAAAAGGAGGTAGTTTATTGCAAATCACCTGACCCCCCCCCCCACTATAAGAGCATGCCGATGGAGATGTTTGAGCATTTTTAAACCAGCGTCCAATTAACCTAATGCTCTGCCTTTTTTAAATCCTACCTAGGGAGTTTTGTTATTGTTAATCCTTTGACATAATTTCAAATCTTCTCATGAATATGCTAAATTTACAAATAAAAATACTATAAGAATATCACATTCTACGGTATCTAATTTATCCAAAAATATGATTACCTCTAACTACAAAAGATTAGTTACAAAGTAGTAAAATTTGAATTAATTGTAATTGTAAAGCCAAAAATAATTGCCCTTTAAATAATAATTACATTAAAACTGATGTACTTAATAGATATATTGTTATATATTTGGATTGGATTAACTGCATTAAACAAATGATTTCTCCACATACCAATTCCTTTAATAATGATAGATACACTAACTAAACTTATTGTTCTTCAAACATATGGTACCACAAGAATACACAACTCCCATATTCTATAAAACGGTCAATTATTAAAACGAAGGAATCCTAAAGACCTGGATCTTAATGTTTTAATCGTTGTGTTACAGAATCATTATCTATTATGAAAATTAAAGCAAATCTACTTAATGTAACGTCAGAAATTATAGTATCATGTTTGCATAATAGACAATTTAAATATAACTCCTCTAAGCTAAAGTGAGACTAACGCGAATTTAATAACACAAAATAGTAAATTATACAATCACATAAATAACTTTGAAACACTTATACTATATACATATGTATAGAATATAAGCATAATAACATCATACAAATAATTGTTTTGATGCATTGATATGTAAAATGATTAATTTAAAATATTAAAAATATGAACTTTATTTTTTAATAAATACAGCTAAAAAGTATTTAAAAAATAATTAATGTCGTTTAACACATATTATATTAAAGATTGTTTTTTTCATTTTCTTTTAAAGCATATTTTAAGAAACTTAGCATAAAATATAAACATACACCTAAAATCACAGAGGATGCAGAATACAATAATAAAATAAAAATCAAGACAGATTTTATTTTCTCATTTTAAATATTATGTATTTGTATTTAAGTTTCGCAATAATTTCGCTAGCCTTGTCAAACAGAGAGATATTAGAAGCAGTAGTAGTAGTATCTTGTGTTCCGTCAGAATGAATAAGGACGAAGATGTTATTTTCTTTTTTATATACTGGTCTCTTGTTTTAAATATGGGAGACGCCGTGCAACGTGGAAATGTCAAAGATTGTGTTTTTCATATTCTTTTAAAGCATCTTTTAAGAAATTTAACAAGGCTATGTTTTAGAATTTATTTCATAACCTAGCTGTGACTGAATTTTTATTTCGCAGGAACCGTTTAGGGAGCTTTGTTGTTCTTCTCGTGTATTTTCTCATAATCATCTCTTTTATAAGGTTGGATGACGTCCACTTTTAGAATGTCCAGTTATTTATAGTATACGTGTTTACCAAGTGCTTCGATCACCTCTCGATTGGGCATCTCTATGGTTTTCGTTGTTTTAATTTTTCCCTTTTTCATCCTGGGTAGTGCACATTTTTACATTTCTAATTCTATTATATTTCACATCATCACGAGGTTAATTCACAACTATTTTGTGTGGTATCAGCCATCAGTGTTTTTTGCGAGGACAGGGGGGAGTTCATGAAATTTCTTGCAGTTTCTGCTCCTTGGTTCGTGTGGTGGTGTTTTTCTGTGGTTTTGTTTTATTTCTTATTGTATCTTTCATGTGACTGTTTACCATTCGTAGCTTATGTGGTTTGGTTTCTGCATTCGAGGATTAAGATTGCAGCTTTTTTTATATGGTCTTAGTGATCCCTTCAATTCCAATTTCTCCCAGCCTTTTTCCAGTTTTTTGTAGCTCCTGCGATTATTGGTATTATATTGACTTTCTTCATGTTCCATATCTCTTTCAATTCTCTGGCAAGTTTCGTGCATTTGCTTCGTTTTTCCGTCTCGTTTATCTTCACTCTTCTTCTTCTTCTTCTTCGTCTTCGTCTTCTTCTTCTTCTTCTTCTTCTTATTATTATTATTATTATTATTATTATTATTATTATCATCATCATCATCATCATCATCATTATTATTATTATTATTATTATTATTATTATCATCATCATTATTTACTTACTAGAAGTTTCCATGCGAAGCATCATCAATGATTGCTTATTTGCAATAACATGTAGCTGTTCCCTGGGGTCTGAGTGACAACACGCCTCCCCAGATTTCAAACACTCCCCTCCTCTCTAAATAAATGTCGTCAATCACTTTGCATTGTAGCACCCGCCGTTTACTATTGATTTATCGCTGTTAACGACCGTTGGCTTTATCTAGAATGAGTGGCAATAAACCTGTCCAATATTCCAGTATTATCCGCGTCTTTCCAGTTGGGTTTTCGTTTGGGGGTATAGGAGATTATTATTATTATCATTTACTCCCTAAGAGTTCTCACACAAGTCATCATCAGTTATTGCTTACTGATAATAACCGATGGTTTTCCCTGAAGTCTGAGTGACAACAAATCTCCCAAAGTTTCTAGTACACTCCACTTCTTCGGATAACCATTGTAAATGGTTTTGCGTTATCGCAACAGTCGTATACCATTGATTTTCACATTCAAAATAACCACTGATCGTCTTTGAGATTTGGGTGGAAATAAGCTTCGCCAAAGTCCCAGTACTTTCCACAGCATTCAAGTACAGGTCAAGTTAGTTCTCCCCTTCTACGGTCTTAGACTCTTTATAATCATTTGTATCAACCGAGGCTGGTGCCATCACAATGTGTGTGTTATTTGGGGGAAGTTTATACGATGTATTGCCGTGTATGTTCCCTTTCGTTCGCGTAATGCTTTTTTATATAACAAATGCTACTTCCATGTGTCTTTTTAGCATTCATAATTTATGTGGGTTTGTTTGCGCATTAAAGAATGTCCCTTTAGTTTTAACTGTTTAAATCATTGCTGTTTGTTGTATAGTCTTAGTGTTCTCTTTGATTCCAATTTCTCCTAGTCTTTTTTTTTCAGTTTCTCGAGAATCGTTTCTAGTGCTCCTACAATTATTGGTATTATGTTGACTTTCTTTATGTTTCATATTCCTTTCAGTTCCATCTATTTGCTATTATTAGTAGCATTATTTTTATTATTATTATTATTATTATTATTATTATTATTATTATTATTATTATTATTATTATTATTATTATTATTATTATTATCAACCTACTATGAGTTCTCACACAGGTCATCATCAGAGATTACCCACTGATAAGAACCGTGGTGTTCCCTCGAGTCTGGATGACAACAAGTTTCCCAAGATTTCCAGTACTCTCTACTTTTTTCGATAACCTTTGCAAATGATTTTGCGTTATCACAACAGTCGCTTACCGTTGATCTCTCACTGGCCGCGCCCATCTATCTCCATTAGGATTTGGGTGGCAATAAGCTTCTCCGAGGTCCCAGTAATAAGCCTCCTCGATGTCCCAGTATTATTCTCATTATTATTGTCTCAGTAATATATATTTCAGAGTATGCTTATATTCTGGAAGCATGTGACAAACATGGGTAGAAAAACATTGCCGTAAACGGAAGATATTTTTAAAAAAAGCATTCCTTTGATTTTCATAAAATTCTTGATACCTAGCAAATTCTGGCGGCCATTTTGAATATATTTCGCGCTATCTCGTCGCCATTTTGTCCTCAGTGAGAAGATGCTGGAACTGGAGGCTAGGGAAAAGTCGGTAGAGACGGTCTGACGGATGAGATCATGACTTCTCATTTTCAGCATTCAATATTTATCTTACATGTCACTGAGAAACGGTTATCTTTGTATTTTTGTTTTATTGCAAAACTATTCAAATCAATAAATGTAATTTGATATGGTGAAGATATTGCAAACTGATTAGCGGTCCAAATCAAATGTCTTGCCGGTTGAAATTCCCACGTCTGTTTGAAAATCTAACATTCGGACGAGTTATTGGTTCTTTGGTTCTTTGATACGAGAGAGAAAATTACTTGTTTCATTTACATTATATTCATCAGTTTAAAGGCTTCAACATTACTTCCGAATTCCAGTGTCACGGAATACATATATGTCGGCCATTTCTTTTTTATTCATCATCATCTAGTCGTGGTAGTATCACTGATATTCTTTACTCTCATTTCATATTGCTCTATCCTCATCCACACTATGTAGGTCTACATAGGTACATTGTAAGCCATCTGTTAGTTGCTTGAGAACGATGACTCTCTCTCTCTCTCTTTCTCTCTCTCTCTCTTTCTCTATCTATCTATCTCTCTCTCTCTCTCTCTCTATATATATATATATATATATATATATATATATATATATATATATATATATATATAGTGTGTAGATTTCAATATTGCGTTGAGAATCCGAATAAAAGAGCTCAATATACCTTTAAACAGAGCAAAACAGAATTATTAAAAGGAAAAAACTTTACACACATTAAGGTTGTATACATTATCAATTATTTCGACCCTTTAATTAGGTCTCCTCAGGCGTATAAAACAACCACGTCAAAAAAACAATATATATATATATATATATATATATATATATATATATATAATTATTAGTATGTATACATGTATAATATTATAAGGAGATATAATACAATGAACTACATACCTGTTTTGGCACCCACACAGATCATCGCTCTTCCTAATAATAATATACAGGGTGTTTCAAAGGTCTTGAGAACATTACAAATGCGTTATACAACGTTATGTTCCCAAGACTTTTGAAACACCCTGTATTAAAATAGCTGACCAGTTTTTTAGTATCGTGGTGCTTCGAAATTTGAAAGTAATTCTAAAGCCTTTAAGCTGACAAAATCGAAAACTATTTACGGCTTGACTAAAAGTTTAAACACTAAAGTCAGATACTATGGTTCATTAGTTCTTATGAATGAGAATATATTTTTTCTCATGCACCTCTGTCGTCACAAAGAACCGAGTTCTTTTCCTTCTTTTTGTCGAATTGAAGACTATTTATTTATTTTTAAATGAGGAATATAGTAATGAGGATGTTTTAGAAAGACCCGTGGCGACGTGAATATAGTACTGAGTAAAATTCATTTCTAAGTGACAGTCGTCTGAAGGTTGAAGGTTCAATCCTCAGTGCGGGCGGTACGAAGAATAGCGAATTACTAAATACTACTTCCCAGTCTTGGCAGATGGAACGAGAGCATGCTACCCCCATGGATTTAGTAACGGGTTCCGTTCGAAATTCAGTCCAAATTTCCAAGTTCGACAGAAAAAATCCCGAGTTCGACAAGGTACACTTGAAGAAGGTCTGAGGTTACATCGGCCGAAACGTTGTGATAAAAACACCCAAGATGAGAACAGTAGTCCGAATATACTAAATTCTACAAAGATATGAGGATGTCGTTTATGTTTTGGGGTTGTTGATTCAATCTTTATAAACATTCGGTTTCTTTTCTCTCTGACATTTTAATGTGGAATAAATAATTTAAAAAAAAACGATGTCCATGTTCAAATCTCGCTACACTTTGAGTATTAGTGTTTATCAAAAATCAAAACAATAGAATACAGAAATCTGTAACTCAATGTTTGGTTGAGTGGTCTTAATTGACTCCTTTCTAAAACATTCATAAGCAAATATAAGTATATTTCGTTTTATTTTATTTGAGATTGAAAATTTTCGGTGATCCTATCACCTTCTTCAGCCAATAATTAAATGAGTATCGTAGTAAGGACTTTTATCCTTCTGTTATTTTGTTCGCCTGTACTTTTGAATTCGGGTAGAAACGCATACGCTGTTTTTAAACGCATGTTTTTGTTAAAAAAAACGTCCAAATATATACATATATATATATATATATATATATATATATATATATATATATATATATATAGAGAGAGAGAGAGAGAGAGAGAGAGAGAGAGAGAGAGAGAGAGAGAGAGAGATAGATAGATAGATAGATAGATAGATAGATAGATAGATAGATAGATAGATAGATAGATTTTATTGAAGGAAATAAATAATAAAAACAAGTGAATTACAGACCACTGCACCTCATGGTCTGTTTTTTTAAACACTTTGGTTTTATTAGACGTTTTTTACAGGTCTAATATAGTATATATATATTGTTAAATATATAGGTATTTTTCTTTTTTTTTTATCTTTGCGGGATTGGAAATTTTCGGCAACTCTTGTCACCTTCTTCAATCAAATATGAAATTATGAAAAACAGTAGAAGAATGCCGTTATTTAAAAACTACGTGCACGAATGACGTTGCATTTGTTTAAAAATTCACTTCAACCTTTCCTGCTTTGTTATTTTTTTCTTATGTGGATTGTTATTTGAAAACGCATTATATAACAAAAACAAGTAAATCTCAGGAAATTATATATATATATATATATATATATATATATATGAAGAGAGAGAGAGAGATAGTCGTATGCAAAAATATTCCTGGCAATTAAGTTACACAGAAATTTCCATGTTTCAATTAATAATAAAAATCCAGACGTTGACTCAGAATAACACTTAATGATACGGTAACAAAAAAACCTAAACAAGTATGAAAGATATAGTACAGACATTTTACTATCCATGCATTTCTGGAAATTAATTAAAGAAGAAAAAAAACATCAGTTGTGAAATGGGAAACAATTAAGAGAGCCAAAGCCGGCGAATCCCTTGGCTCCACTTGCTTATTATGCCTAAATGAGAAGCTTGGGATAATAAGACAGGGACAAATTGTTGAATGTTAGACAAGAGAGAATACTTAACTGCAAACATTTCAAAAGACATACACTCAACAATAATGATAGGTTGCAAAAGGGAACAACAACAGATCAGTCCCCAAACCCTCCACCAATAGTTTTATGTTATTGCATTTTACTTTATTTTACTTTACATGAGGTTTTCTTTTAATTTTCAGTTTTACTTCATATATTTGTCTTTATATTTGTTTTATTTAAGCATGGACTGATCCGAAAATAAGAACTAAACTTTTAATTTTTTCTCTTAGATAGAAAATTTCATATATTTTAAAGGGCTTAATTCCAGAAAAATCTATTGCCAATCTATTTTATCACAGGTCGTACAAGAATCTTATTCCACACAGTGTAAGAGTGAAACAGAATACGTGGTGTTAAGAGTGAAGGTAGTTTTGTATGCATATGTACGTTGATAATGTAATTCAATTGATGTGTTAGTGTATATGCATTTAGATGAGTGCATGTATTTGTATATGTATGTATATGTATGTATATGTATGTATATGTATGCATGTGGTATATATATATTTGTATTTATGGATATAGTGTTACATTTGTGATTGTGTATGTATGTATTTATGTATGTATGTATGTTTATCTAAGCCTGATTATTTCTGTTTGGATTATATAAAAAAGTTAAAGATGTATGTAACTGACTAATGGGTGAGGGTGTATTATTATAGGTTCCATATATTCTTATTTTCAAGTTTGCATTTTTCATCTTTTAATTAACTTATTTCAATATTTTTCAGTCATATATTGCTTTGATTTGTGTTATATTTGCACGTATATATAAGTTAAGTTGGACGGTGATAATAATATGTATGTATTTATTCATGCGTTTGTATGTAAGTATATATACACACACACACACACACACATATATATATATATATATATGTGTGTGTGCATGTATGTTTATATGTACGTTTATAAAATGATAAAATAGTAATTGAAAGAAGTTGAGATGGGAGATGATATATATATATATATATATATATATATATATATATATATATATATATATATATATATATATATATATATATATGCGTGTGTGTGTGTAGTTGTCCAAAATCTGTAAGGCATATTGTCCCGAGGTCAATCACAGTTCAACTGGGTTTAGGGTGTTTTATTGCCGTATCACAAAGTCGTATTGTGAGTCAACTTCTGGAATGAAACTGTAGAATCTAAATATATGTATATGTACTAATTGAATGTTAAGTCAAATGTGGATAAATGATTGGCCAATTTAATATTTTCTCCCCCTCTTCTAACCACCTTCTAAAAAACAAAAATAATTTCCAAGCTGTCTTATCGTTTTCAGCATTTTCAATTGTTACGTGGCCTCGTGACGCTCTATTTCGAAGGAAATGGCAGCTGAAACATGTATGCACATATGTAGCCAATAATGTTTGTATGAATAAAATAATTTATACGATATATATTTTTTGACGTTTTTGAACAAATAGACGCGTGTAAAAAAAACATATCCGTTTCTACCCGAAATAAAAAAAATTAAAATTATTAACATATATCTGAATAGCTCAGTGAGTAAGATATCTAGATGACCTCATCAAAGTTGCTGTTAAAGTGAACGTTCCATAATATTATGTTGCATATGATGCTATCCATCACTGGCAACGCTGGGTACAAAACTGTTGACATCATGGCGCTAAACCCCGCTTTCTGGGTAAGTGTATCTTAATTTCAATTATTATCTCTGATGATTTTTCGTGGTCGTATCGGTCTGGGCGTAGGCTTCATAATTCTGGGCTGAATCTACGAACTGCGTTCGAGCAAATGCGACCGTCTGAAGCCACCACCCCTTGCACTGATGAGGGTATAAGCCCGAAACGACGTCGTCTGTAAGTATAACACACTTTAATATTTAATTACAAATATTTATAGTAAATGCCTCTTTAAGATTTTTAGCCTTAACAGTAAGGCCCTGTTTGAAATTACAATATTGTTTTCACCCTACGACAAAGCAAACTTTCGTTCGTGCGTAGAACACTGTTGACATCATGACTCTTAACTCCGCTTCCTGGGTTAGTGTATTTTAGTTTCAATTACTATCTCTGATGATTTCCCGTGGCTGTAACGGTCTGAACCTAGACGTCGAAATTCTAAGCTGAATCTACGAACTGCGTTCGAGCTCATACGACCGCCTGAATCCATCACCATCTGCACTGGTGAGGATGTAAACCCGAAACGACGTCGTCTGTGTGTATAAAAACACTTTACTATTTAATAATATATATATATATATATATATATATATATATATAATAAATTAAATGAAATAATAAAATGAGAAATTAATCAAACTTTATTACATATCGAAGTTTAAGCAAAAAGTACTATGAAGTCCTTAATCCATGAATTTTCAAAGAAAATCTTCTCCTCATTACCGCAGTGATTCACTGCGAGTAAAAAAATTCGCTTTGAAAATATTTAAAAAATATATATATAAAACATAAAACATACTTTTATGTTAAAATACCCCATCAAGGTACGGGATGATTTGATGTTAAATCTTTACAATGTATCTAAGTCAAAAAGTTGTTGAAGAAAAAAAAATTTATAAGAAAGTTTCTAAAGCAACAGTCCACGTAGTGAACATTAATTCAAAACAAATTTTGTTTTTAATCTTTTAATTTTTAAATTTGTGTGCTATGCATATTGAATGCATAGCACACAAATTTAATGACAGTTAAAAAATGTCCAGCGTTAAATCACTGTGTAAGTAAAATTAAAATTATCAAAACAGTCTAATGATAGAAAATGCAGAAAAAAATGCAGAAAAAAAAGAATATATATATATATATATATATATATATATATATTTATATATAGTCATCCACATACAGACTGTTTCGCTGTTTCACAGCTCATCAGTGCGGCTAGACCAGTTAGTGCCTCAAGCCGAGAGAAAGAGAGGGATATGCTCTCACTTTCATAAGTTGAGCACACTTGTAAGTTAGATCGCCGGTGACCATTAGCGATAATGCTTACATTTTCATAAAAGCACACTCGGCTGCTAAATAATTCTTAGTATATGCATCTAGATTTCAATTTCTGCAGTTAGCTTGTGCTGATAGCGTAATAGTTTAGACTTTACATGTTGTCAAAAGAGTATGGCTTCTATTTCAATTTGAAAAATTGCTTGTCTAGCCTCACTAAAGTAATGTGATACAACGAAACAGTCTGTTTGTGGATAAGTACACACACACACATATATATCTTCGAAAATGGAATTGAAAAAAAAGTTAACTAAAATAAAATGCATTGTATGGCGTTCTAATTGCTCATTATTATTTTTAATAATTCATATTACCATATAGACAATGCTTTCTAATCCAAGAACAACATTTCTTATTCAATTTGCACTGCCACGTGCCGTTCTTGACTAAAGAGACTCTAATCCCAAATTCGTTTCAACAACACACGAAATGATAACACACAAAAATAAACGAGATGATGAAAAAAAAAAAGTATTTTAATATATCTTTATTTGAAAAAAAAGTGAATAAAACTAAAATGCATTGTATGGCGTTCTAATTGCTCATTATTATTTTTAATAATGCATATTCTGTATATATATATATATATATATATATATATATATATATATATATATATATATATATATATATAATATTGTGTTATGTCCTATCAGTACGCTAGATAACAGAAACACGACGTTGCTAATATCGTTGGTGCGATGGCTGTATGTGTAAAAAAAAGCTCTAATGTCAAGGATGTTTTGAAAAGCCACATGCCTCCAAGCGGTGCATGACGGGACGAGCGCAAAAGATGGCCACCGATTCATATCAGAATTCCTAAATGTCAGACGCAGATGACGAAGTCGTCCATTCACGGAGCGAGAAACTAAATGAATGAAAGGATAAAAATACGTAAGGAGGGAAAGAGTGGAAAGAGAAAAAGAAAAGAAGAGAGAATCTAAGTAGAGGCGGTCACTTTCTGCTAGTTTGGTTTAGATTTATATGTGTTCGAATCTCTCTCTCTCTCTTTCTCTCTCTCTTTTTATTTCTCTCTCTCTCTCTCTCTCTGTCTGTCTGTCTGTCTGTCTCTCTCTCTCTCTCTCTCTCTCTCTCTCTCTGTGTATATATATATATATATATATATATATATATATATATATATATATATATATATATATATATGTATAATAGAGAATGGTAGTTTGCTTGAAGCATTGCTAGGAATAGTAGTGAATATGTAAAGAAGGTTGGGGCAATGCGGAGTGCCGGATTGATTATAAGCTGGAGAGAACAAAATTAATAAATCGAAGGGGGGGGGGACTTACCATTTATTTTTCTATACAATCTTACATAACAGCAAGTGTGGTGTCGGCTGTATGTGTTGTCCAGATGATGATTAAGACTTATTGAATATTTCTGGAAAATCTTCCCTTTGTCAAAAATAGACACCAAAGGAAAAATCCGTTTGTGCGGAGAATCACCAAAACTGATGCCTTCTTAATATATATATATATATATATATATATATATATGTGTGTGTGTGTGTGTGTGTGTGTGTGTGTGTTTGTAGATTTCGAGTAACGTACCTGATGACGAAATAAATTATAGTACTAATGCCTTTAAATGTTGGCTTGAGTTTTTTTAAACTTTATAGATATATATATATATATATATATATATATATATATATATATTATTTCATGTATACTCATATAATATTATGTATAGATTTTCAGTATTTACTTGAGCAGTGCTCGATGCGTAAATAGAGCAAGGTAGTAATGTATGAAATCATATTTAGGGCAATTAAGCTACACAGAGGCGTCCGCATTTTATCCCAATAGAGAATCGTCCGTGGCTGACGATTCTCTTTGGGATGAAACGGGGACGCCTCTGTTTAGCTTAATTGCCATAAATATATTTTCATACTTTACTATATATATATATATATATATATATGAATTGATTGATGCGAAAGTTGTGCTCATATCTCGCACGAACGGACTATTTCCAATTAATTCGACTTATTAAATACACGCACCATCTTTTTAATATACCGTTTATATAGATGGGATATCAGATTAGCAAGGTTAACTAATTTGCATATTGGTTTTGTAAAACTTCATTTCATTAATTAACTATTATTTCCTATTGTTTTTTTAAGTCAATGATTTTTTAAATTTTAATAAAACAAATGTTCTGTTTCGCAATATTGTTTTATTTTCTGGACAGTTATTTAGTATTTGTGTTCAAACGTTTTCCAACGTCGTTCAAGTGTTTAAACATCAGTCGATCTCAAGAAAAAAGCGACCAATTCGATTTTTGTAAATTGCAAGTTTCTTCTCTCTTTTCTTTTCTTTAGGTCACATTTAAAAAGTAAATAAATGTTTCGAAATTACCAAAATGCTAACGTTTCGTGTTTGAAAAGTTTATCATCGTAAACTAGCAGGGTTACCCGGTATTGCCCGGAGGAATAGTAATTTATTCTTATCAATTTTCCTACTGTTACGCGACGTAAATTTTACTGTACAAACCGAAAACAACTAATAGAAGTGAAACTTAAACCCCCACCCCACCCCTAAAATTACAACAACTACAAAAAACAACAAAAACAACAAAAAATAAACAAATATGCTAGTTACATTTTACTAAAAGAAGAAATACCCGAGTAAAGTTTTGTTAAAAACCCGAGATAATTTTTACTTAAGAAAAAATCAACTAATCTTACTCTCTCTCTTTCTCTCTCTTTAGCTATCTCTTTCTCTCCCTCTCTTTTCTCTCCCTCTCTTTTCTCTCTTTTCTGTTAACGACGCCGTATTATTATGTTATTGTTTTTTACTGCTGTTTGAAGCAATAGGTTCGTCAATAGTAAAAGAGTAAATGAGATGCTAAGAACAGATACTACACTTTCAATTATTTATTTGCATAAAATATAAAAAATTTAATTACGAACAAATTAAGTACAAGGCGATCAAAGGCGTTGGAAAAGAGGGGTCGTTAGTCATCGTAGGTCAAAATTTATTAAAAAAATGTCTATCTTACTTTTAACTAGAATCATATCAGTCACCACAATATCACATTTACTCTTGGGGGGGGGACATCCTACTTAAAATATATTGTTGAACATATTTTTTTCATAAATACATTTATTTACAGAAATTCATTGAATTAAAACGGGGAGTAGGATCTTAGGGAAAGGACCAAGAAACTATTAAAAAATATGTTTATAACTCGGCATTTATAAATGGATGATCTCCCCTCCTAAAAAAACTGATTCAATCTATTATTGTATTATCTTTTGATAGGGATAGGTTAGTGTAGTATCGGTTTTGTTGTAATAGGACCGTCCTCACAGGAATTACTTCCTCCTGTTTTAATCCTCCCAGGTCTTACATCCTCCTGTGAGGGGGGGGGTAATGTAATATCTGTTATTTTGCTATGAAACCATCTTCCCAGGGACTACCTTCTTTTTGGGAGGGCAGGTGGTAGTGTAGTATATTTTCTGTTGCCATGATACCATATTCACAGGCATTACTTTCTGCTTTTATGGGAAGATCCTCCCAGATATACCCTATTCTATTTTGGAAGGGTTATTGTAGTACCTGTACTGTTGTCATGATACAATCCTACCAGAAATGACCTCCTCCTTTGAGGGGTAGTGTAGTATATGTTAGTTAATACCTCCTCCTTTAGGGTTCAGTGTATTTAGTTCGTTCATCATGATATAATCCTCCCAGCCTAGCAAAAGTATGATAGCATATATATATATATATATATATATATATATATATATATATATATATATATATATATATATATATATACAAAACGAATTTAATTGGTGCGGCACCAACATAACTCTTCATATATATATATATATATATATATATATATATATATATATATATATATATATATATATATAATATATATATATAATGTAATAAGTATTGTTAGAAGGCGGAGACAATGCGTTGGTTATGTGACACCGGCGGTACGTGAAATGGTAAACAATCACAATAAGTACAATATTGAGAAATCAATAATTTTCAAATAATTTTATTATATTTACCAGTGTTAAGTTCGGACCGTGATTGTAGGGTGGTGTGTCTTCTCTTCTTCTTCTTTTTTTGTTATTTTAAATATTCGGGGGAATCCCCTATCCTCAGAAAAAATATATCCACTCGTCGGTGTGTGTAGCTGAGCCGGAAATTACGGTTTGTTAAGGTTCGCAGAAACTTTCTTTTATGAGCGTTGAGGTGTGACTAGATTAAGTGGTTATGTGTAGTTAAATATTGTTAAATTATTTTGTCAGCGATTATTATTATTATTATTATTATTATTATTATTATTATTATTATTATTATTATTATTATATGTAGTGTTTAGAATTGATCTATTTAATTATAATTGTTGGGGGCATGCGTGTGGTATTTGGCGTCTGATTGGTAGCTCCAATGGATTAAGCTGTGATTGTTGGAGTTATGTCCCTTGAAAGTGTTAACTAGTTTGACTCGTCCCATTAATTAATTTATTTATTTGTCTTCATTCTTTGTTTTATTTGTTTATTTAATATTATTACAGTAGGTAATCGTTTGTTATCATGTGTAGGGTGATGTTTGTCATGTGTGGTTATACTAAGAAGTTGAAATTGAGCTCGGCTCTGCTGTTTAATCTTAGGTTATATAATAGTAAGTTTTTGAAAGGCTGTGGGCAATGCAATTCCGGGTAAGATGCAAGTTGAAAGGAAAGGAACAAAAACAATAAAAATAAATCGAATACGATATAAGACTTACTATTTATTTTTCCTTTTTTTTCCTTTTTTTTTTTTTCTTACATAACAGCAAGAGTGTTTTAGCTGTCCGGGTGATTAAAAATCACTATTTGATATTTCGGGAAAAGACATCCCTTTTTCAAAAATAATTAGACCAGAAGAAGAATAATATTTTATTCTTCTCCGACTGTGTAAAAAGGGATGTCTTTTCCCGAAATATCAAATAGTGATTTTTAATCACCCGGACAGCTAAAACACTCTTGCTGTTATGTAAGAAAAAAAAAAAAAGGAAAAAAAAGGAAAAATAAATAGTAAGTCTTATATCGTATTCGATTTATTTTTATTGTTTTTGTTCCTTTCCTTTCAACTTGCATCTTACCCGGAATTGCATTGCCCACAGCCTTTCAAAAACTTACTACTACTATACCCAGCAATGCTTCAAGCAAACTACCATTCTCTACTAACACTTAGGTTATATATATATATATATATATATATATATATATATATATATATATATATATATATATATGCTTACATATAAACCCACGCAAACATATACCTAAAAACATACATCATACAGAGAGAGAGAGAGAGAGAGAGAGAGAGAGAGAGAGAGTTTAAATTCAATTATTGTCTTGAATTACATATAACAAATGTTTCGCTGCGGCCTTTTATTTAGGTCGCCTGACTTGATTTTCAACAAGTTGACATTTATTTCTGAGTTTTAAGTAATAAATTTTAAACGAAAAACGTCGTTCAATCAGGGAAAGGATGGTTGATTACTTTTAATACGCCTAAAAATCAAGCTTCTCTCCTTTCACCATTAACGCTCTGATTCTCACTTTTCCCCAATTAAAATGAATGGATTTCTTCTTAGCGAAGACCCCAGCTTTGATAAGCTTCTAAGAAATTACTTTCACTCCAGACCTAAAATGGAAGACTTACATCAAATCCGTTGCTAAGGTCGCTGGAAAAGCGGTTAGATCATTCTATTTCTCCAGAAAGTATCTCACTCCTGACATATTTTATTTGTATCAGAGTCAAATACGTGTACTGTTGAAACATCTGAGAAGGTGCCGCTCAGGGCACTCTTTCTTGACTTGACTGAGTAGAAAATCGACTTTGAAATCTAGTGGAAGATATCTTTTTCTCTTCCCTATTGCCGCTTTCTCACAGAAGAGAGGTGCTAATCTTTCTCTACTCTATCGTTATTTTCGTGTTAGTTGCTCGACTAAGCTGTAATCTATGATGTCCCTATAAAAAACATTCACAACAAAAACTCGTCTTTTTTTTTTAAACATAGTTCACCCCCAAACAAGGCAGGACGCCACTGTAGACGTAAGGGGCTACTGAGAAAAAAGGGAGAAAGTTTGGAGGGGGGTCAACCTAAATTGGGAGCTGCGCAGCGAGATGTCTGTTTACATTAGTTTTAAATTTCTGCATGTCAGTACCGTCGGGGAAACAGGGAGCAGGGAGGGAGTTCAAGAGGCCAGCAGCACGAGGAAATAAGCTATAGGAGTAGAAAGCTCTCCGGCATCTGGGGACCTCCACAGTGAATGGATGGGATCTAGCTGATTGTCGGATTTGTCTAGTGAATTTACGTCGAGGGGACACCAGAGTAGCCAGTTCCAGCTACAACAAATGTAAATAAGTTTCTTTTCTTCCTCTGTGTGCCTTAAACTAAACAGAAATTCCATGAGCGAAGTTTATTTCCGAGAGCTACCTATATGCGAAACACAATATTACGGGGTTGCTTCCCAGCTGACTGCAACACCTCATTTTTAAGTCAGAACACAGGTCTATCAAACAAAATGTTGTGAAACTTTTGTTTGAGAGGAGTTTTGCCATTGGCCAATGAAACTAATAGTACGGAGCAGTAATAATACAAACGAATCCGATGTGTTAGTGAGCTAGAGTAAAAACAATTTAGATATAAAGGATTTTTGAAAAAGCACTGAAACGAAAATATATAGTAGAAAACTAATACCACGAATATATACTTAGGCAGGATCACTAGTAAGATACTCCGGGGTGTTCACAGGCTTGACAAAAGAAGAACTCAAGTACCTAGATCAAATAAGTAGAAAACTAATGACCATATGCAGTTGATTACACACGAAGGATGATACTGAGCGATATTGGCAGACTCAAACTGGCCTTCAAGCTGTGATCAAAGTATAGTAGATGTTCTGTCCTCACTCGGTGAGAGGGAGAGAGAGATCTTTCTAGACTGAAGAAATTTTCATTTCTGTCACAATTCAAAGTACCCTTTTTTGAGGAGCTGAATTTTCCCATCACTAAAAACGAACCTTGTGTCTAACTCTGTCCTCCTGGGGAGTAAATAAGTAGGGGCTCTATCTAAAAGGAAACGTAGGGGATGAAGACTACATAGACGATGCAATTAAAGAACTAAAAATATACATAACCCAAAATACAGAAAGGCTCTGGTGGCTCTCTTTGATCGTGTGTTTGATTTTTTAAAACTTTTATTCAACCCCAAAATGGCGGCAGTGGCCCCTGTGACTAGATGTATAGGAGGTATCTTAAGTAAGGAGCTGCGCAGCAAGATGTTAGTTCACATTGCATTTAAATCTCAGCATGCTGATACAGTCGGGGGTACAGGAAGCAGGGAGAGTACTCAAAAGGGAAACGGTCCGTAAGAAAGAAAGCTATTGAAGTAAAAATAAAAAAAAGTCATCCGGCATCTGGGGACCTCTACGGTGAAGGGGTGGGATTTTGCTTCTAGTGTGGTTGGTTGGGGGTATTTAAGTTGAGGGGGTACAGTGCACTAAGTGCATCAGAGCATATCCCATGGAAGTACTTGGGATGCAACAATGCGGCGATAGGGCAGGGGTTAGAACTTAGTAGACAGTGCGAGATGTATTAGGTTAGAGACTGTTTTTGTACTCTTTCGAAGACAAGGAGACTTGCGGTGGGTGTATCAGCTCAGATGTATAGGCGAATGGTGGCTTTATAGAGATATTTTGTTTTTAGTTTATAGGTCGTGAATGTATTCTCAAGTGTGAATGTTTCAGTAGTTGTATCTTAAGCCAGACGATCTCGTAAGCAAATTCTTATCAAATTGAGTCGACAATGGTCCATAGGGAATTCAAAGCACAAACCAATTATCAGTACAACATTTGGAAGTAGTTTCATGGAAGTAGTTTCATGATATTCGCTGTCTTGGCACGAAGAATTTTATTACTTCGTCTATTTATTACTTTTTAGGAAGTTTTAAAAGCCGAATGAAAACTTTTATCTGATCAACGGAGAATAGTTGAAAAGGTTCAAATTTGATTATTATTCTTTCTCTTTTCTATTTTTGCCACTGGAGACAAAATATCCGACTTTTAATATAGAATGTAAAACTTTAATTTCACATATTCCCTCGTGAACGTCTCGTGAACGTCTCGTGACATTTATCTCTAGCTATCGCGTAGCCATTTTAAAATGAACTTCTCGTCGCTGGAAGATGTTTTACGTTATCGTTTATATACCGCAACCCAATACCGGTAACCGATGTGTATCACGTGGTCGCCAACTGTCCTAGTGAAACGCCAATGTTATTTAATCTATTTACCGCTAGTTTAAAAGTTCCCTTGTCTCTGCAAACCAAATGATACACGGGACGAGCTCGTAGCTCATTCGAGATTCCACATTTCTCTTGCCAGCCCGAGGTTCCCCTTGGCATCATTCTTGCAACCTAGAGTATGACTTGAGCCCATGAGCCCCTTGTTTGCCGTAATGAAGTATGTTTCGGTTCGGTCCCAGGAGACCATCCTCCCAGGCATTATCTGTTCGTTTAAGAGGGTGTCGATCGCCCGAGGCGCCTTAAATGACAATGCCAACAAGTTCGGTTTCGGCTATTTTTGTCACGACCACACTTCCCCCCCCACCCGTTCTGACCTTGTGTCAGACTTTGCTGCTGTTGGAAGCAACTAAATTAGAAGCCATGGCTCATTAAATAAAAACGTGTGTAGCTTTATTTACTTCTTTCCCACGGACGGAAGGTGTGGCACAAGGCCGAAAGGTGGGGAGTGTTAGCCAGCTCCTCAGCGGAAAAGCCAGGATGGCCTTTAAAAATAGCAGTGGCTTTTCCCGGTATGGGCGCCTCAGACAATTGACAATAAACTAATCTTTTCCCAAAGAGGGAAGACAAGGCCTGAGAAGGTGGACCTCCTAGGACTATCCAAGACATAATACCTCAGTCCGACAGATAAAGGCCACCAAAAGGGTTGTCTCTGTCGGACTGATTGTCGAGAACGTATTCTCGACTGGTATTTCGGCGATACAATCATCAAGACGAGACCATCATCAGCCGCCTTTCGCCGACTGAATCATTTAGGAATCCGCTAAATGTTGGTAACAATTTTGTTTTATTTTATAGCTGACAGTTCATTCTTGCTGACACTGAACTCGATCGATATATATATATATATATATATATATATATATATATATAGAGAGAGAGAGAGAGAGAGAGAGAGAGAGAGAGAGAGAAAGAGAGAGAAAGAGAGGGGAGGGGGATTGAGAAGAAAGCCGCCTGTTTTCTTAATGCAATTATACCAGTCGACGATCATTTCGAGAGAATCTTGGTGATTGTGACGACGGTTACTGATTGTTTTCTGTCGGGCTGTGATATTTGTCATGTTCAGCCGTAGGCGACCCACCTTCATGGGCTTTGCTTTCTCGCTTTGGGAAAACGTTGGTTTATAGCTAACTGCCTAAGGCGCTCTCACCGGGGAATGCCGACGGGGCTGTTGAGACCGTTTTTAAAGAACCAGATGCCAAAACTTCGCGCGCTTACTTATTAAGCCTACTTTTCGGCCTTATGCCACACCTTCTCGCGGTGGGCGAAAAGTAAATAGAGAGAGAGAGAACAGAGGAAGGTAAGACGTAGAGCAATCGTGGCGTTGCATTCAAAAGAGATATTCACATTTTATTCCGTCCTATTTATTTATAACTAGCAGGGCTACCCGGCGTTGCTCGGGGTCATAAAAACACAAAATAGAAGAAAAATAGTGTGTGCAACATCTTTATATTAAAACTTCTATTTCTCTCCCTCTCTCTATGGCCGTCTCTTTGTCTTTCTCCCTTTCTCTTCCCTGGTCGCCCCATTTCACCGCCCCCTCTCCCCGTTGCCACCTTCTTCCTGTTGCCTTCGGCGAAAGCTGTTTCTTCTTCTGTTGCCCAGGGCAAAAGTATGACATATTTCTATTAAAAGTCACGCCGTAAGATTCCAGCTCTCTCTGTTTTTTGTTTTTTTTTTAAATAATTTTTACTTCCTATAATAACCAGATCATTTGTCTACTTATGTCAAAGAACATGCATTTATATTTACCAAAGAATGTCGCTCTTTATTTTCCTCTCCACGGGGGCAGAGTTAGACACAAAGTCGGTTTTTCATGTGGGGATAAACATTTTATATCCTATTTTAAAAGATCATTTTATTCCATAAAAAATCCATCAGAATGCATCTCGGTTTCTTATCTATCTTCTAGATTTAATTTCGTAATTAATATTACAGAATATTACAGAGGCGAGACTGGGGCGATTTAATTGTTTCAGGAATATGTGGATATCAACGATGCAATAACATGGGGTTCAGGGCTCGGTGCAGGAGGGCACAATGTTTCCCATTCATTCCCAGAAAACTGCTGGTGATAAATACAGCAAGGGATGTGAAAAGGATAGTAAAGTACTGACCAAAAAAGAAAAAATGAAAAATGAATGAGCTGAAAATATATTTTTTAAACGAGGTGTTCCTATCCGGCGTTGCCCGGTAACGTATTTACTCGCAATTTGTTTTGCTTTTATTTTTATTTTAACTACACCAGATTTATTTACTCCAAAATATTATTTTTGTTCAAATCACGGGAAGTAAAGTCCATTTTTTAAAGTTGACGGCCATTTGAAAATAATTCCGACTTGGAAAGAGTATTTCGTAAAAGGCATTAAATCGAATTACATCTTATTCTTCTTAGAAATGTGCTGTAACGATCGACAAGAACAACTAAAGAACCAGAATCAAATGCTGATTTTGTAGGAAGAAAACTATCGATAACAAATAAACGATAAAGCGACTGACTTTACTTTATATATTAGAAGAATTTGTTTTAATCTTTCGGAAAGCAGAAAAAACACGAAGTAAATTATAGAAAATAAAAAGAATGAAAGACTGAATGAGAACTTGTGTTAAGTGTCCACTCAAACGCATCATTTCGTAATTATATCGTCTCGCCGGGAAACGCTAATGGCTATTGGTCAGTTCACAAAAGCTTTTAATATGTTGCTTCTTCTTCGCCCAGCATCGATACAATCGATATTAAGACGAATATTTACCATCGCCGACTTGAGCGGACACCCACGCGACAACACGTGACACAACTCGAATACCTAAGTCATTAACACTGTGGTAATATTAATATTCGTGCGCGCGTGTGGTGTGTGTGGTGTGTGTGTGTATGTGTGTGTGTGTGTGTGTGTGTGTGTGTGTGTGTGTGCGTGCGATGGCGTCTCTGTTTAAAGGCACTGGGGGGGGTTGAAGATAGTAACGAATGCGCGGATCTGAGATGCGCCAGCCACTATTTACTCATCTCCCCGCGAGGGCAGAGTTAAACATAAGATCAGTTGTTAATGTAGAGAAAGCATTTCTCCTCCACTGGCCGAGGACAGAAACGATAAAGTGTAGCATCAAGAACAGATATTACACTTTGCTCCGAAACAAAATGCGACAGTCGTGTTGTGAAGCGTCATGTGTTTTATCTTCTTCTGATATGTTACAATGCGGATGGGGCTGCATAGAAATTGAAATTTCCACGCATGACCAGTCAAGCAAGGAATGTAAAATTCCATTAGAAGTCAAGTTAGAAGTTAGGAGTACTGTCAGGATATTACGTTACAGAGAGGAAGTCGCTAGTGATACGAGGCGAATAAGCTGATCAGATCTTCTCGTTTCTTTCGCGGAAGAGAGTGGTAGATTTCTTGACAGCACTGCCATTCCTCTATGTGGGCTGGGCGGGAGCTATTATTATATATACCATATACTTTAGAAAAAATAAAACCCATAAAAGCTTTGTTCAACCTCGTGCTGACATTTTTAATAACATTTACGATCACCGTTATTATCAAGAAGAAGAAAGGGAATGAATCGCTGCTGCTGCTGCTGCTGCGTGTTATCTACACAACGCGATTCGAACAGCCTGCGCGAGAAACCGCCATCCGGATAATCTGCTGACATGGATGAATCAGTCCCCGTAGTGCTACAGGGTGAACTTCCATTGATCGCGTTGTGTAACATAAAACACATCAGCAATACTACGGACATGGCAACTTTTATTTGTAAAGAAGAACCTCTAAAGTAAATGAAGCACGAGATAAGAGATGAAACTAGCAGTTACAAAAACTACGGTTGGATAAACCTTGCTAATCGCACTTGGAATTACATGAAAAGGAAATGAATCAGGTGGGCAAGGCAAAACAAATATGGCAGCTGCTTAAAGCTAAATGAAATATAAAGGGTGGCTAAAACTAAACGAAGGTGGAAACTGCATGAAGCGGAAAGAACAAAAATGCACACGGTGAATAAAACAATTCAAACATGCCAGCTGCATAACACGGAAAAAATGCACCCGGTGAATAAAACAAAAAATAACATGACAGCTGCATGAATCGGAAACAAACACACCCGGTGAATAAAACAATTCAAACATGTCAGCTGCGAAACACAAAAAGAAATACACCCGGTGAATAAAACAACAAAAAAACAAAACAGCTGCATTAATCGGAAACTAATACACCCAGTGAAGCAATTCAAACATGCCAGCTGCATAACACGGAAAGAAATGCACCCGGTGAATAAAACAAAAAAAAAGATGACAGCTGCATAAATCGGAAAACAATACACCCAGTGCAGCAATTCAAACATGCCAGCTGCATAACACTGAAATAAATGCACTCAGTGTATAAAAAACAAAGATACCAGCTGTATAGATCGAAAAAATACACCTGGTGAATAACAACATTCAAACATGCCAGCTGCATAACACGGAAAGAAATGCACCCGGTAAATAAAACAAAAAAAGATGCCAGTTGTATAAATCGGAAACAAATACACCCTGTGAATAAAACAATTACAACATATCAGCTGCATAATACGGAAAGAAATGCACACGGTGAATAAAAAAAATTAAATCATGCCAGCTGCATAACACGGAAAAAAATGCACCCGGTGAATAAAACAAAAAAAACATGACAGCTGCATGAATCGGAAACAAATACACCCGGTGAATAAAACAATTCAAACATGTCATCTGTATAACAAGGATAGAAATGCACCCGGTGGATACAGTAAAAAAAGATGCCAGTTGCATAAATCGGAAAGAAATACACCGGTGAATAAAACAATTCAAAAAAAGATGCCAGTTGCATAAAACGGCAGAAATTTATATCGATTTTCCACTAAATAACTTAATTTTACAAGGGATTGATATGTCGTAAAACAAACCAAAAGACACGCAACACAATTAATATGAAATAACTGTTTGAAAAAAATAATGTTGTATCCTTGCTAAACTCAGTTGGTCGATATGGAAAACAATTTAATATCCCACAAGTGAGAAATGCAAATATACGTAGATAATATGAATACAAGTTAATATTTAAAAATAACTACATTAAACGAATTAATTGTACAAACATTTAAATCATGAATAATTCTTTGGAGATATTACGTAGTTACGAAGCATAAGAAAATAATTTGATTTTATAAAAGGTCAATGTAGTTTGCTTGAAGCATTGCTTAGTATGTATATAAAGGTACTTTATAGAAGGCAATGTAGAGGTGTCACGGATAAATACGAACTGAAGCTTATTAAGACATTTTCTGTTGTATTCCAAGTTTCGTCATTGTTCGAGCTGTTGGCTTACGTTGATCGAGAACCACGTGGACGCCGGTTTGATTTTAGGTTTGGTTTGGTTTGGTTGTTATTTTTTACGGCATATCAACCCTTTCCGGATTATTTAATACCGAATAAGATCATTTTGATAAAAAAAATGTGATGCGTCAAGGAAAATTTTTTTTTCTGTTTTTGGCTTTGCAGAACATAATTGAGTTTTGCAAAGGAAAAAAACAATAACATCAATGTTGGGTGCATTTTTGGTCATGAAGCAAGTATCTTCGGACAGCCTGATCTGGTAGCACCAGAGGTTTTATTTTTGAAGAGCTTTATTTTTAACAGAACAAAGACAGAAATGAAATGCATGTGTACGAGAGAGAGAGAGAGAGAGAGAGAGAGAGAAAGAGAGAAATGTAGAAGGAAAGAATTGGAGGGGGAGATACCATTTACATATACAGACAGGCCGACTTTTTTGCCACCTTTGCTCACTGCCGGGCTGTCTGGGGCCGCGGCGTTTTCTCTGTCGGTTTATGTCGGTGTATCTCACGGAAGTGACGTGATTTATCCACTTCCGCTTTTAGGCTTCCTCTCCTTTTAGGGCATTCACCCTCCGGCCCCCTCGCTATCTAACACGTTATCAACAAAAAAATCAATAGCAAACGGCTGTAGCGCGAACGCAAAAATAATTTGCGATGGTGATTGAAAGAAGCCAGGGGTAATGGAAATCTAGGAAAACTTGTTGTCACTCTACCTTCAAGTGTAGCATAACATTTTGTGCTTTAGTATATTTCATAAATAATGGAGCGTCTCAAAATCCGATGCAGTTAATTTGTTTACACAATTAATAAACCATATTTGTTTCTGTCTTCTCTTTTCTTGAACCTTTGTTTCTCTCAATGTTTCTTGCGCATGTCTGATCGCTAAAAATCAATGTCATCGGACACTCTTTTCTCTTAAATACAGACAAAATTATTCGAACAAGCATCGCTGAGTGCGTAATAGTAGTTTATTGAGTCGCACGCTGTTACATTACATCATAGCTGGTTAATTAAAACGGTTTTGAGTAACCGTATTATTGCTGGTTAATTTCATCACAGCCATAATGAAGGATGTGATAAAATTAATAATATTAATTATAATGCCTAAATAAAGCCCAAACATCGTAATAGTTAGAACTATAGTCGGACCTTGTGTCTTTGGAGAGGAGCTAGTTATCTAATAAATAAAGTTATATTGTCAGATTTTTATATTAGACCTAAATAGCAATACATCTGACAAATCGATATTTGATTCTGACTAGCAAATTCCTTTTTTATCCTTGCACCATGTTCTTTAAACTAGAAAAGTGTAATTCGCTTTAATTTCTTTCAGAAAAGAATTATTCCAGCAATGAAAATTAGTGTAATGAGACTATTTCAAATAATGACCTAAAAGACTCAAAATGTAAGAAAATAAGTTTTATTTCAACTTAAAGTTTAAAATATGAGTTATCTCCCTTACATTTTGAGCTTTTTCTCATCTATTCGTAACTTACACTTTTTTTTTTATTTAAAAATTTAGACTAAATTTCATAAATTAATCCTGGGTAAGAACAGCTAGTCTTTTTAAATAAATATTTTATTCCATATTTCGCTAAATTGAAGAATCCGTCAATAAAAAAATGCACGTTTTTATCGTTCCTTGTAGCCTTACTAAAACTTACGCTTGAGAAATATCTCAGTTCGTTGAGAATAATATACCCATGTTTTCTTCGATGGCGATCAAGAACCAGGCGATGTTATTCCGAAATTTTCAGAGAGATGCCAACTGATTTTGAAGTCTCATTTCCGTTACACGGCGCAGGACCCTATGATGTATATACTGAGATACTAAAAGCCATTAAATACCGAATTGATAGGACGTGAAACATGATTAGGAACACTATCGATATTGGAAAGTTTTCTAAACTTGTGCTAAATCGCCATCGTCGGTGACAATACGAATGTGAGAGGTTGCGTCTGTGCGGTGACGGTGTGGTCATTTGATCGGAATAATTTATGACTTTGTATTGTATACACACGATGAAGTATCCATTATTGTCCACCTCTGGTTCTCCTGAGCCAGAAGATATTCTATGCCAAGAAGATGAGATTTTGGGTGTGTAAAAATAAGGTAAAACCATAGAAAAATTCTACGTAAGGTTAGTTAAGTAAGTAAATTGAATTATTCATTAGATTTCAAAATAGAATTTAGATTAACGTGTACCGGTAGTTACGTCATGGGAGGAAATACGTGACAGAAATGAGGGATGCTTCGTGCTTCTAGGGAAGTAAGAATGTTGGAAAAGGGGCAGATGCAGTTCAACTAGATGTAAATTGCCGTAAAGATTTCTCCTCTCTACTACATCTTTCTCACAGAAGAGACTTTGCTAGTCTTTCTCTACTCTCTCCTTATTTTCATGGTTCTCCTGTAAAACATTCACAACAAAAACTCGTCTACCTACAACCACTGTCAATAATTTCCTTTTCTTTCTCTCTGTCTGTCTCTCTGTCTCTGTCTCTGTCTCTGTCTCTGTCTCTGTCTCTGTCTCTGTCTCTGTCTTTGTCTCTGTCTGTCTGTCTGTCTGTCTGTCTGTCTGTCTGTCTGTCTGTCTGTCTGTCTGTATGTATGTATGTATGTCTCTCTCTCTCTCTCTCTCTCTCTATATATATATATATATATATATATATATATATATATATCCCTCTGCCTAAAACTGAATGAAACTTCCATGAGCAAAGTTCCTTTTCTAGAACCACCCGTATGTGGACCACAATACCACGGGCTGCTTCCCAGCTAACTACAGCATAGTCGTTTTCAAGTCTAATGTAAACAAATTTTTGTTGACCCATCGTCTTAAATAATCAAATTCTGTCTAATTTCCACCATCATTGCCAATTATCACGTCCTTGATAATTCGTGACACTTTAGTAAAAAGAAAACAAAAAAGATTACTTATATAAGTAAAAAAAAAGCAAATCCCAGAGCAAATAATAGAGATATTTCTTTTTATTTTTAATTGCTTATATTATTTCAGTCACAAGGAGAAAAAGAGAAGAAACGAACAACATATCTACGACTACTACTGTCACCACTGATGAGTGATACCTACAACGTGTCAACGACGAGGGAGACGAATCGCTACTTCTCTCGACAAAGAAAACGATGGTCAATCTATGTGAATCGAAGCACTTCTACATGAGTAATTGGAACATATTCTTGAAGAAAGGCATGACGACAATTTATCTTTTTATTTTACTATTGGGTCACCACTTTCTAAGGCCAATAGCTACTCGAGGATGAGTGGTAGTAAGACAAAAATGATTGCCAACCGAAAGATGAAGAGCACTATGAGAGTATTAGCATTGATCAATGGAATAAACTGATGTTTACTTATTGGGCAAGAATTTGTTCATATTCGATTTAAAGATCACCAAGATGTAACTAACAGGGAAGCAATCCCGCGGTAATGTGTTCCACATTTTATTCATTTTAAACTCTATAGTTTTCTTTGATTAAGTTTCTTCTTGTTTAACTATACTCCGTTGATAGTCTGCAACTTATTATTGAACTTCAAAACCCTTCTATGTCACATGATTAAACTAACCAATCAGACGCCTACACTCGTGTTGTAACAGGTTATCTCAAATGTCATAACTCGTGAATTATACCCAATGACGCAATCCACTTGGCAAATAAAATCTACACTTAACTTCTAAATCATATTACTCAAATTATTATATAACATTTGCCTTTGACGGTAGTGTTTTTTGTAGCTGATACTAAGTTTAGGATGATAAAATCTGGGTGTAAAAACTAATTTTGTTTCGCCTATGTATTCGATATTTGGACGTTTTGTACAAAAGATGTGACATAACAACGGGTATATCGCAGGTCACGTGTATCTCGATGTTTGGGACTGTGAAGTGGGAATCCATTACTCATTTATTAATTTCGTATGTATCAGTTGACTCTATTGTTGGCATTGGTTTACCCGATATATTTCTAGATAGAATTATTTATGAAGAGACATCGGGTACTTACAGGAGGAACCACGTCAAGGTTGCCAACATTATAAGTGAAAGTGTTTCTGTGAAACGAACTGGATTCGAACTTGGCACACTCAGGTTACCAGTATGTGTCGTTAACCACTTAGCCACCGGTACATTCTGATCTGTTACTAAATCATAACAAACAAATAATAAATATCTAAGTTTATGTCTTGGAGTCTGAAGAGATTCGATCCAAGACAGCAGATCTTGCACACACACACGCACACACAAACATTTGATATCATTTCAGATAAAGCTTTGCAACAATAATAAGCATTTAACCCCGTTTTATATATTTATTATTGTTGTATATAGAGAGATCTTTAATGATTCAAAGCCACCATAACGTTATGGTTTACCTTTTTTTTCTTTTTTATCCCCCCCCCCCTCTCAATCGTTTTCTCCAACTAAAACAATTTTCCCAATCTGTTCCACTATACGGTGATTGAAGTAATAGCATCACACACACACACACACACACAAACACACACACACACACACACACACATATATATATATATATATATATATATATTTCAGAGGAAACATGAGATATGAAGGGAAAAATTGTTTTTGTTGGGGAAAACGATTGAGAGGAGAAAAAGAAAAAAAAAATTTTCCCCTTCATATCTCATTCGATTTTCTTAGTTTTTAATTATCATTCTGACGTTTCCTCTGAGAGGATCAGACGATAAGGCCTTAAGGATAGTTTTAGCAATTTTCCTTTTCTTTTTTAACACGCCTGTTTCATTGATTATAATGATGTTTCCTATGAAATGTATCCTACCATTTTGTTGTACGCGAAATCTACTTGTATTAATATATATATAAATCTATATATATAAATATATATATATATATATATATATATATATATATATCAGTAATAAATATATATATATATATATATATATATATATATATATATATATATATATATATATATATATATATATATGAGAAATACACGTAAACATGTGTTTCACGGTTTACCGTCTAAATAAATAAATAAATAAATAAATAAATAAATAAATACGTCCCGTAATAGGGGCGACTACTTCAATAGATTATGCTCCGATGAACTGGCTACTCTGGTGCCCTCTCGACGTAAATTCACTAGACTAACTCGACAATCAACTAAATCTCATTCATTCACTGTGGAGGTCCCCAGATGTCGGAGAGCCTTCTACTCAAATAGCTTCTTTCCTCTTGTTGCTAGCCTCTAGAACTCCCTTCCTGCCCCCTGTTTCCCCAACAGTACAGACATGCAGAAGTTTAAAACTAATGTAAACAGACATCTCGCTGCACAGATTCCAATCTAGGTTGACTGCCCCCTACACCTTCTCCCCTCTTCTTTTTTCTCAGTATCCCCTTACGTTTACAGTGGCGTCCTGCCTTGTTTGGGGTGAACTATGTTTTAAAAAAATAATAATTAATTTTCTCTGACTTCGACATTTAAATCTACACTATCAAATTTGATATCATTTTTCTGAGTAAGTTGCGTCGATCTGCTGTCAAGAAATGTATGTTTTATGTGATGGAAACCTAGAACCTTGGAAAACATCGGTGCTAGAACAGTTTGGGTTTGGTTATGTTAGAAGCAAGGTTATCCGGATGTGCGCCGGGGGCAAGAGCGTAGAATCTTGTTGATCATTCGGTTGAATTCCTATTGCTCATCTCTCCGGTTCTTATCTCAGGTTAGCGCTAAATGTCAGACGCACACCTTCAACGGTGGTTTTAATCGCGAATACAAATGAAAAATAGTGTGATTCATTTTGGTTTTGGATTTTGTTCATCAATTTTTGTTGAATTCAGCCTAAAGCTTGTGTACTTCGAAGGGAACTCAGTACATGAAGCCACAATTCTAGAAGAATGAGAAACTTGCTTTTTCCCCTAAGCAAAAAAAAAACACAGATTGCAAAGTCGTTTTGTTTACCAATTTACCTAAAAGTAAAAGTGGTTCAGCTTTAAAAGATGGGTAAATGGAATCCATTACAGGGTTTTCAAAATCCGCTCGGGATGCCAGATTCCCAGACTTGAGGAAACTTTTCTAACAAGGAGACTCCGATTGTTTGGCCATATCGTTCGTCATTTCCCAACCGACTTGACTCACCAGGCAATAGGGCTGACCCTATTACCAAGATGGCGCAATTGTGGAGGGACAACTGAAGACTTGGCTCGCGACTGTCAAAACTAACTTGGAAATTGTAGCCGGTTTGAACATCTTCAATGTTCGGCGGTGGAATTGTGACTGGCTACGGTATGCTGAGAAGGTGTCTATAAACATACGTAGGTCGACCGTTTACGCTGAAGACGTTTCAAATTCACTTGGAGCCGGCTCAACCCAACTCGAGTAAATGCTATCACGGCTACAGGTAGGTATCTTCGTAATAAGTTTTGTTTTACTGAACTTTTCAAAACATTAGCGAATATCCAGATTGGCGATATATACGATATAGTATTGAAAATTAAAATTACTTACTTTTCAATTTCTATAATATTATTTCAAACTAACTAACCGGCGTTATGACGCCTATACGTAAATAAAGTTGACCGATTATTTCCTGGAAGGAATTAACTCGAATTCCATTTTATTATTAATAACAACATGGATCAACGTTCACCAAAATAAAATGGCTATTAAGAATGAAATATTGATGAATCCGACTGACTTAATTTTATATATTAGATAACAATAAAAGAAGTCATACATACTGTCCACCTATCTAAAACACACACTTTGGACGCTACATGTCTCTCACACTCTGAAAGTGTGCCTGTATAGTGAGGACTTTATAGTGAAGCAAGGACCGCGCAAACATCAACACTACTTCCTCGGGCCCGTCATTGCTTATGTTTACTTGTAAGGAATAAGTTGGTATATTACCCGTAGCTGGAGATAATGGGCTTATGATATTCATACCTGTCATAACGGTCATAGTGCTTAAGAGAAATCAGTACAACCGGTATGATTTTAATAAGTCTGTATAAGTATCCCTTAGGCTACTGGCGCACACAGAATGCAAGATACAGGCTGACTCCAAAAAATGACTCACGCCCATAGAATTGGTAATTAAATTCACAACCCTTTCGAAAATCCAACCATATTTGATCAAACTGAACTGTGTTTGACTTCTCCACCAAGTTTCAGACATTAATGTCCAACAGTCTTTGTTTTTTTTTTGTTTTATCCCTATTCATTGATTAGCAAACCTGGATAGGACAGACAAAATTTCAATAACTCTGACACACCCCTTTCTTGACACTTTACTAATGTTGGTTGTGATGGCTCTTCCTAGTTCAAGAATAATCTGTCGATTGTTTTAATGGACATTATATTTGAGATAATCACACATGCAAAAATCTGGAAAATTACGGTCTGGTATTTGTGAAGTCCATTCAAAATCAGACTTCATACTGATGAGGCGATCACCAAAGTACTCCCGCATATCCTTGAACGGCGATAAAACAAAGACTGTTGGAGATTTACGACTGAAACTTGAGAAACAAATCATGAATTTAGACTAGTTTATTTGTGTAAAATATGGTTTGATTGTGGAAAGGATTGTGAATTTTATCAACGACTCCATGGGTGGCATTTTTATTAGGTCAACATATAGAAAGCAATAATCGTTCTGTAGTCAGAAAACGAAACAACATCAAGGGATAAAAACATTTTGATATTAAAATTAAGTTTCAGGTGAATTCGTAATTAAGGCAACAATTACAAATATCAAAGAGAAGAAACCGTTTTCTGTTTGTCAGTTCTTAATTATATTTTGATGTTGTCGACAAAACCTTTCTTTTTTGTTGTTGCTGAAATTTTGCTGATTTTTGTCTTCAACCTCTTCCTCGGCGCCCATTTGCTTTTAGAAAACGTTTAATTTTCAGAAAAATTGTTTAAAACCACATAATTAAGCAATGACAGTGTGTGGCCGAAAAACAGTGCACCAACGCTTTTGCAATGCCTTGCGCGAAAGAAATAGTTTCCAGACGTGTGAGTCCCCGAATATACACCTTTCTAGCTGATCCCCGCAGCTGTCATACTCGTTTAGAATCCGTTATCGGAATTCAATCCGACATACCAATGGCTTCCATGATGGTTCGAGGTAAGGTTTGGTCCGGCTCAGATTCATCTATTCAGACATTACCTTCTTTCTTGAGAAAGGTAAGTTCGTTTATTTGCCATTTCCTGAAACACCTCTACCGGGGATTACCGACAAGTCTCTTCATGGTTATTTTGTTGAGCCAGGTGGGACCTTCGTAAGTGCTGACTTGTTTCTCCACCTTCGGCCTTGTGTCGCATTTTCCACGGCGGGAAGGAAAAAATAACATCTTAGAAAGAACCCAAAATTGTCAAGAGTTGACGTATAAGCGATTACTGAAATGATATATTTTGGACGCGTTCTACCTCCATGTGTGGACTATTATTGCCACATCTGGACTGGTGTATCAACCACTAGTCTCTCCCTCTAAGACAGGGCCCTATAAAGATCCTACGATCTAATAGGTTTATCACTGTCTACCAAGCTCCAGCCCCTGCCCAGTCTCCGCAATGTTGCATCCCTGTGTTTGTTTTACAAGTACTTCAACGGAATGTGCTTCGACGAACTTGCTGTACTTGAGCCGCCTCAACATAAATACTCCCTGACAATCAACAAAATCCCACCTCTTCACTGTAGAGGTCCTCAGATGCCGTAAAGCTTATTACCTAATAGCTTCTTTCCTCAAAATGTTTGCATTTGGAATTCCCTCCCTGCTCCCTGTTTCCCGACTATACTAACACGCAGTAATTTAAATGCAATGTGAACAAACATCTAGCTGCACAACTCTTAACTTAGAATGCCCCAATTAATCTGGCCCCTAATTCACAGTATATCCTTACGCCCCAGTGCCAATGTGCCATGGGTGGAGTGAATATAAGTTTAAAAGGTTAGGTGTTGCCGAGTTCACTCGTCTTTTCCGAGTAAAGGATTTAAGCTTTTACACTTACCTGTTATATCGCTGTGACATAACAAAGACCGGCATATAGTATACATTTAAATACACACTTACGTCCACTTTTTGGCTAGGAACAAAGTACGAGGGGCGTTCAATAAGTAATGCCTCTGACCCACTTCCAGTTGTCTGATCTAGATGAAATTTTGCATGTGTAATGATTTATATCTGTATGGTTTATGTTGCAAAAAACAGCTCTGAACTAATTGTGGTTTCTGATTTACAGGTGTTTGAACTGAGTCAGGTGTGAAATGGAGCCAGTTGAGTGTCGCGCAGTGATCCGGTTTTTGTATTTGAAAGGATGCACACCAAAGGAGACTTTTGATGAAATGAAAGAAACTTATGATGATGATGCCTCATCATATGACCTTGTAAAACGCTGGCATCGTGAATTCAAACATGGCCGGAACTGTGTGGAAACAGCTCCCAGACCGGGTCGTCCCTCTTCTGCCATTGATGAGGCATCTGTCCGTCAAGTTTAGGCTGTCATTTTTTAAGATCGACGCATTAATATTCGCCAAATAGCCTAAGAGGTCAAGATTAGTACAGGGTCTGTGGAATCTATCATTCATGATCATTGACATATGTATACGGTGTCTGCCAGGTGGATTCCCAGGTTGCTCACACCTTTCCAGAAGCAAGAATGCGTCGAGTGCTCGAGGATGAATTTGGAGATGTGCCAAGACGTTTTTCAAAAGACAGATTACACAGGATCCAACTTTGGTCCATCACTATGATCCAGAGACAAAAGTCCAGTCAATGCAGTGGAAGCACTTGAACTCACCACCTCTAAAGAAGGCAAGGGGGCAGCCCTCCGCTGGCAAGGTCATGCTCACAGTCTTCTGGGACCAGGACGGGGTAGTGATAACAGATTTCCTGGCAAAGGGTACCACAATTACAGGAGCCTATTACGCTTCGCTTTTGATGAAATTAAGAGAAGCTATCAAAATCAAGAGGCGGGGCAAGATAAGCAACGGTATCCTCTCCTGCAGGGCAACGCTCCGGTCCACACCTCGCATGTCGCCAGATCAGAAGCACGGAAGTGTGGCTATGAAATCCTCCTCGATCCCCCTTACTCTCCTGATCTTGCACCCTCTGACTTTCATCTCTTCCCAGCCATGAAGTAGTTTTTGAAAGGAAAGCGTTTCCCAGATACTGCAGCCTTGATTTCTGCAGTTACGACGTGGTTGGAGGACCAACCTAGGGTGTTCTACAAAAACGGTGTCCAGAGCTGCATCAAACGATGAGAGAAATGCATAACTCTGGGTGCTTTCTATGTAGAGAAAGACTAATAACTGTGCCAAGTTTCATTAATCTACTGCTATAGGAAATAGATCAGGGACATTACTTATTGAACGCCCCTCGTATAATATAGATTCTGATACTATACTTCATCTTTTCTATACTCGATCTGTTAAGGAGAATCCCTTCTTGACATTGATTTATTTTTGTCCCAATCCAAAGTGTCCCTTTTGATGGACTTGGATTTTCCTCGGTTAGCATGTATATCCCGGATGACATACAGCGCCTAGTATTTCCAAATGGAAACCCATCTGTTACTGGCCAGGATCACATTAATACCCGACCTAGTTACTAACTCTTCCCTCGTGGGGAGGCAAGTAAATAAAGGCACCCTTACCTACATTTGTGTTGGTTTTATTAAAGAACTATCCGAAGGAGATCGGTGTAATATAAGGGATGCAGCACCTTTCGTACATTAGGGCTATGTACAAAACGGCATCTATCTCTTCAGCACTTCCACCAATTGGTGAGTTGGTTTATTGTTGTCCGGTAAGTTTTACGACACGTCGTAATTTTGTATATGATTGGTTGCAGTTTAATTTGTGAATAAATCGTGTGTAAAACCGATATTCTATTTAACCAATAGGTGGGACTCGGATAAGTAGTACCACTCCGATTCAGAAGACCCGAAAGGACCTGGTAGTAATGACAGCTATGGGATAACGCCACACTCATCAAAGCAAAGATGGAACTATTCCAGATCAGAATTAACATAGGAGTAATGGTAAATAAAGGGGTGACTTCACACTGCTGGAAACTCCTAAATGAGGGCCTCGTCACCGAATGAAGTTTAGTGTGATAATCCGTACATATTACATTTAATATTTTTATTTATTTTCTTTTCCATTTTCGCACCTACCGAGCTAGTAGGCGGAGGGGGTAAAGGCGATAAGATGGAAGAAGACAGAGAAACTAGCCCTCTTATCGCCTTTACCCCCTACGCCTACCGCATCCCCTATACTAGCTCGGTAGGTGTGAAAATGGAAAAGAAAAAGAAAATTAATTAAAATATTTAAAAAATTTAAAAAAATAAAGAAAGAAGAATATGTCACCTACTAGTCAAATCATATTTCAATGTAGCTAAAAGTCCAATCAGATCATCTTTTCCTTCTCCCATGTGTGTGCCTTCAAAATAAAATTGCTTCCAAATCTTCACTTTTTCTGAAGACGTTCGATAATACGAACGAAACCGGTCAAATCTCTTGTTTTTTTCTCCTGCATTCTAACCTATTTTCCGTTTGTCTTTTTTCACACATTTTATCTACCATGGCATTTCATTTTCATGACTTATCGTGTACCTTACCCTATATAATATTTAAACCAGAGATGGGATGCTTTTTTTAAACTTGAATTCACCCCAAATAAGGAACATTGCAACTGAGACGTATAGAAGGTCACCTAAGTGAGGAGTTGTGCAGCGAGATATTTTTTTTATATGACATTTAAATTTCTGCATGTCAGTAGAGTCAGGGAAACAAGGAGCAGGAAGGGAGTTCTAAAGGCTGGCAGCTGGAAGAAATAAGCTATTAGAGTAGAAAGCCCTCCGGCATCTGAAATATCCACGGTGAATTCATTGGATTTAACTGATTGTCGAGTTGGTCGGGTGTATTTACGTCGCGGTGGCACCAGAGCAGCCAGTTCATCGGAGCACATTCCATTGAAATACTTTTTAAAACGGACAGGGATGCAAGATTGTGATGATGGGACAGGGGCTGACGCTTGGTAGATAATGAGGGACGTATTAGATTAGCGACTCTGTTTAGAACTCTGTCTAAGAAGGAGAGACTAGTGGATGTAGGGAGTTCCACTTAGGGTTATAAATAGACCTGGGAGTAATGACACCTGAGGAGTAACTCCAGACTCTCCAAATTGCCCAAATTGGGGATGAACTAGCGTATTCAGTTTTATGTTACACCCGTACAGATCCTATTTAACTAAAAAATGCGATACTGATAAACTGTACCATTCTGGATCAGAATCAACCTGGGAGTAATCGCAATAAAAGGGGTGACACCACGCTCTCTAAAGCTCCCACATTATGGTCTCACCACTAGATGAGCGAGGTGGGTTATCATAACGATATTATGATACTTTTAGATTTCGACAAAAAATGATTTGTGTGAAAGTGATAATCGTTTTTCGTCTCATCAGAAAATAAATCAAAAGCAACGAATAAATGTTAGCATCGCAGCTTCAGGTCAAATCGTAATCAACACAACAATGGCGAATATCAAAGAAAAGAAAAGATTTTTTTCTATTCTTTCTTAATTGGAGTTTTATGTTATCGAAAAAATTCTTGTTCACATTTTGTTGGTGAATAATTTCGTCTGTAAATGTTTTGTTTTCTCTGAACTTTCGGTTCAGTACGATATAACAAAGCTCAAAATATAGCAAACATTTAAATATGTTATATATTGTGTGTAGCGAGGCTGTGAGACTTGATGAGACCACGCGTTGCTGTGACGTCAAGTGCGAGAACGGAATCAATCACGATTTTTCTAATGCGACTTTGACTTAAGCAAAAGACGTGCTATATGGTAGCTCCTGGCAAGTCAACACTACACACTCGGTCCAAGTTGTGTTTGAGTATATACAAATACGCTCAATGAATATCACGGTCCACGCGCAATGTTTTCTCTGAGCTTCAAACAAATAATAAAAAGATTGGCTCATAGAATTGTTTTGTAGATATGTTATCCTAAACGGACCCCGTGGGAGAAAAGAAAGATGACCGGACCTAAGAGAAAGGGATGGATATACAACAAACAGACTACTAATCCAATTAATGTTGTTCAACAATCTGCCCACGTGGGTAATATTTGACACAAGGTCAATTTAATGCGTTACCCGGGCGTTCTTTTTTTGTGACCAGGGTCATTCATTTACTTGCCTAAAGATGAGGAATACTATGGGAGTATTAACAGTTTGATTATTTATGTGGGGGGTCCATGACAAAAATTTGTTGATATTGGATTTGAAGATGACCAAGTCCTAATTAGCAGGGAAGTAGTCCCGTGGTAGTGTGTTTACCAGGTGAGAGGTCCTTGAAAACGCCGCTTGACGCTAGGTACACGGAGATAGAAAGAAAAGCCTTTTTTTTTCGTTGTGGTAGTAAAACGGGTTCTTGCTGTAAATGTCTTACAAGGAGGAACCAGAGATTAGAGCTCAGTCGAGCACCTTCCATGGAAATAAGGATGGAGCAGAGAGAGATTGGCAACACTTCATCTGTGAGATGGGTTATAAGGAAGAGGAGAGATCAATTGATATCTAATATATGAAATTAATTCAGTTGGTGCCTTAACCTTTGCCATCAATAACCTAGTTACATACAAAACCAATATTTTATTCTGAATAGCCATTTTCTCTTATTGAACGTTGGTTAATGTTGTTAAGAAAAAAATAAAATGTAATTCAAGGTAATTTCTTCCAGAAATAATCTATTTGGTCGGGTTTATTTTCGTATAGCCGCTATTTTTAAAGGGGTGTATAACTCTGTATTCGTCCATTACCGACTTATTTCCTTTTGTTTCTAAGAGAAAAATAATATTTTGGAAAAAAGGAAAGTAACTTTGTATTTAACAATTACCGACTTACTTCCCTTTCGTCGGAACAAAAATATAAGATTTCAACAAATAGAAACGACATAGTTTCAAAATAAGAAACGCAAAACAAATTGAAAATAAATCCACTACCGGGTAGGGTTTATTAAAGAAACTAATTTGTACAAATATTTTTTTTCATCCGGTATTAACAAAATAATAACATCTGACAAGAAGCAAATACCAATGTACCTGCATAGAAATGTTAATTATCTTGTTATTAAGCAATCAATATGAAAAATTCTCTTCAAAAGAATGGCCCAAATAATATGTTAAACAATCTAAAAGAAGCGAAACGCATACCAAACTCTAAAAATCAAACAAAATCACTCACACATTATGAATAATCAAATTCCACACTCTAAAAAAACCTTCTTTTTTTTTAAAACATTGGAGAAACTGACTTATTCTAGGAAAAAAAATACTTTTTGACCTGGGATGACTTTATAATAGTTGAACACTAGCAAACAGACAACTACCGGGTAACGCCGGGTCAATACAGCTAGTACCGAATATAAGAGTGTCCTATTTGTCTAATGAATACCATTGCAGCTGATGGGGTCTACCGTGGTGTTCATGCATACACTAATACTATAGGAAAAGGTATGAACCCACTGTTGCATAACTCCCGGAATGGGCCGTGGCAGTTCTCGCTTAAACAACTGGTCATTTTTAGCACCAAAAATGTATATGTTGCATACCTTTTAATTTCTCGTGCCTTTACTTCTTCGTCGATGTTGAATTCTTTCTTCGTTTCTGTACTGCTGTGAACATCGCCGTCCGTTGTGTCTGCAACAAAACCTTTAAAACACAAAATTCACGAGGCAACAATCTATTTAAACTTTCATTTGTTTATTTCAGGCGTCAGTTATCGTCGCCGCTTGAGATGCTTCACTAACGAGAGACCAAATTACGACTCTATCGTAGTTAATTCTTTGCTTAAATCCTTAGCCATTCGAGGAGGGGGTAAGAAGGAATCTCATGCCTGTATTCTCTTAGGGAAATAAATTCCCCCAATCATTTGAAGACTACATAGAGAAATCGTCCGTTCGGCTCGCTTCCAAAACTCAGACTGGCAAAACTCTGCTTCCTACACAAAAGCCTGTGACGTCACAGAACCCCCATGCGCAGGTGCACCTTGACATTTGATCTGAGATCTCGTCAACGTGGTGACCCTGTCAACGTCTGTGAGCTCCGACTGTGAGAACCAGTTTATTTTGAACTCGACTGTACGGGTCCACCCGCACTAAATTGCGCAAGCCAAACCAAACGATTTCCCCACATACGTCCACTTCAAGATGCGTCCGGCCCCACGGGGACATTATCCAACACCACAGTTTACCTCTACTTATAAGGAAATAGCCCAATAAATTGTATACAATAGATTGTTTACAATAGCTATTGTTTCTGAATTACATGACACAAAAAGGGTTGATATGTCGTAAAACAGAAATAAAACCAAATCTGAATATATTGATGTATAGTGTGTTTTATAGAATGCCTTTATCACGTTGATGCCCTGATTATTGTCAGACTACGATTACCGAAGTTAAGCAACGGGCAGCCTGGTCAGTACTTAGCAGGATTGAACTGGAAGTTGAGTACGGCTATCGTCTCGGACTTTCGGAATTGGCATGTCCGGTTCGAATTCAGCCAGAGGTGCAATGTCACTAACCGTCTGGAAAGATATGAACCCATAATCTCGTCAAACTATATGTAAAATAGAAACTTGTGTTCAAGTAATCGCATAATATACAATCATTTACAATAGATGGTGTGTTTCGGCGTTAATTAATCTAGAAAGGGTTGATTTGCCGAAAAACGGAACACCCAAACTAAATGTGTTGCATACTTAATTTGATAGTCTTTAGAATAGTTTTTCTTTTCCTTTGATTCTCACGTACGTTCTTTCTTTCTGTCTTTTAATCATTCGTTTTCTTTCTTTCTTTCTTTCTTTATTTTGTCTTTCTTGTTTTTACATAAACGAGGCGTATTTTCATTGGTCGATCTGTGGTATGAATTAGCCAATTAGAATTTAAAAAATACAGATTTTTATATAGAAGGAAAATACTGAAATCTGGCTTTTCGATCATATAATTGAGCATCATGATTAGAGGTTGACACTGGACAAACTTTCACTTCAGCCGGTGGGTTATGGCAAATATGGCGGACATTTGAAGATTACATCTGTCTCGTGTAAAATGAGAATTAGTTCTTGCAGACTAGCATTGCGGCATTTATAACACAAAAGATATTAATGATGACTTTTATTACGATTCTCATCTAAAATGATTTTTGAAAATAAATTTTTAATCTTGGATTTTTTAAAGTGTCAACATTTTTTATTTCCAAGTGAGATGACAATAACTTTCAACATCGTTTCTTTAGCCTTTTACCTAAAAGCAAAATGTAGTTTTTGTTCTGATACTACACTTCATCTTTTCTGTCCTCGATCAGTGAATGGGAAATCCTTCTAGATTGAGGCAATTTTTATTTTTGTCCCAATCAACAAGGTCCCTTTTGGGGAAGCTGGATTTTTCCCACATTAAAAATCGATCTTGTGTTTAAACCTATCATTGTGAAGAGGCAAGTACATAAGGAGAATAACTATTAAGAATGTTCCCATAATAAGTAATTTAATTAATGAATTTATTTAATTTATCTATTTATTTACCGTTGTTTCTTCTCCTACTTCCTCCCTTCCTTCTTTCTTACCCTACTTCCTTCCTTCCTTATTTATTTTATTCTTCCTTTATTTACCCCCTTTCTACTCCCCCTAAATTCCAGTTTCTTTTCTTATTTCCATTTATTAATACGTCCAATGCCCCCCTCTTTCTCTCTCTCTATCTATCCATCTCTCTCTCTCTCTCTCTCTCTCTATATATATATATATATATATATATATATATATATATATGTCTCTGTCTCTCTCTCTGTCTCTGTCTCTCTATATATATATATCTTTCTCTCTCTCTCTCTCTCTCTCTCTCTATCTATCTATCTATCTATCTATCTTGATACCTGTTTTGGGGCTGAGAGATATGAAAACGTGATCAACTGAGTTGGGATTTGGGGGTTCCGTCTCCAACGACCACCTGAAAAGGGAAATGAGCAACGTAAAGTCCTAGGAACATATGAAGCAACCAGCTAGCCGGTTAATCTCTATATTAACAAAATTGTATGGCCAGTTCTCGTGTTTCTGTGTTTGTGTTTCGCCTCTACGTGACTTACACATCATCATTTTTATTTATTAAAATAAAAAATACAATAACGTAAAGTACCAAACTAACTTTTTAAACATCCTATATAGAATAATTTTATTTCGAAATTAAAACCACCACAATGCATTCCGTTTTCTTCGTAAACAAGTCAATTTTTTATCTTAAAAGCTTGAAAACATGATTTAATTCGTGACCTTCTGAAATGTGAATGGGATCTGGAAGCATTTAAACTATCGAATACAAGGTCATTTAAAGTGGCTTTAAAATTCTTAGCAAATCTACATATATTAAAAGATTGAGGATTTTGGGTGCTATTTTACACCCAATAATTTTGGAAGTTATTTAACACCCAATAATTTTAGAAGCTATTTTACACCCAATAATTTTAGAAGGTATTTTACACCCAACAATTTTGGAAGCTATTTTACACCCAATAATTTTGAAATTTATTTTACACCCAATAGTTTTGGAATTTATTTTACACTCAATAATTTTGGAAGTTATTTAACACTCAATAGTTTTGGAATTTATTTTACACTCAATAATTTTCAAAGGTATTTTACACCCAATAATTTTATTGAGATTTAGTGAATTCGTATGAATCAGCATGATGTAACATTTTTGGCCGCATTGATTCTGCCGTTTGCATTGCTTTTCCCGATTCTTTTTAGAGGGATAATGTAAATGTTGCCAACAGAATGGAGTACTGTTGTTATATTTAGGCTGCTGAATCTTAGCTCCATTTGAGAGTTGTTGCTAAACTGCTGAAACATATCTGTAATTTGATTGGCCCTACCCTTTTTTCTTCTCTGCACCCGCTATCTCACAGATGTGATGTGGCTAAGTCTTTTCTATAAATACTATTATGGCATGTGTTCTTCAGAATTGTCTTATCTTTTCCTTGCTTCCTTTGTGTCATCTCGTTTGATTCGTTGGTCTAGTGGTCTTCATCAATTCGCTGTGTTGATACCTAATTATAATACAGCTTCCTATCCCAGTAGCTTCTTTCTAAGAATTGCAGGCTTGTGAAACTCTCTTTCTGCTGACTGTTTTCCTCCTACCTATAGACTTGGTCTTTTCAATGATAAGATCAATGGGTATCTTATATCTTTTCGAGTTCGACAATCATCTTTTGTTCTTGTTACATCAAGTGACTTCATGCCTTGTATGGAGCGATTTCCATAAAAAATGTCTGAAGTGAAAACGCTTCTACAGAACTGACTGGATCCGAACTTTGCACAGAAAGGTCGTTAGTCCGTGTCATTATCCCCTCACCACAGCCAGCTTCCATTAACAGAGGTTAAAACAACTTTACCATAACAAAATTATGTGTAGCTTTATTATAATTTGATTCAATTTATAATTTAATGACCAAACCATACTGAAATAATCAAATTTTAATTTCAAAATCATATAAACCTGCATAGTTTAAAGAATAGCAAAACAAAAATTAAACTAAAAAGATTTCTGAAAGACAACTAGTAAAGTAATATTGTAATATCCTGTGATGTTTGACTCAGCAGGTCTCGGACGCTTCCGTGACCTGTCGGATCGATGCGGCCGAGCAGTCACGGAAATTAGGCGCAAACCCTGGAGTAGTACCGAATATAGGTTAGCGAATGGAATGCAGATTTTTGTCTGCATCTAAAATTCAAAACAGAATTGTTTTGAGAGTTTGTGATTTCTACAAAACGGTAGGTAAATTTGTCATATAAACATTTGTGTTTGTTCCTTAAAAAATGGTATGTATAAATGATAACAAATTTTCGATATATACGTTGAATTGATCGAGAAACAATGAAGAATGAGCTTAATTTTTTAAAACCGAGGACGTCCTGTGCTTTGCTTACCCGATTTTTCCTCCGGTAATGAGTCCTTCGTACATAAAGAAGCAATAAAAGTTAAACAACGTACAATATTTTTGATTCTATCTTCATTATGTCAAAACTGCTGGAGAAAATAACTAGACAATCATTTGCCGGAAGATACCAAGTAAGTTCAGATTTACAGTTTATTTGTTATACGTGACATCTTGCCGAGTTACAGGCGAATCTCCTTAGAGAATATAATGGCGGCGTGATCTATGACCAGACGAAGCAATGCCACGTATGACCATTTGTAAAGTTATGAGGCAGACCGCGGGTTTTGGGCAAGGATCGTCAGCAGACGGGTTTAAGGACAACATAAAAAGAACAAAGAATTTATATTGAAAAGTAACGAACAAAGCGAAAAACATTCCTGGTTAATGACGTAAGTGGGTCAAAAGACCACGGCTAGCAAATAATGGTATTGTCCGAAAAACCGGGCAGCGGAGAATAGGTCAGCTGTTGACCACAGAGGTGAGATCGGATAACGTGCGCGGTGAACACCGAGGGCAGAAAAACAACTTAACAAGTAGCTGACCGGTATAGAAGTTGGGGAGTCAGTGTGTAAACCACTCAAGTCCGAGACTTGTTTGTCTGTTTGTGAATGCATTTAACTGTGAAATAAAAGCATATCTTATAACACATATAAAAAAACTGTCTTGCTTATTTCTTTTCTGTCAGATCAAGGGGAATAACTCTGACAAAAAAGAGACAATAAATTGATCTAATTCTCTTACATTGGATAAATAGGATTACCCTGACGAACGGGCAAGACTGGACCCATCGTGTAACAAACTTGAAGTACAAACGTTCATATTTAGACCCCTAAAAGACCAAAAAAGTGAGGCCGTGTTACGTATGTCTATTTGTGCCACAACCTTACTTACGCTATTTCATGCGACAACTTTACATTTCCAGTTAACCTATTTCATTCTTTTTTGTTTTTCTTTCTTTTTTTTAATTCTTTTATCCTTGTTTTCTTTTCGTTCGTTTTCTTTTTTCTTTCTGCACTTCCAATCTTCTTACCTTTCCTCATGCTTGTTTGGCTTTCTTTTTTCTTTCCTTTTTCATAGCTTTATTTCTTACCTTTCCTCATTTGTCTTTCTTTTTTATTTCCTTTTTCATAGCTTTCTTCTTTATTTCTTACCTTTCCTCATTTGTCTTTCTTTTTTCTTTCCTTTTTCATAGCTTTCTTCTTTATTTCCTTCCATCAAACTTTTTTAAATTCTTTTTTGTTCTTTTTTACATTCTGATTTTTCTTTTATTCTTCTCTTCTCCCTTTTATGTTCGTTCCTTCTTTCTTTCTGTACTTATTGCCTATTTTTCGTGCATTTTTTGCTTCCTCCCACTTTTCTTGTTCATCATAACAGTGTATTTCTTTTTTTCCTTCTCTTCTTTTTTCTTTTCGTTCTATCCTTTCTTTTATGCATTCTTTACTTTCTTTATTTTTCTTTCAAGCCAAATAATTCATTTATGAGTCTTTCTTTCTTTCATTCTGTTTATTTTTCCTCGGTTTTTTTCTTTCTCTTCCTTTTCCCTTTCTGTTTTTCTTATCTTCTTGCGTTTTCCGTGTTTTTTTTATTACATTTGCCTTCCTTTCTTTTTTGTTCTTTCCTTACTTCTTTTTTGTCTTTTTTTCTTTTCATACATTCTTTCTTCCTTTTCTTTCATTCGTTCCTTGATTTCTTTATCTTTCCTCCCAAATAATTTTTGATTCTTCTTTCTTTTTTTCTTTCCTTCTGTTTTTTTTTGCTTCAGATTTCTTCTTCTTCTTCTTCTCCTTCTTCTTCTCCTTCTCTCTCTCTCTCAGTCCTTCTTCTTTAGCTGTTTCGTTCCTACTTTCTGTACTTGCTATATTCCTGTGCTTTTTTGTTTTTCATTTTTCCTTCTTCCCATTTTTGTCTTCATTATACTTTTTTCTTTTTTTCCAAGTTTCTCTTTTTTTCATTGTTTCTTTCTTTTTTCCCCTACTATTTAAAACTTCATTTTTTCCTTTGTTTATTTCTTTTCCGGTTTCTGCAACTCCATCTTATGTTTCTGACTGATTTAAATGCCTTTCTTCTTAATTTCTTTCTTTTTGTCCAATTCCAATGTCTCGGTGAAGCAATCTACGATTTGCACATGCACATATCGAGGAATAAAATCAACGCTACACTTCGAGTCTCTTCGTCTTTCAGATCACATCCTGCCGTTTTTCCAATAGCGCAAAAAAACAGTCAAGTCAAACACCGGTGAAGTGGACTTAGTGGAGCAATTTTCAACGCGCCGATGAGAATAACTGATAAGGAACCCGACCGACGAAGCGCAGGGGTTAGCTCATATTAGATGGGACACAAGAGAAAGCAACGATCATGCAGATTGCCATGTTCAGCCTTATCAGATTTGGTAATCAGGAAAAATGTCATGTCTCGCATTGTTCAGTCAGTCCGTTTTACACAAGCTCGGTTACATACGATGCAATGCGCATGCCCACGCAATATTAAAATGTGGCTTTCCCATTGTTGCAATTGCAAAGACGTATGTGCTGATTATTGAAGCGTGTCAGTTGTAGTTATTGGAGCACTGGTTTTCGGGAACAAACACCAGGAAACACAAACATCGAAAAATATTTAATGTAAGCGAAATTTTATGATTGCGCATAACACGTATGCAAAGACGAAATCATTGCGCATTCAGGAAGACTGGTGTTTTATATATATATATATATATATATATATATATATATATATATATATATATATATACCTCCACTGCAGAAGGTTAGACACAAGGTCAGGTGATTAGACATAAACTAACCCCCTCACAAAGAGAAGGGAAAATCTAGAAAGGTGAACCCTAAAAAACTGGACAGAACCATACCTCGGCCCGACAACAAGTGATTGCCGACGACGTATCGTCGATTGGTACGAAAAACAACTACTATATATATATATATATATATATATATATATATATATATATATATATATATATATATATATATATATGTGTGTGTGTGTGTGTGCGTGTGGGCGTGTGTGTGTGTGTGGTGTGTGTGTATTTGTATTGGATACTAAAAATGGGCAATTGGTGTATCAAAAACTCATATGTAAAGCTATGTCTAAAGTTTGTAAATTAATTATTAATTAAATAAATATTTTCTATAAAAAGGGAAATTTTATAGTAATATAAACCTATTTTGTCTGGTATAAATTCAGATCTAGTAAAAAAAATAATTAGATCATATAAATTCTCGTAAAAAGGATAAATCAATTGCAACATATGATTTTAGTCATTTATATAAAGAACTTATTAAAGAATCAGATAACACAGATTTACGTTTTGTGGGAGGGAAAGTTAAATACATAGACTTTTCAAAACTTAATTTTTTTGTGTGTAAAACTAAGAATGGTAAAACTAGTGTTTCCAAAACTGGTCCGACAATATTTATAAGTCACCATATTAAATAGAATTATTTTCAAATAGAAATGAAAACACTACTCTAAACTATATGGGTTTGGATCCTGCACCATTTTGGACTAATCTCTATCTACAGGGTGGGCCAAAATAAGGGTCCTATCTTTAAATTTGAATAACTTGAATTTGAATAACTTCCACAAAATAAAAGTTAAACTCACCAAACTTTATGTGTGTAGACTGACCCTTCCGAGATTTTTTGAAATAAACAAAACAAATTTTAGCCGAAAAACACTTCTTAAAACTTACAAAAACTAAAGTATTGTTTTTTACACTGTTTTCAGTTTTTTAAGCAAAAATAATGTTTTCTAAATGAGGGTACGTTCCTTAGGGCTAATACGGCTCATGCTTGCTTCGGAATGGGGTCCTTTACTTATTCTAAAAAATTAAAAAAAATCAATAAATAAAAAAGTTATGAATTTTTAAAAATAGGACCCTTATTTTTGCCCACCCTGTACATAGACTTGAATACATATATATGTTATCATTAATAAAAAGAATGATGTATCTAGAGCGTATAGTTATCATGGTTGCAGGCGATTTATTGACGACCTTGTATGTATTAATGATAACGCGGAGTTTGGAAATACAAAACATTTGATATATCCAAAAGAGTTAGAATTGTGAACACACAGGGGCGCAAGATATATTTCGTGATTTGAATATAAAAATTGATAATGGAATATGTATCTATAAAATGTTTGATAAAAGAAATTCCTTCCCTTTTCATATCGTTAATATGCTGCATAAAAATATGTATATTTTTACAGGAGTATTATGTCCGCGTTTCTAAGAATCGCTTGCGTTACTTTAAGATTAATAGATTTTATACCACCAGCTGCTGCTTCAGTAATAAGAATGATTAAACAAGATAGTTATTAAAATAATATATTTAGACAATTAAACCCATACCCTAACCCGCCATCCGAACGTTTTTAAGTTTTATCAAATTAATCAAAATAGCAAATCCATATAAGAAATTGAGTATTAAATGTTTAACGTGTATTAATAGCACATATAGTGTAATATATATAATAAAAAATTACATGTATATATATGATATATGTTTAATTATTAAATATTTTAATGAAATTAAAATTAATCAAATTAAATAAATAATAATATAAATACATAAAAAATGTATATAAATTACCAAAGAGTGATGATACGTAGTATAATATATTTATTACCGAATAAAAAATACATTTTTTAACAAAGAAGTAAAAACACAAGTAAGGAGAACTTTTTTGATAACAAAATAGGTAAGCAAAAAAACAAAATTCGATATCTTAAACTGTGTGCTTTGTTTTTAAGAGAGGTGGTATTTGATCAACATTACTGGAGAGCTATGAGTTAAAATACTGTTTTTTTATCCCCGGAGAAGTGTTTCATGCTAAACAACTGATGATCCCTATAATAATATTCAGTCTAGCGTAAATTCTTGGAAGCGAACTAATACAGTGATTACAATAGATTAATTGACTTACAAGTAAAGGAATTTTCCAACGGATGACTTGGGACTAAAAGGTGTTTGTTTGTTTGTTTGTTTTCTTTTTGTTTGTTTTAATTTGTGTCCTCTCATATAGTTGTAAAAGTTGAACAACTTCCAAGACTATATATATATATATATATATATATATATATACATATATATATATATATATATATATATATATATATATATATATATATAGTAAGTTATGAAAATATATTCATGGCAATTAAGCTACACAGAGGCTCCCGCGTTTCATCCCCGGTGGAATCTTCAGGCTAAAATGCATCTCTCTCTTTCTCTGTCTCTTTCTCTTTCTCTTTCTCTTTCTCTTTCTCTTTCTCTTTCTCTTTCTCTCTCTCTCTCTCTCTCCCTCTCTCTCTCTATATATATATATATAATAAATAAGAATGGAAAGGAATTAGAGAAGCAAAAGCCAAATCATAATTCAATTCAATTGCTCAGAGCAAGGTATATTCCGCAAAAAAGGCAATTTATTCAAGTTAAATTTTCCTTAAGCCAGGCTTTTCAAAGATCAAAATCTTATCATCATTAGTACACCACTTTATATATATATATATATATATATATATATATAATAGCATATTTGTACGCCTGTCTATTTCTCTCCCTATATTCTCTCATCTCTTTTTTCTCTGTTTTTCTCTGTCTTTCTATCTATTTATTTATATCAATTATTTTAGCTTACGCAACGATTGACATAAATAAACATTCTTCATATTTCCTCGATTTCCAACCAAGTAGTTTTCACGGCAGAATTGTATAGGTATTTAAAAATTTATTTTCACAACATCCTAATAAACTATTCTGTTTATTGTCTGAAAGTGACGTTATAGAAATTCCTAACACAATTACGTTTTAATTATTTTTTTTACAAAAGGGTTTTTTTTTTAACTTTTGTGTCCTTCGTCGTTCGACTAGTTTAAATGTCTTCCATCCCATCCTATTACACTGCTCTAAATTATTGGATTTTAATTACTTTTAAATCGGGATTTGAAAAAAGAAGGTTAAGGAGAGTAAGAAATATATAACAAAAATTTGGTCTAAACTTTCACGTTTTAAGTTATTGCTCCTGGCAGTTCCTAGTTCCTTTACTCGTCCTAAAAAGTAAAAGCAGATGTTATTCTATTTCAATGATCTATATAAATCTGTATAGAATTATGCTTCATATGACTTTTAGTCTGATTACCGTTGTTTACGAAATTTGTTTATTTCGTTCGTATTCAGCGATTTGTATATTTTATCATATCATCCGTTTTCTCTTTGATTACTAATTCAAGCGTGGGAGTAGGAGAGATTAACATCTCCATAGTAATAAATCCTCTTCCTTCGATCTAGAACACCGCAACATAAATATAGTATAACACCGTGCGCTACATAGGGTTATGTTAATGACTATGCTAACTAGCGATTAAGTGACTAATAAAATAACAAATAAAAATGTCGTTGTCTGATTACGAAATATAGAAATAAACAAAGAACGTTCTTCACGTAGACATTAATACAATATACATAGCAAAACATCTCCTAGATTTCTTTGTTTTAAACAAAATATAACTAAAGAGTGCGCACTATTTTTATAGTTTCGTTGATCAAAGAGGAGTGATTGGAACAAAATTTACTTGAAATAATCTACCCAACTACTCCAGCCACCGGGTACATAACGGTTTCCTTGTATTGATTCTTCTGAGAGAGTATGAGTATTCATATTTTCTTCGTTATTAATTTGTAATTGATTAACATGAAACAGGGAAAAGGGTCGGATTAAAACTTCAAGGTAAATTGGTCTATTTAAATTTTTATCTAAACAAAGACCCAAGAACAATGAGTGTTTCACAAAATGGCTGAGAATTCAATCAAGTTCGGATATTCGGTACCGACGTTGGTGGATTATCTAATAAGTGATGTTAGAAATTAATTTAGGAACACGATTATTAATCTTGTCCTCTTTTTGTTTTTTGTTGTTTTTTTTTGTTTGTTTTTTAATGTTTTTCATTTTTAACTTTTTTTAATTACTACAAAAGATAAAAATTGATTGGTTGTTCATTTTTCGCCCCAAAACACAGAAAGAAAAGATGGGTGGGATGGAAGAGAAGATTAAAAACTTAATTAAATTAATCGAACCATTTTTTTTTCTAACGAAATGATTTTCATTCTTTTGTTGCGAAGATTTTTTTGCTGTTTTTAAACTGAGAAGCAATTTTCTTACCCAAAATATCAATATTGCTTTGACTTCTTATTTCATTTAACACAAGCAATTGTGGGTTATCCGACCCCCACTGAAACAAGATGTGGTACAAGACTGGAAGGTGAGGAAAAACATCTACTCCGAGAGGGGGGCATTCTGAAGACTACTGTCTCTAATAGCACATTTGTACGTCTGTCTATCTCTCTTCCTATCTGCTCTCATCTCTTTTTTCTCTGTTTTTCTCTGTCTTTCTATCTATTTATTTATATCAATTACTTTTGCTTACGCAACGATTGACATAAATAAACATTCTTCATATTTCCCCGATTTCCAACCAAGTATTTTTACGGCAGAATTTTATAGGTATTTTGAAATTTATTTTTCACAGCATCCTAATAAACTATTCTGTTCATTGTCTGAAAGTGACGTTATAGAAATTCCTAACACAATTACGTTTTAATTATTTCTTTTTACAAAAGGATCGGTCTTTTTTAACTTTTGTGCCCTTCGTCGTTCGACTAGTTTAAATGTATTCCATCCCATCCTATTACACTGCTCTAAATTATTGGATTTTAATTACTTTTAAATCGGGATTTTTAAAATGTATCGTGTATCGAATGTACCTCGATACACGATGGACGACACACGGTGCGACCCTCACCTTTTTACGTCGTGGAACTGCATGATGGCTGATACAAAAGAATACATGGTGCACAATCAAATATGGCGTCGTGATTCAGGTGTGGTGATGAGATGTACATTCTATTTTTTGTATAAAGATAGAATAGGAGTTATTCCTTCTACTACCAGATATGAACTCTCACCAACACTCTTAAAACATCTGATTTATTTTCAAATGAATGCAATATTTGTTCCCCGCAGCAAATGTAAATACTGATAAATTAAAAAGAATAATTAATATAGAAACAGATATAGCAAAAAGGAGAAATCTTTGACAGCTTTAACAATTAAGTTAATCTTTTTTCTCCGTAGCAAATGTAAATCAAAATAAGATAAAATAGTTAATAATATAATGCTTATATTACTTAAATATTATCAATAAATATCATGATTATTTTATGAATATACAGAAAAAGGTGGCAAAAACGAAGAAGCTTCTGAAAGGTTTGAAAATGAAGGCCCTCTTTGTTCTCCGCGGAAAGTGATTTCATGGAAACGACTGGATTCGAACTTGGCACACATATGTCGTCAGTCCGCGTCGTTATCTATTTAACCACCGTCACCTCCTAATAAAGTAATGTTATTAATATGGAGACAGAGGTAGTGAAAAAGAAGAACTCTCTAGAAGTTTATAAAATCCACTGTCGCTTCCGGTAACGTCGTCTCTCGTAACATATACAATCACCGTGAAATTTCTTATCATTCCAGTAAAAAGAATAGAACATGATTTGTTTGCAACTTTAGGACTTTCATCCGAGACGCTATTGACAAATTGTCTCGGATCATCCCATTCGACTAGTCTTGACGCTGCATCCGCTTACCGATCAATACCGCTGACGGAAATGGAAAAGTCTGGCAACTTCCTTTTCGATTCCGCGAGGGATCAATGAACTTAATGGCACGCCTCATAGGCTATGCCAATGCATGAGCGTCTTAACAAAGATTGATGTGTACCCACCAATCGATCAACTAACATGGATGAAGAATATTTAACCAATTTAGATGCAATATCTTGCAGAGAGTATCCTGCAAACGCCGCTTTAAAACAATTAAAATACATATTTGCAAAAAATAAACGGTTGAACTTCTTAGGATAAGTTAAATTTGAATTAAATGCGCCACTTTTTGGCGTTTTCTTTCTTTGGCCTCTGATAACTTCCCCAAAACTGCATGTATGAACGTGGAAATGTGCTCACGATAGCAAATGAGACCTCAGAAATCAGTCAAATAAAGACAATGTAGAGTAATGTTCCCTATAGTACTAAAATGTACCAAGTCTTATGAGATACTTCACGTATCTTTAACAAGAATAGCGGAGTGAACAAGGTCAGCTATATTAAGAGTTTCAAAATCCCCGTAGAAAAGAGTTTGTTTTTTTCATCAACATATGCATATTATATGATGTTACTTTACTATTGTTTTTTTCATCAACATATGCATATTATATGATGTTACTTTACTATTGCTTTTTCATCAACATATGCATATTAGATGATGTTACTTTACTATTGTTTTTTCATCAACATATGCATATTATATGATGTTACTTTACTATTGTTTTTTCATCAACATATGCATATTATATGATGTTACTTTACTATTGTTTTTTTCATCAACAAATGCATATTAGATGATGTTACTTTACTATTGTTTTTTTCATCAACATATGCATATTAGATGATGTTACTTTACTATTGTTTTTTTTCATCAACATATGCATATTATATGATGTTACTTTACTATTGTTTTTTTCATCAACAAATGCATATTAGATGATGTTACTTTACTATTGTTTTTTTTCATCAACATATGCATATTATATGATGTTACTTTACTATTGTTTTTTTTCATCAACAAATGCATATTAGATGATGTTACTTTACTATTGTTTTTTTTCATCAACATATGCATATTATATGATGTTACTTTACTATTGTTTTTTTCATCAACAAATGCATATTAGATGATGTTACTTTACTATTGTTTTTTTCATCAACATATGCATATTAGATGATGTTACTTTACTATTGTTTTTTTCATCAACATATGCATATTATATGATGTTACTTTACTATTGTTTTTTTCATCAACATATGCATATTATATGATGTTACTTTACTATTGTTTTTTTCATCAACAAATGCATATTATATGATGTTACTTTACTATTGTTTTTTTTCATCAACATATGCATATTATATGATGTTACTTTACTATTGTTTTTTTCATCAACAAATGCATATTAGATGATGTTACTTTACTATTGTTTTTTTCATCAACATATGCATATTAGATGATGTTACTTTACTATTGTTTTTTTCATCAACATATGCATATTATATGATGTTACTTTACTATTGTTTTTTTCATCAACATATGCATATTATATGATGTTACTTTACTATTGTTTTTTTCATCAACATATGCATATTATATGATGTTACTTTACTATTGTTTTTTTCATCAACATATGCATATTATATGATGTTACTTTACTATTGTTTTTTTCATCAACATATGCATATTAGATGATGTTACTTTACTATTGTTTTTTTTCATCAACATATGCATATTATATGATGTTACTTTACTATTGTTTTTTTCATCAACATATGCATATTAGATGATGTTACTTTACTATTGTTTTTTTCATCAACATATGCATATTATATGATGTTACTTTACTATTGTTTTTTTCATCAACATATGCATATTAGATGATGTTACTTTACTATTGTTTTTTTCATCAACATATGCATATTATATGATGTTACTTTACTATTGTTTTTTTCATCAACATATGCATATTAGATGATGTTACTTTACTATTGTTTTTTTCATCAACATATGCATATTATATGATGTTACTTTACTATTGTTTTTTTCATCAACATATGCATATTAGATGATGTTACTTTACTATTGTTTTTTTTCATCAACATATGCATATTAGATGATGTTACTTTACTATTGTTTTTTCATCAACATATGCATATTAGATGATGTTACTTTACTATTGTTTTTTTCATCAACATATGCATATTAGATGATGTTACTTTACTATTGTTTTTTTCATCAACATATGCATATTAGATGATGTTACTTTACTATTGTTTTTTTCATCAACATATGCATATTAGATGATGTTACTCTACTATTGTTTTTTCATCAACATATGCATATTAGATGATGTTACTTTACTATTGTTTTTTTCATCAACATATGCATATATGATGTTACTTTACTATTGTTTTTTTCATCAACATATGCATATTAGATGATGTTACTTTACTATTGTTTTTTTCATCAACATATGCATATTAGATGATGTTACTCTACTATTGTTTTTTCATCAACATATGAATATTAGATGATGTTACTTTACTATTGTTTTTTTCATCAACATATGCATATTAGATGATGTTACTTTACTATTGTTTTTTTCATCAACATATGCATATTAGATGATGTTACTTTACTATTGTTTTTTTCATCAACATATGCATATTAGATGATGTTACTTTACTATTGTTTTTTTTCATCAACATATGCATATTAGATGATGTTACTTTACTATTGTTTTTTTCATCAACATATGCATATTATATGATGTTACTTTACTATTGTTTTTTTCATCAACATATGCATATTAGATGATGTTACTTTACTATTGTTTTTTTTCATCAACATATGCATATTATATGATGTTACTTTACTATTGTTTTTTTCATCAACATATGCATATTATATGATGTTACTTTACTATTGTTTTTTTCATCAACATATGCATATTAGATAATGTTACTTTACTATTGTTTTTTTCATCAACATATGCATATTAGATGATGTTACTCTACTATTGTTTTTTCATCAACATATGCATATTAGATGATGTTACTGTACTATTGTTTTTTCATCAACATATGCATATTAGATGATGTTACTTTACTATTGTTTTTTTCATCAACATATGCATATTAGATGATGTTACTCTACTATTGTTTTTTCATCAACATATGCATATTAGATGATGTTACTTTACTATTGTTTTTTTCATCAACATATGCATATTAGATGATGTTACTCTACTATTGTTTTTTTCATCAACATATGCATATTAGATGATGTTACTTTACTATTGTTTTTTTCATCAACATATGCATATTAGATGATGTTACTCTACTATTGTTTTTTCATCAACATATGCATATTAGATGATGTTACTTTACTATTGTTTTTTTCATCAACATATGCATATATGATGTTACTTTACTATTGTTTTTTTCATCAACATATGCATATTATATGATGTTACTTTACTATTGTTTTTTTCATCAACATATGCATATTAGATGATGTTACTCTACTATTGTTTTTTTCATCAACATATGCATATTAAATGATGTTACTTTACTATTGTTTTTTTCATCAACATATGCATATTAGATGATGTTACTCTACTATTGTTTTTTTCATCAACATATGCATATTAGATGATGTTACTTTACTATTGTTTTTTTCATCAACATATGCATATTAGATGATGTTACTTTACTATTGTTTTTTTCATCAACATATGCATATTATATTATGTTACTTTACTATTGTTTTTTCATCAACATATGCATATTAGATGATGTTACTTTACTATTGTTTTTTTCATCAACATATGCATATTAGATAATGTTACTCTACTATTGTTTTTTTCATCAACATATGCATATTAGATGATGTTACTCTACTATTGTTTTTTCATCAACATATGCATATTAGATGATGTTACTCTACTATTGTTTTTTTCATCAACATATGCATATTATATGATGTTACTTTACTATTGTTTTTTTCATCAACATATGCATATTAGATGATGTTACTTTACTATTGTAGACATTTTTTACAAATAAAAGTCCTGTTAAAGATCAGTATCATTTGGTAACACACAGGGCACACATACTCGTCACAGATGTCACATATCAACCGACTCATATCATAAGTTCACAAATGTGAAACAAACATAACATGAACTGAATTTAAAAAGGGCTTTTGGCGTCTTAGAATATCATACACTAGTGTTCTCAAGTTGTATAAATAGAAATCAGCAAAATGTTAAATTAGATAGTGAAAAGTGGTATAAATAGAAATCAGCAAAATGTTATATTAGATAGTGAAAAGTGGTATAAATAGAAATCAGCAAGAAGTTATATTAGATAGTGAAAAGTGGTATAAATAGAAATCAGCAAAATGTTAAATTAGATAGTGAAAAGTGGTATAAATAGAAATCAGCAAAATGCTATAATAGATAGTGAAAGTGGTATAAATAGAAATCAGCAAAATGTTATATTAGATAGTGAAAAGTGTATACGTTTGCATTCACACTGCCTGATTCATCAGATTGCAGATCAGAAAGAATGATGCAATTTCAATGACTATATCATAAAAGCAATGCCTGATGCAATCCATAATGGAAGCATCAAACTCTGGGAAAACCTAAGTTAGAAGAAAATAGGGGTAATCATTCGTGGTCCATTTCACTCCGAGGTACCCTACTACTTATCGATGTGCACTATCAACTCTTGATCGATAATGTTAAATGCATTTATTAATCTTAATCTGAACTTTATTATTTTTATGTTCTCAATTCGTTTCTATAGAATTAAGAACAATGCATCTACGTAAAATGTTGTTTTATTGATGTAAAACTGAATTAATTTGCTTCTAATGGGTTTAGTTTTCAATTAACAACTGTATTATTTTTTAATTTTCCATAGATTTTAGACTATTTATTCATGTCTTGGTTCATTTCATTTTATTATGTGTGATTAGTTGTTAGTTAATAATTGGTTTATTGAAAAAGATTCTCGATAAAACAGGATATTTAGTTTAGAAAAAAACAACTCACATGTGACCAAAATGGAAATATCTTTAACAGTTTTTAAGATGCCATGTCTGGTTGTGTGTGCAATTGCAATACATTGGATGCCACTGCTTGCATCATGTTGTGTAAAAGAAGTTTTGAATGTAATTTTTTCATATTTTTTTTGCGTTATTATTTTTTTTAACTTTTGTTCACTCCAAAGAAGGCATATTGCCACTAAAACCAACGGCTTAGTGTGACAGGGGTCAGATTTATAGGGGAACAACCTAAGTGGGGAGTTTGGCAGCAAGATGTTTGTTTACATTACATTTACATATGTGCAAACTTTCTTTGGTGCGGTCGGGGAAACAGGAAGCAAGAACGGGGGATTCAAAAGGCAAGCCGTCGGGGTAAGTAGAAAGTTTTCCGGTATCTAGGGATCTCCACAGTGAAAGATTGGGATTGTGCTGCTAGTCGGCTTGGTCGGGAGTATTTTCGTTGAGTGGGTGCAAGTGCAATAAGTTTCGTGGAAGTACTTGCAAAACAAGCACAGGGATGTAACACTGCGGCGATGTGCCAGAGACTGGGTCTTGGCAAACAGTGCGAAACCTATTAGGTTAGGGACTCTTTTTTATGCACTGTGTCTAAAAGGGAGAGGTTAATACCAACTTGCTTCAACTGTTTGTCAAGTTTTCTTAGAATCACCCGAGCAAAGATCAGATGTTGACGGAAGTACGATTCGCGAACTTTTCAATACATACCACATAAATAAAAGAGATTCTCGGTGTACCGCAGTTAAGACAATAATTCTAGTGAACATCAAATTCGAAACATTAGAAAAGTACTGCGCGTCTTACTCTTGGACTGGCCATTACAGGAAAAGCAATGACGTCACATATTGCCGGAAGTTGTATTCGCATTAAACACAAATCAAAATTCCGTTACTGTGAGAAAGAAATATCTATATAAATCTTCTGTAGCCTTAATGAGGTTATAATAACGGTCCAAACTTCAGAAGGAACTCCTCTTCAAACAACACCGTAATAACACTGGCAAATTTCCAACACCAACGCTTCCTCTCACTCTCTGCTTTTATTCCATCTTTTTTAAAAGTCATTTGGTCTCTACACGTGCAAATTAGTTGCTCACGCATAAATACTATTTACACCTATAATAGTCTGCCTTTATTTATTTTTTATTTTTTATTTTTTACTAAAGAGTCACCAGTTATCAAGGCCCAAAGGCCACTCGAGGATAAGGGTTAATGAGTGGCAGGTGAAGGGTTGAACAACACCGTGATGATTGGTAATGATGGTGGAAATTGGGCAGGATTTCATTATTTAGTAGAATCGCTTAACAAGAATTTATTTACATTGGACTTTAAAACGACAATGTTGTAGTCAGCTAGGAAGCAGCCCCGCGTTATTGAGTTTCACAAACTGGTAGTGCTAAGAAAAAACTTTGCTTATGGAAGTTTTGTTTTATTTTAGGCACCGAGAATGGAAAGGAAATTATATTATTAACATGACTTTTTTCTCTGGAAAACAGCCGTCTTACACGCGAAGCATCTAATACGGTTTGAAACTGGTAAGTGTTCGTTTTTGTTTATATGGCTACACTTACAAAATACACACATTACTGAGTTGTTTTCGGGAAGATACCAATTTTACCACAAGATCTCGTAGCTGGCGAAAGTAAACCTCTTAGTACGGATATGTGGACAGCGGCGAAGTACACAGCAGAGATGACTCTACGCCTCCTTGACGTATACGAATGGGTTGCACGTTTCTCTTGCAACAAATAATTCCGAAATCGAAAAACAATACGACAAAAATATAAACTTCTACAATCATGAAAAATGCCAAAAATAAGATATTTACAAAATGTGTACTGAGAGGAAATGGTTTATGGGCCGATTTAACGTGATAAAAAGAGACGGAAAATTAGGTCAACTGACGAATAAAACTGTGGTGGACGTGATAAGGCAGAATCTGAATCGAGTGGCGTAATAAGTCTTGACTTATTTCATCGCTGTTATAAAAGAGCATTCTTTGGTCAGCGTGAAGAACCTCGATATGCGAAAGAGCAAGTACACGTTTATACGAAAGTGTGTATACGTATCGATCACGTGTGACCGGCGTGCTCTCTCATCTGTAAAAGACGTGCTTAATGAAAGTCGACAAAAAGCGTTTCAGCACTCTAGGGGCTAAGATCAGTATTCAATACGGTGTTGTTAAAAAACAGTCTTGTACGTGATACAAATTCACTGGCGGATACGTTGTTACATTGAATACGGTGTCACCGAAGAAAAGTATACTATGTAACAAAGTTCCGGTGGTGAGCACGTTGTTTTCAGCAATGGAGACTATCTTTTCCTCTTTATTTCTTTTTATATTATTCCTTTAAAAAAAACCATCTACCAGTGGAAAGGCTAGTCGTCGATCATAACCGGCAAGTTTGAAATTGCGGCCGAAATGTTAACGAAAAAACGACTCGAGTATCCTGATGAGTTGCGAGAGAGTGACGCCGACTGATGAGTCACAAGAGAATGATACTGGATAAAAATGCATCAAAAGTGAACAGGAGCATTCCCAAAGGAAAAGACAACAGAGGATATTGTAATGGAAAATTCCTTGTGATGCGTGGAACGCTAAATCCTATCAAGGTGGGAAGAAATGTTAGCAGTTAGATTGTATTAATGCTTCCATTACTCCATAAAATATTAATGAACAATGCCTTAGTTTTATAAGAAGAATCGAGATCACAGCCTCAGCCATGACCCCAAGAGACAAACAATATCAATAGCTTTGCTCCCACCTCAAAACAAGATTGTAAGTAAAATGTGTAGGATTGCGTAGAAAGGAATTTTTTGCTTTGAAGTTAAGGTTAGAAACAGGAAGTGGTGTAAGAAAAGAGGAATTCGATATAATGTACATGGCAAGAGAGTAAGTTTAACCTAGCCTCTTGGGTTTGCGACTGCTTATCGAGCAGACGTGTTTCGGAGATCTTCTCTATGTATTCCAACTATCTAATACCAGTGAACACTGTAATTAATCCAATACTTATGTATACTGTACAGAATGTAATAGAAATGTATACTCTAAAGAAAAAGAAAACATCAAAACTATTATTAGAACCCAAGATATAAGCTGTTGCTTTCATGAGAAGAGACAAAACGGCAAATATTACAACCGCTGCTATAAAAGAAAGAGACAGTTGTGAAACTCAACTACTACTAAATAACAGAAAAACACCAACACACCAAAACAGTGTTGCTCAATGGTTAATGTTCTTTTGCTTTTACACAATTACCTGATCTTCCACTTGCACACTACTCGAAATAAAGGAACGAAGAAAAAGTTTTTATAAACATAGTCGGTTCACGGTTCAACAGAGGATCATTCGTTCTTCTGCAGCACGTCTTATTTCGGACTTCCTATCCGTGACGTCATACCATGACACGTACTCTTAACTTCTATTTTGACTTTTGATAGAATTTTCCACTCTCTGTTTAAATTTAACTCTACGTGGAAAATACCGTTTTTAACAGTATTTATATATTTAGTTTAATTTGGTTTTATGGAAAGAGTTTTGTTTGGTTGTTTGGTTTGGTTGTTTGGTTTGGTTGTTTTGTTTGGTTGTTTTGTTTGGTTGTTTGGTTTGGTTGTTTGGTTTGGTTGTTTTGTTTGGTTGTTTGGTTTGGTTGTTTGGTTTGGTTGTTTTGTTTTACGGTATATCAGCCCTTTTCGGGTGATTTTAATGTTGAATTCGGTCGTTTTGGTAATAGATTTTAGGCTTCAAGTTCTTTATATCTTCAAATATTTATTCATGGTAATTGGTATGGTTGGTTTTTTTACGGCATATCAACCCTTTTCCGGGTTATTTAATGCCGGATGTAGTCGTTTTGGTAAAAGTTTTTATGCTTCAAGTCCTTTATATCTTAAACTATTTATTCATGGTGTTTGGTTTGGTTGTTTTGTAGAAGAAACTTTTGCAGAGGTAAAAAAATTGTTTGTTCTTTGGCTTTGCAGAACATGATTGATTGTGGCAAAGGGAAAGGATAAAAACAATAACATCAATGTTTGGTGCATTTTAAGTCAGGAAACCGGTATCTTCCGACTTCCTATCAGTGACGTCATACCATGACACGCACTTCTAATTTCTATTTTGACTTCTGATAGAATTTTCCACTTTCTGTTTAATTTTAACTCTACGTGGAAAATACCGTTTTTAACATTAATTTCACACACTTATATTTTATCTTGTTGCCTTATTAGATTGAGTTAGTATCCAAGAAACTATGAGAAAAATATACTTCGTATTTCACCCGTAACGACCAAAGTTTTCATTTTCATAAACATATGCTTACAGGTATTATTTTGAGACTTAGCGACTATTTATCAAAAATAGAGAAAAATAATAAGTTATTTGAGCCATCTGTAATTATAGATGTTTGATATAGATGTTTATATAAAGTTAGGTGTGTGTGTGTGTGTTTATATATTTCTATGTTCAGGATTCACTCATAAACTAAGTAGCCGATCATTATGAATTCTGGAACACAGTTGTTTTGGCGTAAGGGGTCGTAGTGTGGACTATGTTTAGTTTAATTTAGTTTTATGTAAAGGGGAAAATAAGGGGATTGAATCTCTTAGTGAAAATTCAGATAACTCCGATTTTTGTGAAATTTTAACAATAGATAGTAATATCAATTATTAAGTCTTCCGCACATTTCACTTTCTTTTGAGTTTCTTCGAGGTATTTTAAAGGATTTTAGTTGACATAATATGGACACAAGCTCTCATTTGAAAATTCAAATATTAATGATTTGCATCGAATTTGATCCATAGTCATTAGACACCAATAAAGCAAGATTCTCTTAATTTCAATTTCTTCTTAAGACCCCTTAAGTTTAAGCCTTACATTTTAAACATTTACAAGAATCAAAATCATATAATGGATTTTGATTTAAATTAGAATAAGGACTCAAGACAAGGTTTAGTATCATTATATCGTGATTTTAATCTTCGTAAGGGGACATAAAAGTGATGCCAAACTTTTCTGTTCGGGGAATTAATTGTACCCGCCCCGGGACAGGTATTTTTCATAGTCTTTTTTATTTTTAAATAAATGCATGCTTGTCTCGAGATATAAAACATCTTTTAACCAATAAAAATGTTAAAACTTCAAAGTTTTTATTAGAATTACAGAAAAAGACAAACGAAAATGCCTAACAAGTAAAAGAATACGAATGCAATCCCTTTTAACCTAGAAAAGTATTTCCCTGGTGAGTTTGAATTGTCTAATTCCGTCTGAGCTGAAGGAAGCAATTCCAATGGACGTCTTTTGAAATCAGTTCCCGCCTTTTCAACTGCGCTGAAACGCGTTCACCGGCGCCATTTTGTTAAGAAGATCCACTAGAGGATTTTAGGTTATTTTCATCGTATTTTATTTAAATCCTTTTTTTTTTCAGTTAGGGACGGAGGGGGGGGGGCTTCTCGACTCTCACCAGTGACGATTCCCTAGGTTTCGATTTCGAAGGCAGTCGACTGCAAACTGAGGCGGCATTCGAAAGGAAATGGAATAAAAATTTCAGCTTTGAATGTTCATTCTTTGAACTAAAAAAAAACAACCTAAAAATAAGAATCCCCAAACATTTTTTTTTTTTTTGTCATCCTTCCAATCTCAGTCCTCCTTTTTGTCTCGTTTGTTTCCCTTTGTACTCGGTTTGAATTCGAAAATTCATGGTTTTCTTCGCTTGAACAAATAAAAGACAAAAAAAGATAAAATATCTTTTTTCTCTCCTTCGCATTGATTGACGTTCTATGAAAGGGGGTGTATTAGATGGGGCGGGAGCATTGGCAAGAATCACCAGACGAAAGTAAGTTGTTTCTATTCTAACCTTTCGGTGGAGAGGATGGCATAACCGTTTTCTTTTATCTTTATATTACAAAATAAGCATCTTACTTTCCGATTTATCTACTTATTGGCGGTACATTATATCTATCTCTAGTGATATTTATATATATATATATATTTATATATATATATATATGTGTGTGTGTGTGTGTGAGAGAGAGAGAGAGTGTGTGTGTGAGTGTGTGTGTGTAATTTATTTGTTTATTTTGTTTGTGCTACTTTTAAACGAATTAAATTATTTATACGAAGAGCATTTTACCTTAATGCTAGTTGGGAATAATCTTCTCTTCACTAATGTGATGCCTCCAGATGAGGGGCGAAATATATATATTTATTTTTTTTAATTTAATTATCCATGGACACGTGTTTTGTCGTTTACGAATCAAAGCTATAGGTTTAGCCAAGCTAACGAAACACACATATATATATATATATATATATATATATATATATATATAGTCTAAAGAAGCTTTGGGTCATTTTAAACAAAGAAGTAAAATATTTATATACATATGCTGCGTGGTAATATATATATATATAAGTCGAAAACCATTACGATTCTGTTATATTTTTCTGTCAGGAGGATAGACCCAAGAGTTTGATGAAAATGTTTCTGTTGAACAAATTAGATTCGAACCCGGCCCAGCCAGATCCCCAGTCCGCATCGATAACCACTTAGCCACCATGCCTTAGCATATCAAGGCTTTTATCTATTTAGTGTTTACGTTTTCTATACTGCCACTTTGATGAATTTAAGGGGCTTGTTGCCATAATCTAGCTGATAAGTGGTTCTCTATTAGGTTTATATTCAGGGAGGTTATAACAAATGCGTTTGTTTCGTATGCAAGGGGTATAAATGAATGGCGTCTCGAAGAGGTTGGAATGATTGCTGAATGTATCTATGTACGAGTATCTAAGGGTTTGGTTCATAATGGTGTTATGATACAGCCGTTGCTGACTCAGAGAAGCGCATTGTGGACGGAGATGAATTCATGTAAGTGTTGAAATTTTAAAAGGCTGGTTTTCATGCGTCAAATAAAGAAAAGCGCGTCAATAAAAAATGTAGTAACGTGTGTTTGTAAGACGTAACTGCGTGGTAATTTTCTTTTGTGTGCATGTATGAATATGCGGCACGAATATGTTTACGAATATGTTGCTTGAATATGTTGAATGTATATGTTGCACGAATACGTTTATGAATATGTTGCATAAATATGTTGCACAATAATGTTGCATGAAAATGTTACACACATGTGTTGCACGTATATGTTGCATTACTATGTTGCTTGAATATGTTTATGAATATGTTGCACAAATATGTTGCATGAATGTGTTGAATGTATATTCTGTACTAATATGTTGCACAAATATGTTGCACAAATATGTTGCACAAATATGTTGCACAAATATGTTGCTTGAATATGTTGAATGTATATGTTGCACGAATACGTTTATGAATATGTTGCATAAATATGTTGCACAAGAATGTTGCATGAAAATGTTGCACAAATGGGTTGCACGTACATGTTGTATTACTATGTTGCTTGAATATTTTTATGAATATGTTGCACAAATACATTGTATGAATATGTTGCACGAATATGTTACACGAATATATGTCATGCATATGTTTATGAATATGTTGCATGAATATGTTGCACAAATATTTGTCATGAATATGTTTATATGTTGCACAAATATATTGCATGAACATGTTGCACGAATATATTGCACAAATATTTGTCATGAATATGTTTATGAATATGTTGCATGAATATGTTGCATGAATATGTGGCATGAACATGTTGCACGAATATATTGCACAAATATTTGTCATGAATATGTTTATATGTTGCACAAATATATTGCATGAACATGTTGCACGAATATATTGCACAAATATTTGTCATGAATATGTTTATGAATATGTTGCATGAATATGTTGCATGAATATGTTGCATGAATATGCTGTACTAATATGTTGCACAAATATGTTGCATAAATATGTTGCATGAATATGTTGCGAAAACATGCTGCATGAATATGTTGCACGAATAGGTTGCATAAATATGTTCCATGAATATGTTGTATAAATATGTTTCACAAATATATTGCATGCAAATGTGGCATAAATATGTTGCACGAGAATCATTTTCGTACCCTATGGCAGTTTCACAAATGTATTAAAAATGTCAGCCGTGTGGGGATTTCCTGTCACGATCCTACTTCTACATTGTGTGAAATGTTGGTGAAAAATTATGTGGCGTTTATAATGGTGATTATTGTTTCTTTTGCTGATTCCTCGATCTGTTGTCATATGTTTCCAATAAAGTTATATTTGCTGCTAAATGATTTAATCAAGACTGAAACTAAACAATAAAATATAGAATCATAAATTTCTGTATTCTATTGTTTCTGCTTTTTGCGTAAGTCGATTTTACATATCTATATTTATATAGAGTTTTCTATGTGTATATATTTCAATGTATAAGGTTCACTCCTATTATGATGTTGATTAGACCTATTTTGGGAAAAGGTCGGGTAACATATAATAGAAATATATCGAGAGGGGTACACAGTCCAAACACTATTTATCTACTTCCCACGGAGTAAAATGTGACACAAGGTCGGAAAGTGGGAATTGAGAAGTCAGAACTCTAAAGGAAGAGTACTTAGGACCTTTAAAAATTGCCTGGGCAGCCCCGTCGGCATTCCCCGGTAGGGGCGCCTAAGGCGATTAGCAATAAACTAACCCCTTCTCAAAGGGTGAGAAGGCAAAGCGTGGGAGGGTGGATCTCCTAGAACTGCACAGAACAGACCATTTAGACCGGCGTAAATCAAGCCCCGAAGATCAAGACAATACACAGTCCAAACGGTGACTTGGATAACATCTCCTCTCGTTTATGCCCTTGGAGCATCTCATTGTCCAACCTCAGGAAGGGGTACTAGCTTACTCCACATCAACTCCTAAACTACTAAAGTGAGAATTATGAATTTAGAAGCAGAGCTACTTGGCGTAATGTGGGTTGTATTAAGTTTAATTTAGTGTTATGCAAAGAAGACAAAGAGGCTTTTGCGGAAAATCTAACTTCTTCCGATTTTTTGCGAAATTTTTACAATAGGTTTTAAATATGAATTGATTAATATTCCCGAAATTACAGTTTCGTTTCAGTATTTTCAAGGATTTCAAGGGTCATAATATGTGTAATTGAAAAATTCAAATATTTCAGATTTCTATTAAATTTGATCCATAGCTACTAGACACACATGAAGCAAGATTACAGGAATGTTAAGTCCTTAAGGCATCTTAAACTTAAGCCTCATAAAAATCATGCAATGGATTTTAGTCAAAATTGGGATATGGATTCTAGACATGGGGTTTAGTAGCATTATATCTGGATTTTAATTTTCTTAAGGAACATAAAATATATTATAACACACCCACATAAAACTCTCTCTCTCTCTATATCTCTCTCTCTCTCTCTCTCTCTCTATATATATATATATATATATATATATATATATATATATATATATATATATATATATATATATGTATATATATATACAATAATATTTTTATAAATAAATATTAATTATTTAAATACCTACAGACATCGATGTTTCATGCTAACGCCATCTTCAGTGTAGGAACTAATTCTCAACGGTCGGTAGGCGCGAACCCCGATCACAAATCGCCACTGATTCGTAGTCGGGGATCTTATCCATCGGTCATAGCCAATTAGTTAGTAAATATAGAGGAACTTTAAATGTAAATAGCGAAATCGACGGCTATGTACCAGGCAGTATAGAGTGATCTACGAAACGGCGTTCGGATCGTGCATATAGCTATTTGTACTGCTTGTTATTAAAGCTACTCGAGAGTGCCCAGCCTTTGTGGGAGGGGGCTGATAAACAATAATATTTTTATAAATAAATATTAATTATTTAAATACCTACAGACATCGATGTTTCATGCTAACGCAATCTCCAGTGTAGGAACTAATTCTCAACGGTCGTACAAAATTTTATTATCGCAAGCGTGAAGGGAAGACGAATTCTATCGTTCATGATTAAAAATTAATCAAGAAAAAATATATGCCAGCTGACCGGTTTCACCCTCTCTTAACAAAGGCTGTATCGAGGGATTTAAAAAACGAGGGATTTTTAAAAAACGGGGTGAAAAGAGAGAGTACAGAAAATAAAATAGCGTTATGTTATATGTACAATGGAGACTGATCACATCTAGTCCCAATAGACATTCCCTTTGCTGGCAAAGGGAGGGACGTTTAACACGAACGTGGATCGTTTCCAAGATTTTTAGATGGAATAATGAGTGAGCATGACTGAGAATGGTGAAGGAGTCCATGCTAAAATTCCTAGCGTACGGCGGGTTTTTAAGTAAATGGTCTGTAATCGAAGACCCGTATGTGTTATTTTGAACGTCCGTTGATTTATTATTAATTTTATACATACACGCTAATGACGGTTGTGAGCCAGAAACACGTGTTCATGGATTACTTTTATGTACGTAAAAAATGAATCAAATAATATATATTAAGGAAAAAATACGTCCTATAAAGTTAAAGGCGACTAATAATGCAATTTTCTGCATCTTAATCACTTAGGAAGTGAGACAATCAAAATAATAGTAAGCAAAAAAACAACGAACGCTGCAATCACTAATAATAACATTATATATATATATATATAGAGAGAGAGAGAGAGAGAGAGAGAAAGAGAGAGAAAGAGAGGGACAGAGAGGGAGAGAGAGAGAGAAAGTCATTTAATAATTTACGGACATACTGTTTCGCTGTAACAAAGCTCTTTAGTGTGGATAGACCAGAAAGTGCTTAAATCTGAGATCGAAACCGTGTACGCCATCAACACATGCTACGAAACGAAGTAAAACAATGCTTAAATATGCATTATCAGATGCCGAGAGTTCTTCATTTCTATACAAAGGTATATATAGTTGTATGGGAATATGCTTATGCAAAGGCACATAGAATTTTTTTGTGCTTGACTCGGGGTTCATCAGGTTCAATTTCGGTGTAGCTGGCCACGAGTGTATTTGCATACAACTGCTGAGCTCTTCTCATCTATTGAGCATTGTACAAATATATACCGCAACAAATATATATACACAAAATATATTATGTAATAATATAAGTATATGATATAGTAATACTAACAGGAAGACCTGACGTTGTTCGGGATTAGTAGTGATACAATGTACTTTTCACTATGCTCATAACACCATATTACTTTTGTTGTTTTTGAACATAGTTCACCCCAAACAAGGCAAGTTGCCACTGTTGATGTAAGGGGCTACTAAGAATTAGCATTTGCCGCGAGATGCGTGTTCACATTAGTTTTGGATTTCTGCATGTCGGTACAGTCGGGAAAACAGAGAGCATGAAGGGAGTTCCAAAGGCTGGTAGCACAAAGGAAAGAAGCTATTGAAGTAAAATGCTCTCCGTCATCTGGGTACCTCCACTGCCCTTTTCCACCTGTTTCGCCCTATAATATAGTCAAAAGAGGGTGAAATTTTGAAAAACTCTCTCAAGTAGTGTCTTATACATATGGTTTAAATTTCATTAAAATCGGATATACGTATTTGAAGTTTTAAGGGGGTGATGTCCCTATGTTTAAGTTAGAGGTAGGGGCACGTAGATATTCGGACAGTAACGTAGAAGTTCGAGACTACTTCCATTGTCTTCCCCGGAGAATTTTATACATATAATTGAAATTTCATAAAACTAGGATATAGTTGAATTTTTAAGGGACTAATTCTCTTGTAACTCTTTTAGGAGGGATTTTAGAGATCAGAGAACACTTCCATTGTCTTTCCCGGAGAATTTTATACATATAATTGAAATTTCATAAAAATAGGATATAGTTGAATTTTTAAAGGACTAATTCTCTCATAACATTTTTAGGAAGGATTTTAGAGATCAGGGAACACTTCCATTGTCTTCCCCGGAGAATTTTATACATATAATTGAAATTTCATAAAAATAAGATATAGTTTAATTTTTAAGGGACTAATTCTCTCATAACTCTTTTAGGAGGGATTTTAGAGATCAGAGAACACTTCCATTGTCTTCCCCGGAGAATTTTATACATATAATTGAAATTTCATAAAACTAGAATATAGTTGAATTTTTAAGGGACTAATTATCTCGTAACTCTTTTAGGAGGGATTTTAGAGATCAGGGAACACTTCCATTATCTTCCCCGGAGAATTTTATACATATAATTGAAATTTCCTAAAAATAGGATATAGTTGGATTTTTAAGGGATTAATTCTCTCGTAACTCTTTTAGGAGGGATTTTAGAGATCAGAGAACACTTCCATTGTCTTCCCCGGAGAATTTTATACATATAATTGAAATTTCCTAAAAATAGGATATAGTTGAATTTTTAAGGGACTAATTCTCCTGTAACTCTTTTAGGAGGAATTTTAGAGATCAGAGAACACTTCCATTGTCTTCCCCGGAGAATTTTATACATATAATTGAAATTTCCTAAAAATAGGATATAGTTGAATTTTTAAGGGACTAATTCTCTCGTAACTCTTTTAGGAGGGATTTTAGAGATCAGAGAACACTTCCATTGTCTTCCACGGAGAATTTTATACATATAATTGAAATTTCATAAAAATAGGATATAGTTGAATTTTTAAGGGACTAATTGTCTCGTAACTCTTTTAGGAGGGATTTTAGAGATCAGAGAACACTTCCATTGTCTTCCACGGAGATTTTTATACATATAATTGAAATTTCATAAAAATAGGATATAGTTGAATTTTTAAGGGACTAATTCTCTCGTAACTCTTTTAGGAGGGATTTTAGAGATCAGAGAACACTTCCATTGTCTTCCACGGAGAATTTTATACATATAATTGAAATTTCATAAAACTAGGATATAGTTGAATTTTTAAGGGACTAATTCTCTCGTAACTCTTTTAGGAGGGATTTTAGAGATCAGAGAACACTTCCATTGTCTTCCACGGAGAATTTTATACATATAATTGAAATTTCCTAAAAATAGGATATAGTTGAATTTTTAAGGGACTAATTCTCTCGTAACTCTTTTAGGAGGGATTTTAGAGATCAGAGAACACTTCCATTGTCTTCCACGGAGAATTTTATACATATAATTGAAATTTCATAAAAATAGGATATAGTTGAATTTTTAAGGGACTAATTCTCTCGTAACTCTTTTAGGAGGGATTTTAGAGATCAGAGAACACTTCCATTGTCTTCCACGGAGAATTTTATACATATAATTGAAATTTCATAAAAATAGGATATAGTTGAATTTTTAAGGGACTAATTCTCTCGTAACTCTTTTAGGAGGGATTTTAGAGATCAGAGAACACTTCCATTGTCTTCCACGGAGAATTTTATACATATAATTGAAATTTCATAAAAATAGGATATAGTTGAATTTTTAAGGGACTAATTCTCTCGTAACTCTTTTAGGAGGGATTTTAGAGATCAGAGAACACTTCCATTGTCTTCCCCGGAGAATTTTATACATATAATTGAAATTTCCTAAAAATAGGATATAGTTGAATTTTTAAGGGACTAATTCTCTCGTAACTCTTTTAGGAGGGATTTTAGAGATCAGAGAACACTTCCATTGTCTTCCCCGGAGAATTTTATACATATAATTGAAATTTCATAAAAATAGGATATAGTTGAATTTTTAAGGGACTAATTCTCTCGTAACTCTTTTAGGAAGGATTTTAGAGATCAGAGAACACTTCCATTGTCTTCCACGGAGAATTTTATACATATAATTGAAATTTCATAAAAATAGGATATAGTTGAATTTTTAAGGGACTAATTCTCTCGTAACTCTTTTAGTAGGGATTTTAGAGATCAGAGAACACTTCCATTGTCTTCCCCGGAGAATTTTATACATATAATTGAAATTTCATAAAAATAGGATATAGTTGAATTTTTAAGGGACTAATTCTCTCGTAACTCTTTTAGGAGGGATTTTAGAGATCAGAGAACACTTCCATTGTCTTCCACAGAGAATGTTATACATATAATTGAAATTTCCTAAAAATAGGATATAGTTGAATTTTTAAGGGACTAATTCTCTCGTAACTCTTTTAGGAGGGATTTTAGAGATCAGAGAACACTTCCATTGTCTTCCACGGAGAATTTTATACATATAATTGAAATTTCATAAAAATAGGATATAGTTGAATTTTTAAGGGACTAATTCTCTCGTAACTCTTTTAGGAGGGATTTTAGAGATCAGAGAACACTTCCATTGTCTTCCACGGAGAATTTTATACATATAATTGAAATTTCCTGAAAATAGGATATAGTTGAATTTTTAAGGGACTAATTCTCTCGTAACTCTTTTAGGAGGGATTTTAGAGATCAGAGAACACTTCCATTGTCTTCCACGGAGAATTTTATACATATAATTGAAATTTCATAAAAATAGGATATAGTTGAATTTTTAAGGGACTAATTCTCTCGTAACTCTTTTAGGAGGGATTTTAGAGATCAGAGAACACTTCCATTGTCTTCCACGGAGAATTTTATACATATAATTGAAATTTCATAAAAATAGGATATAGTTGAATTTTTAAGGGACTAATTCTCTCGTAACTCTTTTAGGAGGGATTTTAGAGATCAGAGAACACTTCCATTGTCTTCCACGGAGAATTTTATACATATAATTGAAATTTCATAAAAATAGGATATAGTTGAATTTTTAAGGGACTAATTCTCTCGTAACTCTTTTAGGAGGGATTTTAGAGATCAGAGAACACTTCCATTGTCTTCCCCGGAGAATTTTATACATATAATTGAAATTTCCTAAAAATAGGATATAGTTGAATTTTTAAGGGACTAATTATCTCGTAACTCTTTTAGGAGGGATTTTAGAGATCAGAGAACACTTCCATTGTCTTCCCCGGAGAATTTTATACATATAATTGAAATTTCATAAAACTAGGATATAGTTGAATTTTTAAGGGACTAATTCTCTCGTAACTCTTTTAGGAAGGATTTTAGAGATCAGAGAACACTTCCATTGTCTTCCACGGAGAATTTTATACATATAATTGAAATTTCATAAAAATAGGATATAGTTGAATTTTTAAGGGACTAATTCTCTCGTAACTCTTTTAGTAGGGATTTTAGAGATCAGAGAACACTTCCATTGTCTTCCTCGGAGAATTTTATACATATAATTGAAATTTCATAAAAATAGGATATAGTTGAATTTTTAAGGGACTAATTCTCTCGTAACTCTTTTAGGAGGGATTTTAGAGATCAGAGAACACTTCCATTGTCTTCCACGGAGAATTTTATACATATAATTGAAATTTCATAAAAATAGGATATAGTTGAATTTTTAAGGGACTAATTCTCTCGTAACTCTTTTAGGAGGGATTTTAGAGATCAGAGAACACTTCCATTGTCTTCCACGGAGAATTTTATACATATAATTGAAATTTCCTATAAATAGGATATAGTTGAATTTTTAAGGGACTAATTCTCTCGTAACTCTTTTAGGAGGGATTTTAGAGATCAGAGAACACTTCCATTGTCTTCCACGGAGAATTTTATACATATAATTGAAATTTCCTAAAAATAGGATATAGTTGAATTTTTAAGGGACTAATTCTCTCGTAACTCTTTTAGGAGGGATTTTAGAGATCAGAGAACACTTCCATTGTCTTCCACGGAGAATGTTATACATATAATTGAAATTTCCTAAAAATAGGATATAGTTGAATTTTTAAGGGACTAATTCTCTCGTAACTCTTTTAGGAGGGATTTTAGAGATCAGAGAACACTTCCATTGTCTTCCACGGAGAATTTTATACATATAATTGAAATTTCATAAAAATAGGATATAGTTGAATTTTTAAGGGACTAATTGTCTCGTAACTCTTTTAGGAGGGATTTTAGAGATCAGAGAACACTCCCATTGTCTTCCACGGAGAATTTTATACATATATTTGAAATTTCCTGAAAATAGGATATAGTTGAATTTTTAAGGGACTAATTCTCTCGTAACTCTTTTAGAAGGGATTTTAGAGATCAGAGAACACTTCCATTGTCTTCCACGGAGAATTTTATACATATAATTGAAATTTCATAAAAATAGGATATAGTTGAATTTTTAAGGGACTAATTCTCTCGTAACTCTTTTAGGAGGGATTTTAGAGATCAGAGAACACTCCCATTGTCTTCCACGGAGAATTTTATACATATAATTGAAATTTCATAAAACTAGGATATAGTTGAATTTTTAAGGGACTAATTCTCTCGTAACTCTTTTAGGAGGGATTTTAGAGATCAGGGAACACTTCCATTATCTTCCACGGAGAATTTTATACATATAATTGAAATTTCATAAAAATAGGATATAGTTGAATTTTTAAGGGACTAATTCTCTCGTAACTCTTTTAGGAGGGATTTTAGAGATCAGAGAACACTTCCATTGTCTTCCACGGAGAATTTTATACATATAATTGAAATTTCCTAAAAATAGGATATAGTTGAATTTTTAAGGGACTAATTCTCTCGTAACTCTTTTAGGAGGGATTTTAGAGATCAGAGAACACTTCCATTGTCTTCCACGGAGAATGTTATACATATAATTGAAATTTCCTAAAAATAGGATATAGTTGAATTTTTAAGGGACTAATTCTCTCGTAACTCTTTTAGGAGGGATTTTAGAGATCAGAGAACACTTCCATTGTCTTCCACGGAGAATTTTATACATATAATTGAAATTTCATAAAAATAGGATATAGTTGAATTTTTAAGGGACTAATTCTCTCGTAACTCTTTTAGGAGGGATTTTAGAGATCAGAGAACACTTCCATTGTCTTCCACGGAGAATGTTATACATATAATTGAAATTTCCTAAAAATAGGATATAGTTGAATTTTTAAGGGACTAATTCTCTCGTAACTCTTTTAGGAGGGATTTTAGAGATCAGAGAACACTTCCATTGTCTTCCACGGAGAATTTTATACATATAATTGAAATTTCATAAAAATAGGATATAGTTGAATTTTTAAGGGACTAATTGTCTCGTAACTCTTTTAGGAGGGATTTTAGAGATCAGAGAACACTCCCATTGTCTTCCACGGAGAATTTTATACATATATTTGAAATTTCCTGAAAATAGGATATAGTTGAATTTTTAAGGGACTAATTCTCTCGTAACTCTTTTAGGAGGGATTTTAGAGATCAGAGAACACTCCCATTGTCTTCCACGGAGAATTTTATACATATAATTGAAATTTCATAAAACTAGGATATAGTTGAATTTTTAAGGGACTAATTCTCTCGTAACTCTTTTAGGAGGGATTTTAGAGATCAGGGAACACTTCCATTATCTTCCACGGAGAATTTTATACATATAATTGAAATTTCATAAAAATAGGATATAGTTGAATTTTTAAGGGACTAATTCTCTCGTAACTCTTTTAGGAGGGATTTTAGAGATCAGAGAACACTTCCATTGTCTTCCACGGAGAATTTTATACATATAATTGAAATTTCCTAAAAATAGGATATAGTTGAATTTTTAAGGGACTAATTCTCTCGTAACTCTTTTAGGAGGGATTTTAGAGATCAGAGAACACTTCCATTGTCTTCCACGGAGAATTTTATACATATAATTGAAATTTCCTAAAAATAGGATATAGTTGAATTTTTAAGGGACTAATTCTCTCGTAACTCTTTTAGGAGGGATTTTAGAGATCAGAGAACACTTCCATTGTCTTCCACGGAGAATTTTATACATATAATTGAAATTTCATAAAAATAGGATATAGTTGAATTTTTAAGGGACTAATTCTCTCGTAACTCTTTTAGGAGGGATTTTAGAGATCAGAGAACACTTCCATTGTCTTCCACGGAGAATGTTATACATATAATTGAAATTTCCTAAAAATAGGATATAGTTGAATTTTTAAGGGACTAATTCTCTCGTAACTCTTTTAGGAGGGATTTTAGAGATCAGAGAACACTTCCATTGTCTTCCACGGAGAATTTTATACATATAATTGAAATTTCATAAAAATAGGATATAGTTGAATTTTTAAGGGACTAATTGTCTCGTAACTCTTTTAGGAGGGATTTTAGAGATCAGAGAACACTCCCATTGTCTTCCACAGAGAATTTTATACATATATTTGAAATTTCCTGAAAATAGGATATAGTTGAATTTTTAAGGGACTAATTCTCTCGTAACTCTTTTAGAAGGGATTTTAGAGATCAGAGAACACTTCCATTGTCTTCCACGGAGAATTTTATACATATAATTGAAATTTCATAAAAATAGGATATAGTTGAATTTTTAAGGGACTAATTCTCTCGTAACTCTTTTAGGAGGGATTTTAGAGATCAGAGAACACTCCCATTGTCTTCCACGGAGAATTTTATACATATAATTGAAATTTCATAAAACTAGGATATAGTTGAATTTTTAAGGGACTAATTCTCTCGTAACTCTTTTAGGAGGGATTTTAGAGATCAGGGAACACTTCCATTATCTTCCACGGAGAATTTTATACATATAATTGAAATTTCATAAAAATAGGATATAGTTGAATTTTTAAGGGACTAATTCTCTCGTAACTCTTTTAGGAGGGATTTTAGAGATCAGAGAACACTTCCATTGTCTTCCACGGAGAATTTTATACATATAATTGAAATTTCCTAAAAATAGGATATAGTTGAATTTTTAAGGGACTAATTCTCTCGTAACTCTTTTAGGAGGGATTTTAGAGATCAGAGAACACTTCCATTGTCTTCCACGGAGAATTTTATACATATAATTGAAATTTCATAAAAATAGGATATAGTTGAATTTTTAAGGGACTAATTCTCTCGTAACTCTTTTAGGAGGGATTTTAGAGATCAGAGAACACTTCCATTGTCTTCCACGGAGAATGTTATACATATAATTGAAATTTCCTAAAAATAGGATATAGTTGAATTTTTAAGGGACTAATTCCTTCGTAACTCTTTTAGGAGGGATTTTAGAGATCAGAGAACACTCCCATTGTCTTCCACGGAGAATTTTATACATATAATTGAAATTTCATAAAACTAGGATATAGTTGAATTTTTAAGGGACTAATTCTCTCGTAACTCTTTTAGGAGGGATTTTAGAGATCAGGGAACACTTCCATTATCTTCCACGGAGAATTTTATACATATAATTGAAATTTCCTAAAAATAGGATATAGTTGAATTTTTAAGGGACTAATTCTCTCGTAACTCTTTTAGGAGGGATTTTAGAGATCAGAGAACACTTCCATTGTCTTCCACGGAGAATTTTATACATATAATTGAAATTTCCTAAAAATAGGATATAGTTGAATTTTTAAGGGACTAATTCTCTCGTAACTCTTTTAGGAGGGATTTTAGAGATCAGAGAACACTTCCATTGTCTTCCACGAAGAATTTTATACATATAATTGAAATTTCATAAAAATAGGATATAGTTGAATTTTTAAGGGACTAATTCTCTCGTAACTCTTTTAGGAGGGATTTTAGAGATCAGAGAACACTTCCATTGTCTTCCACAGAGAATGTTATACATATAATTGAAATTTCCTAAAAAATAGGATATAGTTGAATTTTTAAGGGACTAATTCTCTCGTAACTCTTTTAGGAGGGATTTTAGAGATCAGAGAACACTTCCATTGTCTTCCCCGGAGAATTTTATACATATAATTGAAATTTCATAAAAATAGGATATAGTTGAATTTTTAAGGGACTAATTCTCTCGTAACTCTTTTAGGAGGGATTTTAGAGATCAGAGAACACTCCCATTGTCTTCCACGGAGAATTTTATACATATATTTGAAATTTCCTGAAAATAGGATATAGTTGAATTTTTAAGGGACTAATTCTCTCGTAACTCTTTTAGAAGGGATTTTAGAGATCAGAGAACACTTCCATTGTCTTCCACGGAGAATTTTATACATATAATTGAAATTTCATAAAAATAGGATATAGTTGAATTTTTAAGGGACTAATTCTCTCGTAACTCTTTTAGGAGGGATTTTAGAGATCAGGGAACACTTCCATTATCTTCCACGGAGAATTTTATACATATAATTGAAATTTCCTAAAAATAGGATATAGTTGAATTTTTAAGGGACTAATTCTCTCGTAACTCTTTTAGGAGGGATTTTAGAGATCAGAGAACACTTCCATTGTCTTCCCCGGAGAATTTTATACGTATAATTGAAACTTCATAAAAATAAGATATAGTTGAATTTTTAAACGACTAATTCTCTCGTAACATTTTTAGGAGGGATTTTAGAGATCAGAGAACACTTCCATTGTCTTCACCGGAGAATTTTATACATATAATTGAAATTTCATAAAAATAAGATATAGTTGAATTTTTAAGAGACTAATTCTCTCGTAATCTGTTTAGGGGTTCCCTTAGAGATTCCGGAACACTTCAATTGTCTTCCCCGACAAATTTTATATAAGAACACAATTTTTGATTTCATGTAGATTATCCAACCTTTCTTTCTATAATAGCGAACACATAAACATAACACATACAGACATTGAGTTTTATATTTAGAGATACATGTATACATAGTCTACTTATATCTATCTATAACTATTTTGCTTGATTATCAATATAGTATAGTTATGTATTCGTGCCGTTCATTTTTTGTTATTATTATCATTTGTTGTGGTTTAACATATTTTAGTTCCACTAACTGTATAAGTTTTTGTCATCTCATTTCACCTCTCTGTACGTGGTCTAAATGTGTCCATTCCTGTTTCTGTTGTTTCTATACCGTTTTGTATGTGTTCATATTTTTGTTATCCTGGCTTTTGTACTTCGAGTGAACCTGACGATTCTAGTTAGACGAATTTTAATTTATGTGCACTTTTTCATATTTGTATGTGCTGTGTATTCATTTGATGTTTCTGATTTTTACAGCTCTCTGCATCTCGTTCTATTTTTTCAGCGAATTATCTAAAATCTCATTGTAGTTTTGTATATGTATAATAACAATATTATATATATATTAAATTCCCGAAACAGTTTTTCATGGTAAACAACTGATGATCCCTTAAAATAGTGTTAGAAACAAACTAATATAATAACTGTAAAAAATAAATTGACTTACATTAGTGATTTTCCACTGAAGGACTTGGGACTATGTGTTTTTTGTTGTTTTTTTTTAATATAGTTTTAATGGTTGAGAAACTTCCGAGACTATATATATATATATATATATATATATATATATATATATATATATATATATATATATGGTACTCAGGCATCGCGTTTCCGTGACTTCGCGTCGTTGACGAAACTATTAACCAATCAGGTTGCAGCAGGCATTAGACAATCAGGTTCCAAGCAAGCAGACGATAATTTTTACGATCTGTAGCGCGTTTAAAAATAGTTTCTACGATCTGTGTCAGCGCGTTGAATCTCCCAAAGGACTCATTGGGTTCAATCAGTAACAATCACTTTTAGCGAATGACAAACCCTAACCCTAAACTTTAACCCTAACCCTAACCCTAACACATAAAATATTAAAATGAAAAAACATTGAAAAGAAAATGAAAAAAAAAATTGGTTAAAAACAGTAATTTTGTTGTTTGTTATATAAAAAAAAATCATCTTCTGAAACTTTTCGGTGCACAAAGAAACATTTTATTTAAAAACATATGATTAACAATGGTTCCTTTGACAAAACAATAAACATTTAATTAATAACAGTTGTTTAGCTATGGTTGGTTCGTTCTTGATTTTTATACATAAATGATACTTTGATTTTCTTCGTCTGAATTTATCACCTGCCAGTCTTCAATTTATCGTTTGGCAGTTCTTCAGTTCAGGAATAGGTTTCGAATTGTTCTGATATACATCATTTGTTAGCTCTAATTCTAACCCCACTTTGACCCAAACCCTAACTCTAAACCCTAACCCTCACCCTAACCATAACCCTAACCATAACCCTAACCCCCATACTTTAACCCTGACCATAGCCTTAACCTTAACGACGGGGTCAAAGTAAGCGCGGGTCCTATTCTAACAAAGCACCCACTTTAGACTATGTTTGACTTGGCCACCAAGTCTTAGTCAGGAATGTCCAACAGTCTTCGTTTCATCGCCATTCAATGATATGCAGACCTGGATACGATGTGAAAAAATGATCATAACTTTGATTCGTTGGAACTTTTCGGATTTCAATTCACTTCTTATCTTGGAACTTCTTTGATTTAGGGATGTGATCTCTCTTCAGTTCAGGAATAGGTTTCGAACAGTTCTGATATACATTATTTGTTAAATGATCATACAGATAAAAAAAAATGTGGGCGTTAAGGTCCGGTGACTATAAAGCTTATTACGAAGCACACCTACTTATGAGACGATCACCAAGGTTTCCCCGTGGCTATTCCAAGAAATCATTTTTAAGATGGGGAGATGCCCAATTCTGATGAAAGCACATGTCCATTCCTCATAATGCCATTTTCGTCTGTTCAAGGCAGTCAAAAACTTCTTAACGAAGTCGGGTGCTGGTTGTGATACAGAGAAAAAAATCTGTCTGTGGATGACCATATAAGCCTCTCTTCTCAGGTTGATCACTGTGGTGATATACCCAACTACTATTAGCGTCAATGCAAATCTCTTTGTAAATAAACAAACGGAGCACTATCTAGCAGTTGAAAATATTTATATAAAAATACATTAAGATGTCGCTTGCCAACAGCATTTGCCCCGTATGCAAGTGGTTAGAGTTAGCGACTATCAACTGGATGGCTATAGGCTCGATCCCGATTCTGAAGAGCTATGATACAGTAAAACAGTGTTTTTTTGTGGATGGCTGTATATATGCGAGAGAGAGAAAGAAAAAGGGGGAGATACCATGTGAGTGACACACAGACAGTGAAATAAAAGTTTCTTTCTGAAAGTTTTTCATTAATAGTTCTTTTTCTTATGTATCTAAGCAAGAACAACGATCGTTGTAACCGTCTGTTTCGGTGTCTTACAGCATTGGCGACAGGCGTGGCATTGTTATGAATAAAGATTACGAAAATGTTTTGACAGAATGAAAACGGTGGCGGGAGATGAGGGGAAGGAGTGGGGCAGTCAGCCAAGTCGAATTTGTCAAAATGGTTATTTTGATTTCGATTCTAAATGCGTAAAAATGGTGTAAGCTACTCAACCTCTCAATAAAATGAAATTATCCCTTCATAAAATAAACATTACTTCGTAATGTCTGTGATTTGTGAAAATGTCTTTTAAAATGAAAAAAAAAACAAGCGCATATATTGTAAGGATACGTCCATTTAATCTGCGCGTTTAGAGGTGGAAATTTCTATTACAAACTCAGTCGCGTGGAAATGTGCTTATTGCGAGCAAGGGGGAAAACGTTTATGGATGAAATGATTATTTTCCCACAACCGGCCCTAAACATAGAATAGTTGATGAAAAACAGATCAAAACTTAGTCACAGTTGTACTGAAAACTTAGATGGCACACTCTGGGTTGAAGCAGTATTTTATGTACGGTAGCATACATTGTCGCATTACTTCTCTGGTGACTTTTGTAGAAGATCCCCGTGAATAAAAATACAGAAAAAATACGGGTTGTAGTAAGAAAACAACAACAATGTTTCGTCATTTACTCATCAGGAGGGAATCACTAAGCGTTTACATAAAAAGATCGCTTCCTCTATATTTCGGTCTAAGGCCTCTAATTATAAAATACTGAATGAAAAAAGTAAAAGAAAAAGAAAAAATGGTAAAAAAGACTATAATAATAATAATAATAATAATAATAATAATAATAATAATAATAATAATAATAATAATAAGAAGAAGAAGAAGAAGAAGAAGAAGAAGAAGAAGAAGAAGAAGAAGAAGAAGAAGAAGACTGGAATTCTGGGGAGGCTTGTTGTCACTCAGATCCCGGAAATACCACTGGTTCTTGTCTGTGAGCAATCACTGACGTTGACCTGTGTGAGAACTCGTAGTGAGTACAAATAATAAGACAAAAACATACATAGACCTAAAGGAAATATGCAACATAAAACGATGCGAGAATACTAGAATCTTGGGGAGGCTTATTGTCACTCAAATTCCAGAGAAGACCAACGGTCGTTGCAAGCGATAACGCAAAATTATTTGCAACAATTATCGAGGTGGAGTGCTGAACATCTGAGGAGACGTGTTGTCATTCAGGTTATTGTGAATGAGAAACTACTGATATTGATTTCTGTGAAAACTTCTATTTAGTAAATAATAAATAAAAGAAATAGTAATTATTATGATAGAAATAAAAAAAATAAAATAGGATAAAAATGCAATTGCAAAAAAGTGACAATTGCCCTTTTGCAAAAAATATACTATTTAAAACTTCAGTATTGCAGACTGGCAAAAATGTAATCGTAAATTTAAGCATGACTGACCGACCAGCTTATAGAGATTTGTGGGCGCATCTAACCATGCTATTCAAGACTTAAGTGTGACAGACAGAAGGAATTTTAATTCAAACATAAGCGTGACATACCGACAGAGGGACAAGGTCTCGTCGAGACGCTGGGACGCATCTACAGTGATATTTGAAACTTAGGTGTTACAGACCGATCGACTTATCGACGTATGGACAAGATAAAATGCGCCTATTAAATCTGAACAATCAGCAATGAAAATGCTATCTAAACCTTAAGCAGGACAGACCGACGAACGGACTAAAAGATGTGTTGATGTATCTTAAAAATATGATATCAATTGGCGACTCGATATTTGCGTGAGCGGGAGCACGAAGCCATGAATATTTCTAATAACTTCATCATCATAAGGATATCAGTAACAATATGTTATTGCTTGTTCACCTTTGGGAGCGCCTCTGAAAACGTGAGTTAATTCAACGAAGAACTATGTTCTTCAAAAGATTTGCGTGACAAGACAACAAATGAGCCCAGTCTTAATAATGTTCAGGAATTTTTTTTTTTAAATAGTTCACCCCAAACAAGGCAGATCGCCACTGTAGACGTAAGGGGCTACTGAGAAAAAAAGTGAGAGTATTTTAGGGGGTGCAACCTAAATTGGGAGCTGTGCAGCGAGATGTCTGTTTACATTAGTTTTAAATTTCTGCATGTCAGTACCGTCAGGAAAACAGGGAGCAGGGAGAGAGTTCCAGAGTTCAGCAGCACGAGGAAAGAAGCTTTTGGAGTAGAAAGCTCTTCGGCATCTGAGGACCTCCATAGTGAATGGGTGGGATTTGGCAGATTGTCGGGTTGGTCTAGTGAATTTGCGTCGTGGGGATACCAGAGCAGCAAGTTCATCAGAGCACAATCCATTGTAGTACTTGTAAAACAGGCACAAAGAAAGCAACAGTGCGGCGGTGGGATAGGGGCTGGAGCTTGATGGATAGTGAGGGACCTATTAAGTTGGCGACTCTTTTTTGGATCTTGTCTAAGAGGGAGAGACTAATGGGTGATGCACCAGCCCATATGTGGCAACAATACTCCATGCATGGGTGGATGGTGACTTTTG
>OY744529.1:35033884-35046384 GCA_963556195.1 Sepiola atlantica | reverse complement strand
GTAATAGCCGTGGCTACTATGAGCGTTGGAAGAGAGTCCATCGCCATTACTGACTTCTCGCAGCCTGGACTCTCCTTCAGCGCTCATAGTAGCCACGGCTACTACTTTTCCTTATCAACCCATCATGTGAACCCAATATTTCGATGTACTTGCATGACATTTTTCTTCAAATTATCATCCAATAAAGACGAAACGTTGATGAATATATAAAATAATATCTCTTGGTCTTTTCCTTTTTCATTTCCCATTACGTCGGATTACTCTCATCCTTCCTTTCTCATATATATATATATGTATATGTATATATATATATATATATATATATATATATATATATATATCGTGCATTCACACATACGCGTAATGCAAGAGGCAAGAGCGAGAAATTAAAAATCTTTTAATGAAATACCAACATGTATTTGTTATGTGAAAGTGACAAAGTATAAACCAAAATGTTTGCTGTATTAACATGATTGTTATTATTGTTAACACGAGATGAAAATAGAAACGACGAGCAGGTTTTACGACTAGCGCGGTGTCTCTCTCGACAAAACATTTGTCTCTCTGAAGTAGTTGGTCACGTCTAGTTGTAAAGGTGGTCATAGAAATGGTGTTCTTTTCGCCTTTTTTTTCTTGATGGCTGACATGATAGAAGCAAATAAAAAAATAAAACAGCAACTAACTCCATTAATTTCTCTGTGATTTTATTTTACTTTCTACAGTAATTTGAAGCAAGCACATCAAGATGAAATGCGACTCCCCTTCCAATGCCGTAGGGTGGAGGAGGGCTAGAAAATACGTCCGATCACTTAATTTCCAAAAGGTAAGAAATCTCTAGCCTTTCTGCCGCATACTTCCTTCCATAACGTCATATCCTACAACGTAGGAAACACTTGATGGAATTTTCCACTGTCATACATAATTTATATTTATGGAAAATACCGTTTTAACAGACTAAAAATCTAATATCGCTACAAGATCAGTACGACGAACACTACATGAGACGGATAGTTTAATCTACCACAATATTAGACTACGCACGTGGCTTGAATACTCAAAGACGACTTTAGGAATTTCATATGTAATCATGGTACAGGTCGACCTCAAAATGGCACTCATAGAATCAATAATAAAATTCTAAATTCTATATGCAATCCAACCATGATTAGAACAAATAAACTTGTCCACCAAGTTTCAGTCATGAATGGCCAACAGTCTTTGTTTTATCGCAGTTCAAAAAGAACATATGGAAACGATGTGCAAAATTATCAATAACTCTGACACCCCTCTCTTGACACTGCTCTGGTTTTGACTGTGGTAGCCGTTTTTTTATGACAAAGACATACAGGTAGCCAGATACATAAAAGACAAGGCCATCAAACAGAACATTGCCATATGGAATAAACATACCAGTGGAAGAAGGCGTTTAATTGTTATAAAAACCTTCCTCACTACTATTACCTACAATAAATAACATCAGTTGCAAGATTTTAAAATGCTTAACGTAATACAAGTATTCCTGTGACGCTAATTCTGGTCTTCCGGAATTTAAATTGTTAACGTCTCCTGGAACTGCACCGGATTCTTCTTTTGACGTCGAACTGACTTCACATGTGCGTTTCCGGCTGCTTTTTTGAAATTCTCTCCGTTTCTCCAGCTTTTTTGTTCATCTGCTTTTATCACCTGAAGATGATTCGACGAAGAATCGAAAAAGTTCGTGATACATATGGAACATACATTAATTAGTTTGATTTGGACATAAAAAGACTGCTAGAAATTTTTTTAAATAAAAAGGTACAATCCAGCGGAGGAGTTCTGTTATGTTTTACAATATTTGCTTATATATATATATATATATATATATATATATATATATGTGTGTGTGTGTACATACATAATACATATATATATATGTGTGTGTGTGTATGTGTGTACATATATATGTATGTATGTATGAATATATATATATATATATATATATATATATATATATACATACATACATACATACATATATGTACATACATAATACATATATACACACATATATATATATATAAGGAGAGGGTTGCCATCAAGTTTTTTTAATTTAATTTAGCAACCTCGCTCTTCGGCTAATTTTGCTTTGAGTCACCTTCTGATTTTTCGACAAAGTTTTCAAATTTAAATTTATATTTATTAAAACGGTGGGAACTTAGTTACCAACACAATAATTCATGATGAAATCAAGTTTTACCTCAGAATAGGGTCCTTCAATCTTTCAGAACTAACTGAAAAAATAGCTTGAATAGACGCATCTGAAACGTATTCATTTTTAGTGTTTTGTTTTTTTCGGATCTCCTGTATTGTTAGGGCAGATGGAATTTTCATTTTCATTTTAGAAGAGTCTGTTGAAAGGGGGAGATAATTCAAACTGTTTTTATTTTGCTGTAACCATAACCCATGAGGAAAATCCAGAAAATTAGTAGGAAAATAAATTAAAAAAGGGTACTTATGCAGTTTACGGACCAGGCTGAAATAATAACGCTATAATTTAGAAAGCCATTATTAACATGGGAAGGGGGGTGATTAACTTTTCTGTACTTTCACCTAACAATTTAATAAACACAATAGTTAATCAATTCCCCACCTCCCCATGTTAAGAATGGGTTTCTAAATTATAACGTTATTATTTCAGTCCGGTCCTTAAACTGCATGAGTACTCTTTTTTCATTTTATTTTTATACTAATTTTCTGGGATTTCTTCATGAGTTATGGTTACAACAAAAAAACAGTTCGAATTATCTCCCCTTTCAACAGACTCTTCTAAATTAGAGATAAAAATTTCAGCTGCTCAAATAATAGAGAAGTACCTTGTTTTTTTCATTACTCCTGAAATAAAATTTAAATCCGGATATTGGCACTGACTGATTTTTTTCTATCTATCTCCACCTGGTGGAGGAGGTAGTCTGGTGCTTATAATGCGACGTTTACTGACTTTCAAGTAAGCTATCACGATTCGCTCCTGATGAATTATTTGACGCGGTGACCTATCACGATAGATTAACGAGATACACCATAAGATGATGGTGCATGCAGTGGGCGTTGGTATAGCGCGTGCGGTTGGAGGTGGCAGTCCGAATAACGAAACTGGTTACGGCGATGTCAAGGTCGCGTGCTAACCTACCATCAGTCACTTGAGCTCGCTTCGTGATTCACTTCCAAACCCAACCCACAAACCACATACACAAACACCATACTCATAACCTACGCGATTGATGTATTGATTTACTCCTCTCCAGGAGTTAGGCACAAGGCCAGTTTTTATCTTACTCCCACAAGTAAGATGTGACCTAAGGTCGGGTCAGGAAAGTGGGGTTTAAAAATTGCCTGGGCAGCCCCGTCGGCATTCCCCGGTAGGGGCGCCTCAGGCAGTAAGCAATAAACTTACTCCTCCCCAAAGAGGGGAGGCAAAGCCTGGGAGGGTGGACCTCCTAGAACTGCACATGACAGACCCATAGACCGGCGTAAATCAAGCCCCGAAGGCCAAGACAATACCAGTCTATGGGGTGCAGTATCCATCGGAACAGATACTACACTTTGATCTCAGCCAAAAGGCCAAGAACACTTTATTCATTGGTCGGTCAGGCTTGTTTTATTATTATTTTATAATTATTTTTTTCTCATGGAAATCGCTCCAGACAAGGCATGAAGCCATTTGATGTAAGGAGCTAACAAGAACGAAATATGAGTGTATTGAATAGGACAAGGCTATAGACAAGAGGAAAACAGTCAGCAGGAAGAGAGTTGCACAAGCCCGCAGTTCTTTGGAAATGGGCTATTGGAATAAGAAGCTGTATTACAATGAGATACCAAAACAGCGAATTGATGGAAACCACTAGACCAATGAGTCAAACGAGCTGGAACAAAGGAAGCGGGGAATATATCACACAATTCTGAAGAACACATGCTATAATAGTACTTATAGAAAAGACTGAGACTAGCAACATCACGTCTGTGAGAGAGAGGGTGCAGATAAAAAGAAAGGGTTGGGCCAATCAAATTACAGATACGTTTCTGCACATTATCAAGAACCCTCAAATGGGACAGAAGTTCACCAGCCCAAATATGACAACAGTATTATCCCTAAATAAGACATATTGTCACTAGGACGTAAGGGACTACTGTGATTAGGGGCTACATTTAAAAGTGGGGAGTTGTGAAGCATGAATCTTTGTTCACAATTTCTGCATATTGGTACAATCAGGGAAACGGGGAAGGGGATACAAGAGGTTCGAATGAGTAGAAAGTTTTTTTTCGGTATCTAGGGATCTTTATAGTGAAGCGATGGGATTTTTCTGCTAGTCGGGTTGGTCCGGGATATTTACGTTAAGGGGGCATAAGTGCAGTAGGTTTTTGGGGGCACATTCCGTGGAAGTACTTGTAAAACAAGCACAGAGATGCAACATTGCGGCGATGGGGCAGGAGCTGGAGTTACCTGTTAATATTATGCTGAGAGTTTGAACGTTGGAGTCTCGGGAAAGGGTACCATCAGTCATGACAATCAAGGGTTGGAAAGGTTTCTTTTGTTTGTTAATAGAGTTTTTACCGCTAAACAAGCAAATTATATGGACGCATCTTTTTTTACGTTTTATTTAGTTCCTATCATGGTAAAACCGTACACGTGTTTGGATACACTTGCTGCAGTTCACCGGAACTCCAGGGTGTATGTGGAAAGAGAATCTCTATCATTAAGTGCTCGTAATTTATAACCGAAATATGATTCTTATAAAAAAAAAATGAATATAATAAAAAAAGAAATTATATAGCATACAGGTTTTACTTAGAATTAAACATGGGGGTCAGCATTAACGACTAGCTTCTCAAGCCGTTTGGAAACCGTATCAGTTGATTTCACACTGCTCACGAAACTTAGCCGCTTTCAAAAGTCATTAGGGACGGTGAACGCACTAACGGTCAACGTGGAGGATGAAACGTTATGCACACCTAATACGCCGTTTGTAATGCAGGATGAGGATTCATTTAAATTCAAATCGACGTCCCATCGTCTCGTTGAAAGAAAAGTATAGTCGTCTAGTTGACACGTCGTAAGCAGTCGGCTCAATGGGTAGTAACATCTAGTTTTAAAGATGGTCGTAGTGGTGATGGGGTAGCAGAAGTTTATCTGTCTTCTTCTTTCCTTTGGTTCTGTAATAATGTAACAAGTAAAAAGAACGCCAACAACATACTTGCTCTATGACGTCATTCTCTTTAATGTTTTATTCTTTTACAGCAATACAAAGTTACACATTCCGCAAGCTTCCCATCGGTTGCATCCGGGAGGGACACAGAGAGAACTTAAAAAAAGACACCCGAAACAAGTCAGCTCGCCTACCAAAGAGAAATGCTTCTCCCTTTTAATCGACACGTTTCACTTCGGACTTCCTGTACATGACGTCATATCCTGACACGTAACATTAATTCTAATTTTTAATCTCGCTTCGTGATTCACTTTCACACCTATCGCCACACCACATACACAAACACCATACTCATAACCTTTGACACGGATCGATGTAGATGCGTCTTCTATATAAGTGTCTCTGTTCATTGTTCGGTCATGCTTTAGTTTCGTAATAAGGTTTTCATCGCTATACAAGCACATTGTATGGACACATCTTATTTTACGTTTTATTTAGTACTTATCATGGTAACACAGTACAGTGCTTGGATACCCAGTCAGCTAACCTACTAAAGAGAAAAACATTTTCTCTTTATCGGCACTACACAGTTCGGACTTCATGACCTTGACGTCAGATCCTGATACGTAACCTTAAATTTTTTTTTAATTTAATGGAATTTTCCACTTCTCTACTTAATCTAACCTTATATTTAAAATACCGTTTATAACATTATTTTTACACACCCGCATCCAATCATGCTGGAGCTCTGGTAAGAGTATAGCTTAGTCACATCTATCGATATTAAAGTATGGTAGTCTGTCTTGAATGGAAGATAATTTAAAACCGATTTGTATTTTAACTTTTAGCAATGTTTTTTTCATTTCTTAAAATATATTTTTATCATTTTGAATTTAAACATAAAATATATATTTTTTTTTTGATGAAAAATATTTATAAAAAGCAGAAAAATTGTATGAAAGCAAATTTAGAAGAGTAGAAAGTCGACCCTGGGTTTACTTTCGTCAGCCTTGTAACTCTCGCTTCCCTTATTTTGTCCTTTAGTCCTCACATTCAATGAGCGATGTTTCTGACAAAGGGGGAATAATTGCTGTTTTCTGAGTCGGAATCTATCCATATAACACTTTTTTTTTACCTTGAAGTAGTTTTTTTAGCTTCTTACATCAAATGGCTTCATGCTTTGTTTGGAGCGATTTCCATAAAATAATAATACAGAAAAAACCGCGTAGCCCAGTGAATCAGAAAAGATGACCCGTTACTCTGTCATTGGGTGAGGGTAGACGTTTATTACCTGTACCTGAGGTACTCACATTCGGGAGGGAATGCCGACGATACTATACAGGTGTTTTGCCTATCCAAAGTACTCTTTTTTTAAAGAGCTTTATTTCTCAGAATGAACAAAATGGCCTTGTATCTGAGTTTACCATCATGGGGATGCAAGTAAATAGGCCTGTAATTCCGCGCCTTTTTCTCTCTTTTTTCAAATTTATTTTCTATTTGTTTTATACTGGGGATGGGGCATCCTACCGGATTTCAGCCATTCACCCGCTATTTCTATTATAAACAGGTTTATTCACTCTAAAACTGTTTGGCTACTTGCGGTTTCAAAAGTAAAAACGAGGAATTTTTTCACACTTTCTAATTCTTATATACAATGCATTCCAATTGAAAGCGTATAATCAACACAGCTTAATGGAGTGCCTATCTTGCCTGCTAGACTAACAGCGTCTCTCACAGCTCATGTTCAACACTATTGTCTCCCACCCAGACTTGAGACGTGAAGACCTCAATTCTCGCCAAGAGATGAATTTCCTCACATCAAAACTCGGTATTTTGCTTAACATTGCCCATCAAGTAAACGATGGCAATACATTAGTGGGACGGATACGTTATTATCAAAGTTTGGCAACTTTGTAAATGTCGATAAAAACAACACAAGGCTCGTAAATTTATGAACCAATTTCGAAATTTCGTAAAGAATAAATGCAAAAAGCTGAAAATGAAAAGTATTTAACAAATAGTTTTCTGAAAAAAGTATTTTATGAATTTTAAGTAAGTTTTGCTCTATGAAATGAATTATTCATTTACGTAAATTTTGTTTACTTTTTGTCAATTTAAAAGTGGGTGGTTTGCTGCTGCTGCTGCTGCTGCTGCTGCTGCTGCTGCTGATGATGATGATGATGATGATGATGATGATGATGATGATGATGATTGCCGTTGTTGTTGTTAAACGAGTCGGACTTGTGTATAGAGCTCACGAAGATCGTGCCTCAGGATTGTCTGGCCTGCATGAAGTCCTTCTCATTGGTCGCAACTATTCATTAAACCTGCAGGATGGCAGACTGACACCGAGAACAGCAAGGCCGAGCGGTTGCATGCGAAGTCGAGGAAGGTTTGGCTCAGAACACGCCTCAGAATGGCGCAGCAGCAACGTTGCCACTCTCACCCCATTGATTTGCAGTTCCGCGCCTGACACACCTTAGCTTACCACAAGCAGAGGCAGAGACGACCAAAGGACGGCGGATCCTGATGCCGACTCTCTCTGTATGTTTACTAGAGCCCTGTTAGCCGGGTAGTTCTGACACTACCACGCTGCCACTTATCTTACCACGGTGAGGAAGGGTTGGACTTTGGATGATGATGATGATGATGATGATGATGATGATGATGATGATGATGATGATGATGACGACGACGACGACGACGTCGACGATGATGATGATGATGATTATCATCATCATTAATCATGCTAATTAACCCTTTTTTACATCTAAAACGTCCCGCAATCGAAAGGAATGGGACAACAAATGTATTGATTCGCAACTTTTCTATTTTATTGTGTTGACAAAAATTTAGATCAGTTTTACATGTTCATTAATAGGTGAGTTCCGTGCGGGTGTGCATTCGTTTTAACCTTGGTAGGATACTAATTGTATTATTGTTATTGAAACGTGTTATGTTGTCTCCCGTATTATTTAGTCGTAACGTTGGTGTGGCAGCTGATGAACTCCTGCTGTTTTGTCGTGTATTCTGTAGTGGCAACGCTGATGAGTCGGTTGACAAACTCAAATTTTGGTAAAAGAATTGTTGCTTTTATTGCATTTGAGAGGCTCAAAACTTGGTTAAATCGAGCGGACAGCGTTCTAATTGTATTATTTTGGATTATTTGAACTACTTTCCTCATCTTGGATGTTATTCTCATAAAGCTTCGGTACATTGTAACCTCCGACCTTCTTCAGGCGAATTCGAAAATCTTTATGTCGAACTCGGGAATCTGTACGGAATCGAACGGAACACTTTATTTAACCCAAAGGAGTAGTTTGCTCTTGTTCCGTTAGCCATGACCGAGAATGACAGGGTTTAAAAAAAAAAAAGGAAACGTATATTAATTAAACCATTTGATTTATTCAGGTAATAAAAAATGGTATACAAAACAGCGGGTATAAATAGTACATAGTAAATATACAAACAAGGGGTTGTCGAACGTATCTTAGTTAAAGAAGGTGTCTTTTTAACATGTACTTCACGCGCCGGGACCAAGAGTGCAGTAGTTATTGACTATTGAGGAGGTGCACTCTCGCGACAGCCGTCTCAGACTTGGTATCATAAAACAGTTAACCGTTATCCGACTTCGACCGTAATAGTGGAAAGAAGAAAAAGAAATTGAGCCCTAAGCGTTTGAGTTTATATAAGCTTATTCACGTGACCTTAAAGGGAGCATTCTTGGGTTTACCTTTGGACAAATCCATACGACCCTTAAAGGGACAAATTACTCCTACCACATTGGCCAACCAACTCGTGAGTTATAAATTCCCGCGTTTTATACCATCCGACCTAGTCAGACAACTCTTTGCCTGCTCTGTATTTGAATGCTTCTAAGAACATTCAAACTGAAAATGACAATTAGTGTACACTAGCTGACATATCCAATCTTCATTATACGACACTAAGAGAATAATACTTTAGCGGTTTCGGACACTACTTGAATTACTCATTATATAATTTCATTATTGCGATATGTTTCTAAGATGCTGACAAGACAAGATATGGCTTATTACCGCTAATCGAAAATGAGACAATGTATTTTCTCTGTTTTTTGTTTTACCTTTTTTCTTCAATAATTGTGTTTTCTTTGTTGTTATAATTTGTCGTCTTTTTTTGTAATCTTTTTTTTTTTTACTTTTAGCTTTCTGTTTTAATTACTATGGAGAAAATCGTTTTATGTTTGACCGGCGTCGCGTAGAATTGATTCTTTGTCATATGTTGTTTTGATTTTTTGGACAGTGACGATAACCAACCCAGATAATTACATGTGTTATTTTTAGCGCGTATTGAACAGAAATAATAATAATAATAATAATAATAATAATAATAATAATAATAATAATAATAATAATAATAATAATAATAATAAAAAGAAGAAGAAGAAGAAGAAGAAAGTTTGTAAAGTTATCTCCCTTTTCCACGAAAGAAGAAGGGCTCGTGGAAAAGGGAGATAACTTTACGAATAAGCAAGATGGCGTCAAAGTAATGTGTACTTACAACTAATTACACACAAGTTCATATGAATATGAACTTGTCTGTAATTAGTTGTAAGTATTAGATCGTTACAAAAATAATGGCCGTCTGAAGCGCTGGGTTTAAAAAGTAATTTTAACAAAAAATTTGTAAGTTTTTTTTCTGATAATTTTTAACATTCATGTGTGCTCAATAATAAGTTGTAACTTTTTTCAGATAAACAGTATTTTTGTAGCATAGCAGACCCTCAATAATGAACATGCTAAAACATGACCATCGACTTCTTATAAGTTCAAACTAGGACACAATGCTTCCAAAACGTCTGCCAATATCAATAGAGAATGGGGAGATGGATGCACAAGCGATCAGATAGTACGAATGTGGTTCCAGAAATTGCGTAGTGGGAGTTTTGAAGATGGAGAAGGTAGATGACGGCCGTGTAATCTTGACAATGAACAATTGCAAGCACTTGTTGAGCAAATTCCACGACAAAGTGTCAAAGAAATGTCTCAGACACTTGCTGTCAGAGCTGCCACAGTCTTACGCCATTTACAGAGTATTGCAAAGGTGAAAAAGCTAAAAGTTAATTTTTGCATGAATGTTTGTCTGAAATCGGCCATTATTTTTGTAACGTCTTCTTGCAGTTATAAGTTTCAATTCTGATGAACTCATCGAAATTGAAACTTGGTAATTTATAACATTTATTTACTGGATGACGCTAAAAGACGCCACAATGGAATCGTTAAAAAATTACAATCCTCTATTCTTAGTAATGTCCACATTTTAACTGTGATGGCATTCTTTAATCCAGGAATAGTCATACATTATATTGATAGACATTATCTGAGATAATCCCATGGATAAAAATCGAGTGACTGCAAATCCTATTCAGAATATAACCTCTTACTAATGAGGCGATCACCAAAGTGCTCCCTAACATTAAAGGGCGATGAAGCAAAGACTGTTAAGTGTTCATGAGTGAAACTTGATGTACAATTTAGGCATGAACTGGAGTTTATTTGTAGTAAGTATAGCTGGATTGCTGAATTTTATTAACGATATTATGTTTGCCAGTTTTGAGGTCATCCTATACATCTTGATTTGAATTGAAAATGTTCTAGGTCGTGGTTCGAATCACGATAGAAATTACTTCTTTTTTTGTTGTATGTGATGTAGTTTCCAATAAAAAAATTTAATCCATTCATCACTATATCTATCTATCTATCTATCTATCTATCTATCTATATCTCTCTCTTTCTCTCTCTCTCTCTCTCTCTCTCTCTCTCTCTCTCTCTCTCTCTCTCTAATTACCCTACCGTTAAAGTCAAAATGGCCTTTGATATATATATATATATATATATATATATATATATATATATATATATATATATATATATATATATATATATATATATATATATATACAAGGCCTGTCTAAAAAGTATCCAACCTTAGGTCAGAAAAATATTTCAAATACGTGACGGGGTTGGGACCCCAATCTCCTTCAAAATAGGTGTCTTGTGCTTGCACACACATAGCCCACCGATCCATCCACTGCCGGAAACACCTCTGGAAGTCTTCTTTTGGAATGGATGGGGGTGATTTCGCGGAGAACGTTAATCTGCAATCATACCAAAATACGAATCAATATTTTTTCTGTAATTGGGGCAAATCACATTGCTACTAAACTATTGTTTTAATTTAACAATCAGAATAGTGACAAGGTCTTTGTAAACATTAAACAATAGGACCTTTGTTAAACTTTACAATAAAGGCATTAACTTAACCAATAAAAAAAAGTTATTTATTTCTTTTTCAGGGAAACTCTCTCTCCTTCTCCCTTTCTATTCTCGCTTATGCCTCGCTCAAAATCGGTATGGCCGTGTTCGAGCGCTGGTTGTTTAAACTTAAGGTGCTTTAGTTATTTTTACGATTGATTTATTAAATAACTTTAAGTAATTACTGTTAATATTGACGAAACTATTGCATATAGATTACAAACATAACCAAATGCAATTCAAAATAAATAATACCAAATGTTAATTAATTATGAACGGTTTAAAAAATAGTTATGCTAATTAAGCAGTCAAAAGGTTCTCTCTTAATCGTGTATCTGCACTATATATACAGAATATCAAGTCTAAACCTTTTAGGCAGGGGAGACTTAACGAACACATCTCCAAAACTGGACACCCCCGGTCCCGACACTCCCTCAATCAGCTACGGTGAGTTTGGTGGTGGTTTCCACTGTGCATACTTGAATTTCCTTCTATGTCGACATTTGGAGACTAATTCACTTCTAGAATTGATCAGATTTAAACGTTTAGGTGCAGTGGCTATCATTACGGCTTCTGAATTGCATAGACCGCAAGATCTAGATCCCGGGCTATAGGAGTTTGATTTTTTTAGGATGGACCATTTTATATTGTGTGGAATATTATTGGATCTTAAGTTTTTAACTAAAGTGGTCAGGGATGTTTTGTTGTTGCCGACATCGTTATTAAAGGAGTGATTATGCATAGATATGCGGGTTTAGACTCTGAAAATGCCTATACATCCCTTTAAATTTTTTAAGTTGTAAAAGTCTAAATATCTAAATTTTTAAACTCTAAATATTTTTACAATTTCTTAATTAGGAAAAATTGAATCTTAAATTAAATTTCTTAAACTTCTTAATTTGATAAAATTAAATCTTAAATTAAACTATTAAATTATTAAATTCTAATTACTTTAATAACTTCGTAATTATTAATTTCATAAATCTTCTAAATTATTTGATAGGGCAAGATCTGTGAAATTTGT
>OY744529.1:35016384-35028884 GCA_963556195.1 Sepiola atlantica | reverse complement strand
TAACAATAATTGTGTAAATAGGCTAATAACGCTATGGGTGTTTATTGACATGCGTGTTATGTTAACATTTACATTCTGCCGACCAAATGGAAACTTCAACAATGACGCGGTGTAGGTCATTTTTTGATGAAGTAAATTCATTTGGGCAATTTTTCTATAATATGCGTGTTTAAGGTGTATGTTTTTGAAAATGTAAATGTATCCGCGTCTACCAGTATCTTAGTGCTTAATGAATTAAATAGGAAGTCGATTCGATCAAGAAATGTTATCCGCCATATTGAATCATTAAATGTTGCAGGAACTGTGTTCGTTAATTTCATTCGCTTAAATCCGGAATAAATTTAAATGTAGAAGGTAGAATTAGACAGAACGTAATCTGATATTCGCGAATAATCATCGGAGTGTAAAGGAGCGGTTGTTAAGTTTTTGCGTATTGCTTAATATTATGTAGTAAACTAATGCCAGACAAATACGAAATAACAATGGGTGCTTTATGAAAATTATACTGTGTTTATTAGTTCCCGGTGTCGATGAGTGTAGTCACAGTACAGAATTGTTAGGGAGAAAAGTTTTTACTACCACCTATATGGAGTTGGTATTTCGGAGAGTCGTGGCGGCCGGGCAGAATGTAATATTCAGTGTTAGTTTGGAAAGAATAACAGATATACTAAAACACGCTCGAGTGAATAAGTGCAATGTAATTGTGAGTTCAGTAGCCCGTGATGCATGTGGTTATTTTCCTATTGTCCGAGAAGGTACAGGGGAAAAAACGTCTCTACTTTATATATTAGATATATGTGTGTGTGTGGACTGCATATGTGTGTGTGTGTGTGTGTTTGTGTAGATGTATGTATGTATATATATATATATATATATATATGTGTGTGTATGTGCGTGTGTATACATGCCTGTGTATATATGTGACATGGTCTCTGACCTTGGATGTCTGGTGTCTGTTTTCAAATCTTTCCTTTTCTCATGTCCCTCCTTACCCAAAGATATTTCGTTAGTCGGCAAACAGCGGACGTTGGTTTCCAAGTAGCAGGGGCGGGTTTTGGGGTTGGTAATTCTTGACACGCTGACCTGATTTCTTGAGAGACATTGAATACCCTCCATTACCCCTTTACAATTTCCCAATTTCTCTTTATATGTATGGCTTTTTCTTCCCTCTCCGTCATAAATCCTGTAATTCCCCCTATAAAATTATAGATTAAATATGCTTCAAATTTCCCCCTCTCTCTAAATATGTAGTAGATATGTTGTCACTCTCTTTCTCTCTACTTATATTTGAATTGTCGAGTGTGAATTTCTCTTTTCTCATTTTCAAAAATGTAATCATCTCACTTGGATGCTTGACAATACCACAAGGTTGAAATAAATTATTGCATCGATGATTATGTAATTCCGTGTTACTATATTTTATATATATATATATATATATATATATATATATGTGTGTGTGTGTGTGTGTGGGTGTGTGTGTGTGTGTGTGTGTGTGGTTAGAGAGAGCCTTAAGTACTAGTGGTCTTTTCTCTTACCCCACGCCTACTTATCTATGACTGACTATCTCGGGACAAAGCTCTATTTAATATAGACATTTTTACCTACGCATATTATATTCTATGAAACCATTCATTTCTGATTTCCCACATATCTCAATTATGGCATTTTGATCCTTAGTGGGTAATTCTCGGACCTGACTGACTGATCACTAAATCTAAGTTTTAAACTTACTACGTTTAAAAAGGGTCATGTTTCATCATTAAACAACTCCAAAATTGTTGTTATCGCGTGAAACAGACAAACAAACAAAATCGTGATTTCTAAATGTCGTGTCTGTTAATTTTTCGACATTTTTATACAACCTATTTCTTTTCTTTTATATATTTAGTTTTATATATTCATTTTGTTGTTTATATGTATTTTACTCTTTTGTCTTCGATTTCAGACAGATTTATTTATTTTCTTTCACAATGTATCCTATTAAACACGAAAACATTTTTTTTTCCTACAATTCATTTATTAGCGCCATTTTGTTTCTGGTAAATTTCTTTAAACTTCTAAATATTTTTTTTTTAACAAGACAACATTTTTTCTTCCCTTTATTTTTGGTTTCTTTAATTATCTTCCATTCATCTTGCGTTCGTCTTTAATTAACATATTTTTTTTGTTTTGTACAAATATGTTACATTTTATTTGTATTTATTTATTTATTTTTACTTCATTTTTTTTCTCGGCTTGCAGATGTGGCCGGAGCTTGTAGCAATTCACTTTTTAAAAGAAACTTGCAGTAGAATACCATACCAGCGGAGGATTTCGAATCACTGATCTGAATATTAACCCTTTTAACATCATTGATGAACATTTTGCGAAGAGAGATATAAAGGACTATCCATAAGTTCGTCCGAATATAAATTAACTTCATAAGAAAATAAAAAAATAACTACGCATTACTAGAACATCTGTGACCCGTTGGATCAGTAGTTGTTATGTATATTATCAAATATATAATTTATTTACTATAACATTGGTTGATAAGCATATTACAAGAATAAGAATGTAAAAAAGAGTTCACAAAGTCAGATTACATTGTGATGTCATAATAGACCCTATCTCTCTTTATTTTTCCCACCCTATCTTTCTATCTCTTCCCCTCTCTCCTCTATCCTCTCTCCTATCTATTTCACAAAGTAAGAATACATTGTGATGTCATAATAGACCCTATCTCTCTTTATTTCTCCCACCCTATCTTTCTATCTCTTCCCCTCTCTCCCCTATCCTCTCTACTATCTATTTCACAAAGTAAGAATACATTGTGATGTCATAATAAACCCTCTCTTTTTTATCTTCCCCACTGTCTTTTTACTTCTTCCCCTCTTCGCTCTCTCTTTCTTCTTTCCACTCACCTATCTATTGCACAAAGTAAGAATATATTGTGATGTTATAATATATCTTCTCTCCCCATCTCTCTCTTTTCCCTCTCTCTCTCTCTCTCTCATCTTTCCTCTCTTTTTTAATTATTTACATCATTCGATTTCTATCACAATGTCCATTATCATTCGGCCTTTATGTACGTTATTCGGCCTTCCTCTCACCATATAAAACATGCATGTACAGATCAAGTGTTCACAGTGACAGCTAGATAACACACCCCAGAGCTTTAGTAGTATATAGGTGTAGTGACAAACAATGGAGGTTTCATAAATGTCCAAAAGTTCCCACATCATTCTCTAAGACCAATTCAGTGTGTTTAGTTACATTCCGAACAGCCTTGGATAATTCATCAGTTGTAATAGGATTACATTCTTCTTCGATATAAGCTTACAGATCAGCTAGATTGCCGGGTGTGTTGTGATGATAAACAGGAGCTTTTAGGAGACCACACAACCAATAGTCTAGGGGACTTCCGCACATAGAGGCGCGACTCATCGCTAGAGGAATTGGACAAACATGGCCACAACGTTCACCTGACCTTAGTTCCCAAGACTATTGGTTATGGGAGTGCCTAAAGGCTGGTGTTTATCCTAACAAGCACGACAATCTACCTGATCTTTTTTACGAATGATTCACCACTTACCGAGGCCAAAAGCCAATCGAGTATAAGAGTTAGTGAGGTTTTGAGTTGGATGATGGAACAGTACTATGGGAGGGTTGAGAACGATGATTAATTCACATGGCGACCCGACAGATATTGGTTGAAATTGTACAAGAAAACAACAACGTTATAGTCTGTGAGGAAACATTCCCGCGGTAGCGTGTTTTGCAGGCGGGAACCTCTTGGAAAGAACCTCTGTTCATGGAAGTTCCGTTTGATTTTAGGTACACATATGAAGAAATGAGAGTTCTTTGCAGTGTTGGAAGCAAGAAGAGTTCTTGCTGAGAAGGGCTTGAAACTCAGTCGGGCTCGCATTGAAGAAGAAGATAAGGTTCTTCTGCAGTTTCGACTCGTGTTGAAACCGACATATTGTCGGCATCTCTCGGCAGTTTACGTAAACCGCTGGAAGATGCTGAAACGTTCAGACTTCAGCAGACGACAATTGTGAATCGGGAATTGAATATAGCGTCAAATTCAACAAATTGATTAAAGCGATCATGAATTATATCGAGTTAGGGCAGACGCTTCAGTTTCCGGGGAAAAATCTATTGAATTTTGTTAGAAAAGAAAACTTATAGGCCAAAAGATAAGTTGCAGAAAATGCTCTTTTTCCTCCTAACCCTACAAAAATAAACAGCTAAACCTAACCCTAACCTAACCCTAACCTAATCGGTCAGGTTCAAAAGCTGTTAACCTAACCTAACCCTAACCTAACCCTAACCTAGCTGATCGTGTTAAAAAAGAATACAATTTTTTTTTAATTCGTGGGTAAAAAAATAGCATACGATGACTGTTTTTTTCCTTGATTGAAATGTTTTTTTGCTTAATTTTTCCAGTTTGATAGCGTCTTTGTAAAAACCATACATATTTTTCCATTAATATTTCCTGTTTACTAGCGTCTTTGTAAAAACCATACATATTTGTCCATTAATATTTCCTGTTTACTAGCGTCTTTGTAAAAACCATACATATTTTTCCATTAATATTTCCTGTTTACTAGCGTCTTTGTAAAAACCATACATATTTTTCCATTAATATTTCCTGTTTACTAGCGTCTTTGTAAAAACCATACATATTTTTCCATTAATATTTCCTGTTTACTAGCGTCTTTGTAAAAACCATACATATTTTTCCATTAATATTTCCTGTTTACTAGCGTCTTTGTAAAAACCATACATATTTTTCCATTAATATTTCCTGTTTACTAGCGTCTTTGTAAAAACCATACATATTTTTCCATTAATATTTCCTGTTTACTAGCGTCTTTGTAAAAACCATACATATTTTTCCATTAATATTTCCTGTTTACTAGCGTCTTTGTAAAAACCATACATATTTTTCCATTAATATTTCCTGTTTACTAGCGTCTTTGTAAAAACCATACATATTTTTCCATTAATATTTCCTGTTTACTAGCGTCTTTGTAAAAACCATACATATTTTTCCATTAATATTTCCTGTTTACTAGCGTCTTTGTAAAACCATACATATTTTTCCATTAATATTTCCTGTTTACTAGCGTCTTTGTAAAAACCATACATATTTTTCCATTAATATTTCCTGTTTACTAGCGTCTTTGTAAAAACCATACATATTTTTCCATTAATATTTCCTGTTTACTAGCGTCTTTGTAAAAACCATACATATTTGTCCATTAATATTTCCTGTTTACTAGCGTCTTTGTAAAAACCATACATATTTTTCCATTAATATTTCCTGTTTACTAGCGTCTTTGTAAAAACCATACATATTTTTCCATTAATATTTCCTGTTTACTAGCGTCTTTGTAAAAACCATACATATTTTTCCATTAATATTTCCTGTTTACTAGCGTCTTTGTAAAAACCATACATATTTTTCCATTAATATTTCCTGTTTACTAGCGTCTTTGTAAAAACCATACATATTTTTCCATTAATATTTCCTGTTTACTAGCGTCTTTGTAAAAACCATACATATTTTTCCATTAATATTTCCTGTTTACTAGCGTCTTTGTAAAAACCATACATATTTTTCCATTAATATTTCCTGTTTACTAGCGTCTTTGTAAAAACCATACATATTTTTCCATTAATATTTCCTGTTTACTAGCGTCTTTGTAAAAACCATACATATTTTTCCATTAATATTTCCTGTTTACTAGCGTCTTTGTAAAAACCATACATATTTTTCCATTAATATTTCCTGTTTACTAGCGTCTTTGTAAAAACCATACATATTTTTCCATTAATATTTCCTGTTTACTAGCGTCTTTGCAAAAACCATACATATTTTTCCATTAATATTTCCTGTTTACTAGCGTCTTTGTAAAAACCATACATATTTTTCCATTAATATTTCCTGTTTACTAGCGTCTTTGTAAAAACCATACATATTTTTCCATTAATATTTCCTGTTTACTAGCGTCTTTGTAAAAACCATACATATTTTTCCATTAATATTTCCTGTTTACTAGCGTCTTTGTAAAAACCATACATATTTTTCCATTAATATTTCCTGTTTACTAGCGTCTTTGTAAAAAACATACATATTTTTCCATTAATATTTCCTGTTTACTAGCGTCTTTGTAAAAAACATACATATTTTTCCATTAATATTTCCTGTCTAATAGCGTCTTTGTCAAAACATACATATTTTTCCATTAATATTTCCTGTTTACTAACGTCTTTGTAAAAAACATACATATTTTTCCATTAATATTTCCTGTTTAATAGCGTCTTTATCAAAACATACATATTTTTCCATTAATATTTCCTGTTTAATAGCGTCTTTGTCAAAACATACATATTTTTCCATTAATATTTACTGTTTACTAGCGTCGCCTCGTTTTGATTTTGATACCACGTAGTTTTCATTCGGTTTTTTTTTCGGTTGTTCACGTAAACTGTCGAAAAATAACTTCAGCACATGTTGTAAACTGAAGAAGTGCCGAAAATAATGCCATGGCAAATGATGATAGCCAATGCTGTTCTAAATCTAACTAAAACATTCAATTCACGATTCACAATTGTCGTCTGCTGTAATCTGAGCGTTTCGACATCTTCCGGCGGTTTACAAGACGAATCTAGAGCCCTGGGAGTTTAGTATACTAGTGTAGATCTTGCTGTCCTGCTTGTTTGTTTGTTTGTTCCCGTGCACAATAGATAACGTCACAAAGTGATGATGTCACAAATGGATGACGGCATCCACTAAAACAGTGGCGATATCGAATTGGCCTTTTGGCTAAGAAGAAAGTGTAGTATCTGTTCCGATGGATACTACACCCCCATAGACCGGTACCCTCTTGGCCTTCGGGCCTTGATTTCACCGGTCTGTGGGTTTGTCCTGTGCAGTTCTAGGAGGTCCACCTTCCCAGGCTTTGCCTTCTCACCCTTTGAGAAGGGGTTAGTTTATTGCTAATCGTCTGAGGCGCCCCTACCGGGGAATGCCAACGGGCCTGCCCAGGCGTTTTTTGTAGGCCATTGTGCTCTCCCTTCTCGAGAGCGCTGGCTTTTCAAATCCCACTTTCCAGCCCTTGTGTCACATCTTACCGCTGTGGGAGAGAGGATAAATACCTTCACTTATGACGTCTTAAATTAATTACATCATTGTTTTGTGACGTCATCAATTTAAGAGAGGGTAGTAGACATCGGGATTATCCATGATGTCAGAACTGATGATGTAACAAAAGGATGAGGTCATCCATTAAAACATAGATGAATGGTGAGGGATCGTCTACTAGACGAACCGGCTGGACCCCTGTGGGTTTAGTATACTACTAAACCTCTTTGGATCTGGTTTGTTATCTTGTTATTGGGTTATCTTATCTCTGTGCACACTGAATGACGCCATCGTTTTGTAAAGTCATCCATTAAAATACAGAAATAGCCTTGCTTAGTGGATTATGTCACTAAAAATGACCTCCTCCATTCAAAATAATTCATGAGAAGAAATCACAAAAAGTACATATCCCCAGGCACCCCATAGACTTGTATTGTCTTGTCCTTCGGGGCTTGATTTACGCCGGTCTATGGGATTGTCCTGTGCAGTTTTAGGGGTCCAACCTCCCAGGCTTTGCCTCCCCTCTTTGGGCAGGAGTAAGTTTATTGCTTACTGCTTGAAGCGCCCCTACCGAGGAATGCCGACGGGGCTGCCCAGGCAATTTTAATGGATAAAATTGGCCTTGTGCCTAACTCCTGGAGAGGAGTAAATAATACATTCTTGACCTTTTGGTCAAGATCAAAGTGTAGTATCTGTTCCGATGGATATTGCACCCCATAGACTGGTATTGCTTTGGCCTTCAGGGCTTGATTTACGCCGATCTATGGGTCTGTCCTGTGCAGTTCTAGGAGGTCCATCATCCCAGGCAGCGCCTCCCCTCTTTGGGGAGGAGTAAAATTATTGCTTACTGCCTGAGGCGCCCCTACCGGGGAATGCCGACGGGGCTTCCCAGGCAATTTTTAAACCCCACTTTCCCTACCCGACCTTGGGTCACATCTTACTTGTGGGAGTAAGATAAAAACTGGCCTTGTGCCTAACTCCTGGAGAGGAGTAAATCAATACATTCTTGGCCTTTTGGCTAAGATCAAAGTGTAGTATCTGTTCCGATGGATACTGCACCCCATAGACTGGTATTGTCTTGGCCTTCGGGGCTTGATTTACGCCGGTCTATGGGTCTGTCCTATGCAGTTCTAGGAAGTCCACCCTCCCAGGCTTGCCTCCCCTCTTTGGGGATGAGTAAGTTTATTGCTTACTGTCTGAGGCGCCCCTACCGGGGAATGCCGACGGAGCTGCCCAAGCAATTTTTAATGACCAGAGTGCTACACTTCTCGAGTGCTGGTTTTTCTAATCCCACTTTCCCGACCTTGTTCACATCTTACCTTGTGGGAGGTAGATAAATAATACATTCTTGGCATTTTAGCTAAGATCACAGTGTAGTATCTGTTCCGATGGATACTACACCCTATAGACCGGTATCGTCTTGGCCTTCGGGGCTTGATTCCGCCGGTCTGTGGGTTTGTCCTGTGCAGTTCTAGGAGATCCACCCACCCAGGCTTTGCCTCCCCTCTTTGGGGTGGAGTAAGTTTATCGCTTACTGCCTGAGACGCCCCTACCGGAGAATGCCGACGGGGCTACCCAGGCATTTTTTGTAGGCCAGAGTGCTTACCTTCTCGAGCGCTGGCTTTTCAAATCCCACTTTTCCAACCTTGTGTCACATCTTACTGCCGTGGGAGGAAGATAAATAACAAAGTATTATCTTTGTTAAGATAAATATGAAGTAAAATCTCTTTATTAATTTCAAACGTATCGCACGTTTTTTAAACTTCTGAATTTGAATTTAGACAGTGCCCGTGGGTATTGTCGCATTTATATCGTATGATGTTTGAATACTTCCATAGCAATCAGATGAGTCTGTATGCGTAGAGATCCGTAGAAGTTGCGAAGGGGCGAGAAATGGGGTATCCAGTCTGGAGGATCCAAAATGAAGGTTATAGGTCAAAATCAGATTTTTAATAATTACAGTGGTCATTGCCGAGTTCAGCTTCCAGGCAAAGTAATGGAGTTCAATGGGTTAAAATAATGAGTTTAAAATGAGGATTTCAAAAATTGGTGTTTACAGTTTGAAATCTAGGGCCGAATGCGATCTCTACGCATACAGGCTCATCTGATTGCTATAGAATACGAACAACATCTGAACTTATGAGTACCTTGAGTAATCTTTTTCTACATTTTTTTTACCTAAACAACATTTTTGTTGACATTGACTTTCCTAATTTTATGATCCTTCTAGCCAAGATTTTTTGTATATATATGTATTAATTTCCATGGTAATATTTACGATTTCTATCTTCTGGTGAAAAAAATTGATTTTTCGAAATCCATGGATTAAGGATAACGAGACCCTTCCTTGCTTTTGAACTGCTTATGTTTTAATAAATATTGTATCTATACAACTTTTATTCCCATCACTCATTTTATATATATATATATATATATATATATATATATATATATATATATATATAGCCTGAAGATTCCCCCCGGGGATGAAACGCGGAAGCCTCTGTGTAACTTAATTGCCATAGATATATTTTTATAGCGTACTATATATATATATATATATATATATATATATATATATATATATATATATTGCTTTATACACATATGTATATACAAATAATATATGTATTCATATGTTCATCTCTATCTCTCTATTCCTATTTCTCTCTATTTCTCACTCTCTATCGCTCTTTCTCTATATATGAAGAGTTCGAATGCAAAACGCGATAAACGCCATTTTGAAAATCACGAAACTGTCTCTACAAAAAGTGTTTTATTTCAACACTCAACGACACCACAAAACTATGTGTTACATAATGTGATACCGAAATAATTTCCATTTGATTTCAATTAAAATCAGCTTTAATTTGAAGTCTAGATTTAATATATTCGTGTTTTTATTGCTTACGGTCTCAATTTAAACAAATTGGATTTATCGCGTTTTGCGTTCGAACTCTTCATATATTTCTGTCTGTTATCTTTCTTCATATTTCTTCCCCCCCTCTCTCTCTCTCTCTCTCTCTCTCTCTCTCTCTCTCTCTCTCTCTCTCATCCCACATCTTTCTATTCTATTTACGTGGGCAGTTAATCTCGAATTATCCATTTTTCTTTTGGCTGATCAACTTTTATTAAAAAGATTTACTCAATTTCTGCTCGCGTTGTGAATTACATTTAGAATTTTTTTTATAAAATTCTAATATTTGCTCAAATCATTTTATAATTAAGGATTTCTTGATGAAATTTTTTTTTTTTTTACTTTTCTATGAAATATTGGTAAATACAATATTTTTATTACAAACTGTGCATAAAATGAGTGATTGCATAAAAAAGCGTAAACTGCGAGCCTATATATGAACACATAGCTGTTAGACCTTTTCAAACTCGAGAGCCAATGGATAACCCCTGTAAAAGTGTCATTCTATAATGAAGCAAGGATTGCTCAATCCTCAGCCGCACCTCTTCTGAAACGACATTCCTTGCGTTCAGTTCTGGACACAATTATGGGATAAGCAGAGAAAGGCTGGTGTTATTTTCGTTCTCTTAAACTAGTTGCACCAACAAGGCTTGAAAATGTAGTCTACCCTAGTATTGAATCCAGAACTGGAGGGAGAATATCTGGATCCATACCGACAGAACTCGAACCAGACATATTGAGTCAATATTCCGCATCTATAACCACTTCTATATTATATATATATATATATATATATATATATATATATATATATATATATATATATATATATATATATATATATGTGTAAGTAGAAAGTAATTAGGAGAGTTATAACATGCGCATGTTTAATCGCACCTTGACATCTTTGTCTTAATAAGAAATTAAAAATCATTAGATTTAGTGAAAGAAAAAAACTTCTAAACAGAAATTCGGAAATATTTATTAATTGTAAACACAACAAAGTACACGCACTAAATAACTTCCACATAACCCCATAAATCTGAAGAATTCGCATTTTATCGAGTAGAAATAATATTCGTTGGGATTATATACAGATGGGGATCTGTATCTATGTGTTTGTTTCCACACGCGCACCTAAAGGCTCGTATATCTGCGGTTTAAATCTCAGCTGTTACTTTTCACCCTTCCCCTTTTCTTTCAAACCTTATTAAACCTTCCTTACACTAAATTTAAACAAACATACATAACACTCTAAGCAAATAACGCATCCAAACGAGAGTGACACGTGACTTCACATTTCCCAAACAGATGACAACAGAAGCTGAAGAGAGGCGGATGGCTAAGTCCTTCTGTGCTTGAAACCGACGGTACGAATGTTGTACTAATTTTTCTGTACCAAAATATATATATATATATATATATATATATATATATATATATATATATATATATGGAAGTATGTGGTTGCGTATTAGTATTTTCTTGGACACGTGCGTATATATACATGCAGGCATATTGGGGTTTGTGTCTGTATGCATGCACTTGCCGAGACTTAGGTTTTCATTTGTGAATGCATGCACATTTTTAATATTTGTACGGACCGATATATTTATATACACGTATGTATTAAGAAGTGCCTATGTTGTGTGTATATTTATGCGTGTATGTATATATTTTTTGTATATTCGTGTACGCATCCAGATGAGGGTACATCCGTATGTATATATTTATATTCATCGGTTTACATGTTTAGTGTACGTACATACATGTATTTTTAAAAACTTTTATTCACCCCCAAACAAGGCACATTGCAACTGAGACGTAATAAGGCAGGCGTTAGGGGCTACTATGAATTAGGGGCCAGATTTATAGGGGTATCCCAAGTTGGGAGTTGTGCAGCAAGATGGTTGTTCACGTTACATTTAAATTTCTGCATGTTGATACATTCAGGGAAACGGGGAGCAGGGAAGGAATTCCAAATGCAAACTGTTCGAGGTAAGAAGTTATTATATAGAAAGCTTTCCGGCATCCGGCGACCTCTACAGTGAAGAGGTGGAATTTTGCTGCTTGTCGGGATGGTCTAAAGTGAAAAGATTCCTCCAGTTACTTACTTTTTAGATGGGACAATTTTAAATTGAGCAAATTTAAAATGGTCTCATCTAAAAAGTAAGTAACTGGAGTAAACTTCACTTTAGACATTCCCGACAAGCAGCAAAATCCCACCCCTTCACTTATAAAACTGATTTTTTGTTAAAGTAAATCTTTTCATTTGATCTAAAAAAAATAAACGAAAACAAAAGAAAATAGAAAAAATACTTAATAGAAATATCGTCCTAATAATATACGATATTTCTATTAAGTATTTTTCTATTTTCTTTTGTTTTCGTTTATTTCTTTTAGATCAAATGAAAAGATGTACTTTAACAAAAAAATCAGTTTTATAAG